>QXTE01000034.1:12517210-12672207 GCA_003942145.1 Platysternon megacephalum
GGGGGGGGGGGAAGAAAGGGTACGCAGGGTGTTAAGGGGCACCTTACGTGGTCCGAGGCCGACTGCCCCGCCTCTCCGTGGGGTTCTGCTGCCGCCTTCACCACGAGCCACTTCACTCCACTAGCCGTCCCGTGAGCTGCACCAGCCGTCCCACGAACTGCTCCGCTCCGCTCGCTGTCCCGCGGGCCACACCAACTGTCCCGCAAACTGCTCCGCTCCGCTCACCGTTCTGTGGGCCACGCCAACCGTCCCACAAACTGCTCCGCTCTGCCAGCCGCTTTGCAAACTGCTCCGCTCGCCGTTCCATGGGCCACACCAACCATCCCACAAACTGCTCCGTTAGCCACTCCGCAAACTGCTCCACTCCACCAACCGCTTAGCAATATAGCTTCAGGCTCCCCCACTAGTTACCACAGCACTCAGTGATTTCAGCTCTTAGTGATTTCAGCTTGTAGTAGGGGAGCCCCAGTGCTGGTGCACCATTGGCCTAAAGCAAATTCAGCTCAGCAGGCTGTAACTAGACTCCTAATGGAAGCAAAGTTAGCTCTGACATTCAACAGTGGAGAGAGAAGGCAGTGCAACTGGTATTGCAGGCCCTCAAAAGGGGCCCATCCCATCAGGTACAAATACCTGTTCCCAACCTCTCTCAATTCACTGGGTTTTGGAACTCATGTCCCTTGTCTAGCAAGTGCTACTTAGTTGATGGTGAGTCCCTCTGTCATAAAACAGTTCCACTGGCCTTGATTCACATAACCATGGTAACAACACTTTATTCTTCCTGCCCCAATAACAGAGAAACTGGGGATCCTACAACAGCCAAAGTTACCATTTTGGGCTGCTGTAGGCTCATGCTAGGCGGAGTGGGTGTGCCTATGCAAACAAGATCAGCCCCTGAAGTTCTTTTCCACACTCGCCATAATTCACCACCAGATGTCAGGGTAGAGCTCATCCTGACTCTGCTTACATAAGTAACTGTTTTTCCATCAAGCAGATGCAGCTATGTACTCTATGTAGGTGACCACAAACAGTACTTGTATGAGGTGGGGCTCAGAATCTATTTAAACAAGTATTGCAGGACTTCCTTCCCAAAGTTTGCATCTGCTCTGGATGTCATGGTAATGGCATAACAGTTCAGAAACATATGTACAGATGACCAAGTGGCAGACATGCAGATGTCCCATATTGAATCATCACTTAAAAATGCTATAAGTATAGAATGAGATCACACCCTGGGAGGAGGCATAGTCAGAACTACTTTTTATAATGTCTTGATACAGGAAGTTATCCACCTAGAGATCATCTGTGAAGAGACTACTTCTCCTTCATTCAGTCTGCATATGACACAAGCAGATGAGGTGAAACACAAAAACACCTGTCCAGGTAAAAGGCTAGACATCACCTGACATCCCGTGTGTGAAGACACTGCTCCTCCAGGGTTGAATACAGCTTAGGAAATAATACAGGTAATTCATTACACCACCTGATTCAAATGAAGTTGATAAGACACTTTAGAAAAAAACTTGGGGTGCAGCCTTGAGGTCACTTTGAAGAATTGCGTGTAAGGAGGCTCAACCATCAAAGCCTGCAACTCATACTATCCTCGCAGATGTTATTGCCACCAGGAAGGTGGGTTTTTTTACATAAAGGAGAAAAAAAAGATGCCAGAGGACTGAATGGAGGTCCCAGCAGAGCCGCTAAAACTGTATTAAGGTCCCACGAAGAAACTGGTTCTCCCACTAGTGGGTGGAGATGAAGGATTCCTTTCAAGGACCTTGCTACCATGGTATTTGAAAATACCTACCTCCCATGCATCAGAATATCATCATGCCACCTTGGCCAACAATAGGAAGGAACGTAGACACCAACGTGCCCTGGCACGTCTCCGGAACCCTACATATGGAAACTAATTTCCAGTTGTGGTCAGATTCAAATACAAGCGACAATCATTGCCTCCAATGGATTGGTGGATGAAATGCCAAAATCACCCACCAGGTACACCCTCAATGAGCTGAATGCAAGAGCTGACAATTGAAGATGTCACAAGTACTCCACAATGCCCTGGATACCAGCCAGCTTTGATTGAACTCTGTGAGCCAACGACCATATTGAGAAATGCTTCTAAGTAGCCAAATAGGCCATTCTGGTAGAGGGCTTCCTACCATTAAGTAGAACCTGTTGAACAGCCTCCGAACTTTGCTCTGCCTCATTATTTAACCAAGCAGCAGTCATGCAGTGAGATGCAAAGAGCTGAGTGTAGAATGAAAAATGTAACTATGGTGCTGAGTCAAGAGGTTGGGATAAAGAGGAAGGAGTATGGGAGGCTGAATCGATAACGCGAGAAGGTCGGAGAACCAACATTGCCTTGACCATGCCACAGCAATGAATATGACCTTGGCATGGCATGGTCCAATTTCATTTTGAGGATGACCTGCAGGATGAATGGAATTGGAGGAAAAGCATACAAGAGTGCCAATTCCCAACCCAGGTGAAAGGCATCGGTCAGGGAGCACAGATGAAAATCTCCTCAAGAGCAAAATGGACAGTATTTCTTGTTGTATCTCATGGAGAACAGGTTGATTGTCAGGATCCACCAAACTTCAAAGGTGGACTGCAAGACACTGGGTTTCAGAGACCACTTCTGACTCAGGGGAAAATTCCTGCTGGTGTGAATCACAAGTTGATTCTGGACTCTAGGTAAGTGATAGGGCACCAGAGTAATGCTCTTCACAATGCAAAGTTGTCAGAGCCTGATCACCTCCTGACATAGAACACTTGAGGGTGCTCTCCCTTTTCTGTTCACATAATACATCACAGTGGTATTGCTGCTAAGTATATAAACCACTAAGCCCCTGATGTGATCTTGGAAACTGTGACAGGCATTGTAGATGGCCCAAAATTCCAGGACGTTGATATTCAGTGATGCTTCCTGTTCCAACCACAGGTCCTGAATTTTCAGCAACCTGAGATATGCTACCCAGCCTATCGAGGAGATGTCAGTCACAATAGTCCTGGTTGGTGGGGACCAAGTGAAGGGAACACCCTGGCACACATTATCCTGAACCGTCCACCACTGCATGGAATTGGAGATATAAATCTTTTTTCCCCATCAAGTTCATCTTCTTGGACGCCTTTCCTTGGGAGTAGATTTATACCTACCCTGCTGATCCCTATAATTTGCCACAGTCACAAGAGGATTAGGGACTGGATGAGAACAGAAACTCTCAAAATGCTTCATGGGGATGAACTAGTGCTTCTCTGAATGCTTTACCATGGGTGGCATCAAAGCTGGAGTGTTCCAGAGGGCTTTGCAGATTCCAGGACAGCATCATTAATAGGATTGTTACTCGCCCTGGAGCAGATAGTTGGAGAATGTCAAGCAACTTGTTCATATTTGCCTGTAAAAATTCTACCTGGATGCTGGTGTGGAGACGGATGGTGCTGGTGCTGATGTTGTGGGTACCAGACTCAACAGACACCCCAAGGCTGGAACTGGAGACAAAGGTACAGGCTCCTAGTTGTCTTGGTGTGATACCAGTGAGTGGTTTGACAGACCTGATCCATCCTGCATGCCAGAAGTGGTACGGTGCTGGTCCATATTCTTTTTAGAGGAGGAGGAAGAGTCCTCATAAGCCCTGGAATGGTCCTGGTCAGTTTTATTGGACATCCCCAATGAGGGTGAACAGTTCCTCTGTTTCTTGGGGAATATGGCAGTACTAGAAAATGGACTGGCCTTATTCACCAAGTCCAAAGGCAACCATTGATCAGACACAGGCCTCAGTATCAAAACATGGCTTCATGGACTGGTCAAGAAGCTGCTGCTGCAAGCGTAAGTCTCTGGCCACCTGTGCTCTTTTGGTGAACAGCTTACAGATAGAGCACTGCTCCTTAGCATGCCCCTCACCTAAACAGAGCCAGCACATCATGTGGGGATCACTGTTAGGAATCACACCACGCATACAATGGGCAGCGCTTGAATCCTGGTGAAGGTATCACAAAGGGCAAGAGTATCCTAACTAATCCTAACACTATCTAGGATACTACTAAAAACTATATACATGAAAGGAAATTCTCAGAAAACGGAGTGAGGGAACATGAGGTGATAACCACAGAGTTCCAACTACCGCCACAGGTAGTGAGAAGGAACTGAGGCAGCATGGCGGGGTGGCACCGCCTCATATAACCAGGAGAGAGGCTATGGCCACAGGGATTGAGCGCCACCCCTGCGAGTACGGCAAAGCAAAATTCTCCTGCTCTGGTGCACTGGGCATGCACGCACCTAAGTGGAATACATATCTGCATCTACTTAATGAAGAAATAGATACAGGGTTATGGATCTGATATGTGGAAAGAGTAAGAATGGGGAGGGAGAAAAAAAGATATCAGACAAACTAGTTAGGGAAGATATTTTTAATTATATACATATATATATATAATATATATATATAGGGCTGGATTAAGGCACATATACAATAGACCCATATCTAGGGCCCTGACTCCCAGACTTGTGTGACGATAAATTTCAACTCTGATTTCTCGCTCTTGCTGCTGGGAAAAAAATGCTTCAAAACTTGAATGGAGTGTAACTGATGCAGTGATGTCTGCCTCAGTCTGCAGAAAGCCTCCAGCAGAGGGAAGAGCAACAACCACTTGAGCCATGGAGGAAGCTGCCTGGTAGATTCAGTCCTCTGTTTTGAGGGTGTTACCCTGTGGCTCCTTGACATCAAGGGGGCACCAGTACCTGTTCACTTTGTGGTGCAGTAGGGGGAACGGATGAGGGTGTGCTATAGACCCCAGATTACTTTAATTCAGATAGATAGATAGATAGATAGATAGATAGATAGATAAACATTTGTTCATAAATTAAGATGTTAAATCCTTTTTGAGGTGCTACTAGTTTTAACAGACCACTTGAGATTTGCTTCTATAGTTTATATCATATCAGTACAACCCATCAATGAAATGAGAACACTTTGTTCTTTTTTACATTAATATCTAGTCTTCTACTGTTTTGCTCTTTCTTTGTTTTTCTCTGTGCATGAAATGTCCTGTCATTATTCAAAGAGAAACCACCTCCCTGAGAATATTCTCAAGTTATGTGTGATGGTGGACTCTGTGCACTCCCTCTATATACTGGATCTCCAGAGAGTTGGGTAGCTTCCCACCACCTGCTCATTCCACTAGTAGCTAAAACCCAACATGTGTCTCTAAACTAGTTAGAATTCCAGATTTTATATGTTTAATTTATTTGTATGGTGAAACTAAGTAACTCTGACCATATCAAGTAATTACTATGGCGTATTATTAATAATACTTACCTATTATATAGCACTTTACATTTGTTGATCTCAAGCCACTTTACAGTTGGGGAAACTGAGGTACAGAAGGGTGGCATAACTTACTACAGTCTCAGAAGATGGGTAGAGGAGCCTCACTTCCAGTCCAGTGCCCTATCCACAAGATGATGCTGCCTCTATATTAAGATCATTCACTTTTATGCCTCTGCTCTCCCTCCTTTCTTATTCCATCACTTTGAAATCAATGAAAGATCAAAAAACAGCAGGTACACTCAGCAGCACAGCAGGTGCATGTTTATGAAGCATAACTGATATATTCAGCAGCAGTCAACTGATTAATGTCACTCTCAGAATGCGTGTCACTAAGGATGGCTGAACAGTTTTTAATCAAATCTAACTACTGTAGACCCACTCTTCAGCCTTCTCCCTGAACTTTTTAAATATTTCAGATTGCTTTTGAGACATTATACCACTTTTCCCCCCAACAGGATAGCTCTCATTCTCTCTAGCAACTTCTGCAACTTCCCAGCAGTCCCTCTGTCTGCCAACAGACCACATAACCTTTCCCATTCTGATCTCCCTCCAACAGATCCTCTCCTTTCCCATCCTCTGATGATCTATGACACATTTCACTGGATCTCTGATATTTGCGAGGCTTAAGCCTCGGGTGAAGTCTCGAATGCACTGCTTTTTCTATCAGAGGCAAACAATACACTCTGAGATGGGGAAGCCCCAGAGTTGACAAAATCAGAACAGAGAAACTGATCGTAGCAGAGAGTCTGTATTGTTTCTGAACTTCATAGTGACTGGTCATGGCTGACAAGTTGAGGTTCTCAGGAGAGCAGTGTTTGTGAGCAGGAGCAGAAGGCCAGACTTTTGAGGAGACTTTTGAGATACAGGAAAAGGACTGAGGGCTTGTTGGGGTGAGTTGCTTGCAAGAAAAGAAGGGGCAATAGCTTGCAAGGTTGCCAAAGTCAAGTCAGGGAGAGGGACTGTTAGAAACCACTTTTTGAATGTTTATCCAGCCCAAACGTGTTGACGGTTCACCCCTCATTGCCTGGACCCATGCCACTTTAGGACTGGAAGGTAGGAGTCCTGGTTATGGAGAACATGGTCTCTCAGGTAGCTAGGATCAGTTCCACACAGGGTTTTGGAAATCAGGACAGTGACTTTGAACTGGACTGTTCAGATACCACAGGTATTTTTTTTTAATATTTAGAATAAGTAAATGAGGTAAATACTGCCACATTTTATACAGAGACCATTGTATGAATCAGATGTGATTTAAATGTGAAGTCCTGACCACTCGTCATTAAAGTTTTCTTGGTTGTTTTGTTTGTTTTGGCAAGAGTAAGAGTATTTAGTCCCACTGTCTTGGCTGAACTCCAGTTTGGACAATTAGTTACATTTTGCCCATCTAAATACTCTCAAAAGTTTCATGTGGAAGTTTCTCTTCTCATCCTTTCCTAAACCGTAACCTACAGTTGCTTTCTACTGTTCAACACTTAGGACTAGGATAACAAAAAGTGTTTTAGGTGCCTAAGTCCAAAATTTAGTGCCTCAAAAACCCCACATAAACCTGGAGGCCTCTAAAGTCCTACATGCACCTGCATGCACAAAGCTACCTAAGTCTCGACACTTGAGCTGCTCGGTGCCTATCTCCCCTGCTGAATTCTCATACTAGGTATTCCCTTGCCTATCTCATCTGCAGAGCTTGATCTGGTAGGGATGCTCAGGTGCAACCTCCCAGGTTGAGCCCGGCACAAAATGATGCCCCCACCTTATAACCAATAGGCCACCACTTACAACACTCATCCAGGACATGGGAGACTAGGGTGCAAACCCCTACACTGCCTGAGGTGAAGAAGGGAGTCGAATACAGGCCTCCCACTTATCTGGTAAGTGCTATAACCAGAGGACTACAGAATAATCTGAAGCATGGCGCTTTCAGTCTTTCCTATTGAAGCTGTTCCATTTTATATGAAATATTTAAACATTCATTCTGCCAGAAAGTGACTATATTCCCTGCACTGAACCAGGGAGAGTGGGGATTTGAACTTGGTGGTCCCACCTCTGGAGTGAGTGTTCTAACCACTGGGCTATTGGGTATAGCAGCAGCAACACCTCCACCAAAATAGTTTTTTGTGAGAAAGGCGCCTAACCCCGATCAGCCCTAACTCCAGGGAAGGGTTCAAAGCTGATTCCCAGGTTGATATAAGCAGGGGCCGCTTCAGGCACCAGCACAGCAAGCACGTGCCTGGGGCGGCAAGCCGCGGTGGGCGGCCTGCCAGTCGCTGTGAGGGCGGCAGTCAGGCGGCCTTCGGCGGCATGCCTGCGGGAGGTTTGCCGGTCCCGCGGTTTCGGCAGCAATTCAGCGGTAGGTACGCCGAAGCCGCGGGACCGGCAGATCACCCACAGAAATGCTGCCGAATCCGCATGACCACGGACTGCCCGCAGGCATGCCGCCGAAGGCCACCTGACTGCCGTGCTTGGGGCGGCAAAAAACATAGAGCCACCCCTGGATATAAATGCCTCACTTCAGCCCAGAGTTAGGTGCCTAAACCTCTTTGAGAGACAATGCTTAGGCCACACCCCTTTTCTCAGCATCTCTCATTAGCTAGCTTGGGCGGCTCATCACTCAGTTTGCTGGCTTCCGTGAATTCCATTCTTTGGCACCTAACTTTCCCCATGCAGTGGATAGGGAGCCTGGGCACCTGGCTCAGGGCTGTGGATTCCACCAAACAGCAGGGCACCTAATCTCAGCTTCATTTATGGATCTAGCCCTTGCGGTATTTTACTGCAGAGAGGGGCACATTTTGGGAGTGAACAAAGTGATTTCTATATAAAACCACTTTGCAAATGCTTTGGGATTTTTCTTGATGAAAGATGCTCCACTAGAGTAGCATAGGTTAAGGATGGTATCAGCATTAACTTTCCTGAGTGTGCTTATTTGTGCCAACAGTATTGCTTTTAGCTTCTGTTATTTAATGGAGAGAAATCTCTGGTCAGTCACTAATCTGCTGGGGATCAAAAGGTTGGTGAAGAAAATTGAATTCAACATCAAAACAGATCTTCTGTGAAATTTAATTTTCCCCTCTAGGGGTTCCTTTGAAGCTCCACGAATCTCCCTCCTCCCCTTTCTTTCTCTTATTCTAAGTCCCACACTGTGATGTGTGACCTTCTGGATGTGCAAGACTGGATGTCCAGAGCTCAACACTGAAAGACAAATGAGTCCTTTCTGTTCAACTACAAAAATACTTCCCAGGGCTGCAGAATTTAAAACATAGTTTTTGCTGAACTTGGAGCTTTATTTTTTTGCCGCTGAAATAGGTGAAGGACTGGTGTCACTAAGCCAGAACCAGACAAAGTTGTGGCACTCAGGGATATAGCTGCAGCTCCGAAGAATGCTATCCTTAGAGCATTATTAATCATGAAAATTATTGAAAAGCTGAATAAAAAAAAATAAATAAAAAAACCCCAACAACAGTTTAGCACCTGATCCTGCAGCTGTTTCACACAGTATTCTCAGTGAGAATTCAGTACACTTGTTGGCTTAAGATTCAGGCCTTGAAATTATCTGTCACAGCAAGGCAAGTGATCTAGTTAATCTTTATAGATACTCCTTTGTGTAAACCAGAGCTTTGTTTCCTTTGGAAAAAAAATGATCTGCATTAAAATACTGAACAAGAGCCATACAAGAACCAGTGTGCTCAGATAAACATTGTATATAGTAAAAGCAACTCTTAAACTACATGTATTGCTTACCCAAGAGACTACATAATCTTATTGTCTTCATCCTTTTCTCTCCTAACTCCCCCTCTACCAACACACTCTATGTCTGTTTTTTTTCTGTGGGACTACTTACAGAAGTAAGCACTGGTGATAAGTATCTGCAAGATCCAACTCTCAGCTATGATGAGAACAGACGAAAATGACAAATACAGGGAGGGACAGAAGGTGAAAGAGGAGAGGAAAGACAATAAGAGCATACATACATTCTCAGAAGAATAATGCATTGGTTACAAGTAAGATGTACAATGCTTAATGGATCTTATCACCTCTTAATTTTAATTATATGTCATTTTATTCAAAGGAAGTAGAGCTCTCCACTCTCAGATGATTCAGCTTGTTACATCATGTAGCAATTTCAGGACCTAATGCTTCAGTTTTTGTAGTGAAGCCAGTTGGATTACTCATGATAGTAAATGTCAAACCTGCTAGTATTCATAGGATCAGCTTGTTAAGCTATAGGGACTGAAGTCAATGGGACTATTCGCTTACTTAAAGTTAAGTATATGCATAAATGCTTGCCAGACGAGGGCATGGGACTGTAAACTCTTAGGGCTTTATACTCAACTTTATAGCATTGTAAAGTGACAAAGGTGCACCTGGGGTAAATAATTGTAACTATTTTTTCTGTTCCTCTTTCCTACTTTTTTCCCCTCTTTTTTTCTTTTTCTCCTAACATTCTCTCAAATTTTGCTGATGAAAATGTTCCTTTCATGTAATTTAGAAATGTCTCTTTTCTAAAAATGTATGCTGACACAAATATACTATCAGTATATGTTTCCATACAATCTACATCCATAAGATTTCCTAAATATCTCTGCCAGATCACCAATACTCACTCCTCTTCCTGAGGTGAACTTGCCAATTGTTCTGAACTCTGTCAAACACTGAAATAATTGAAATAATAATAAAATAGTAATAATTATAATCTGATACAGACCCCCACTGACTTATTATTTATCAGTAGAATTCTTCCTTTGGTTAAATTCACATTAATATTTAACAATTTGAAAACACTAGGGACAGTCCTTTATAAGTCAGAGAGAGAACATATGCTCACTCATACACATACTCTTGTTCTCTCCACTTACACTGTTCTTCCCCCCCCCCCCCGTTCAGTAAGGGATAAATCAACTCTTTTATAACAAAATGGTTTCTGATTATTGAATTTATTTTCTGTTCTAAAACATTTGTTAGATGAAAAGACTTGAACCAGAAATTGTTTCTTTGAATGTTGGCATTTTATTTTTAAATGGTGGATGGCTCTCTTTGATAATCCTAAATGCTTTAATTGGCTTTTGGCACTTCATGAGTTCAGTAACCTAAGTAAAATGCATGATAAAGTAACATGATGATTTCCAGTTCACTTTGTCTCACCTTCTATGCAAGATGTAGAAGGACTTATTATAAATCTTACTAGTGACTGTATTTTTATGTTTACAATTCCATGTTTTCTAAATATTTATATATATGTCCCAATTCCACCCAGATAAACTCTTACCATTCAGTTTCATCTTAATAGTTTATTTTCCCCTTCCTGTCCCACTCTACCACATCTCATTACTTCTTTTTTCCAGATGCAAAGAGCTTTAAGTGATCAGCAGTAAGCAAAGGCCTGCACAGTAATACATATTCCATTAAAAAATGACATTATTGCAAGAGAATTAAAACATGTCAAAATGAAGTTTGCATGTGAAACCTTTATTCTGTCCCGTGTACATATATTACTATATAGTTTTTAATTACATTATCACATTCTATTTCTAAAATAATAAATATACAATTTCTTATACATTTTTAGATATTTGTGTAGCATCTTGTAATACTGTGTGCACACAATCTATAGACATATTGTAGATAATGTCTGTGTCTGTATGCTGATGGCTACTTTGCTCATCTAGTCATGGTTTTTACCTTTAAATTATAAAGGATTCTCTCTTTTCTGTGATCATATGGTGCCTGCTACAATGGAGTCTTAATCCTCATCTATTACATCCTTCCAAATCAACTCACATGGCACTCTGTCAACCAATCTTATCCAGCCACCTGCCATAAACTGAGTTGCTCTAGCCAATCTCCTCTAGTCATCTGACATTCAGTGCATTAATTTGATCTTTCCCTTATATCTGCCTTTTGCTCATGCTGTTTCTCCAAAGCTCTGGGTGGATGAGTCTGTATCTCACTTTCACATGGCCTCTCTGTTTCACTCACAGAGATAGGAGCTGAATCAGCCACAGTTGTGCTGATTCATATGCATAATGCAAAGCAGAGTCCACAAGGGAAGGTCCTGAAGGTTGAGATCCCGCTGCTCACTGAACTAATTGAAAAGATGAAGGATGAGTTCAGAGAAGGATAAAATGCAGCAGATTAATCCAAGCCTGAAGTAGGACCAAATGGCTTTGGATCAACCTGAACAGAAGAGAGCATTGAAGCTGCTAGGAATGAAATGAGGTGCTGAGGTTAATGGGCTAAAGTTTAAAGGCTTTCTGCCTGATACAAAATCAAAATGAAAAGTCTTTTTTTACAATACATCCTAGGAGCTAAACTGGACCAGGCGTAAAACAAGACAGGCTTCTAAGTTCCACCTCCTCATGTCCAATATATTATGGAGGACTATTATGCTCAAAGAATTATGAAGATCAGTCAGAAAGCCTTGCTCAGCATTTTGGACACAGAAGGTGTGCTCAGCATGATGCATATGAAGGATGATCAAAAACACACCTAGTCAATAACACATAAAAGCTATCTACCTCATGAATATACTGGATTCATAAAATGTGTGAAAAATATATGCAGTTAAGCCAATATTTTCAAACTAGGAGGCTAAGCTAGCATCCTGATTAGAGCATCCTACAAAACATTGAAGTTTCAAAAAATTTCCCATTCCGTATTGGGATACAACAGAGACATTTCAAACTTTTTCACCAAAAACAAGAGAGAGAGATGGTGCAAACACACACAGTGACCTTAATGCTGGCTTTTCCTAACTTTTGAGTGCTTGATTTTGCAACCTTAATAATGTTCTCTTAAGGTAGTTTAAAAAAAAAATCCATCCTATTGACACCCACATGGGTCATCAGAGATAGAAGCTTTAGACCCTCCACACACACTCATGCAAACAGAGTAACTGATAGAAGTTGGTTGCCATCCTCTTTGTGGACTAGCTCTAGAAGTTGATTAGACAATTTGATAGAGGGATTCACTGATATTTGCTAAGAGCAGAGGAATGGTGAGACTCAGGAATTTGGGAGTCCATTCCAGGCTGGAAGGGAGTGTGTTCTAGCATGCATAGCCTGTTCTGTCCATTCCCTGCAAACTTCATCATTGTCCCTTTCAGCCTGTTCCTGTCCCACTGCTGTATCTGTCCTATCCCTGGCTCTTTGTCCACTCCCATTCTCCTCACCTACCCTGTCCCAGTCTTCACTCCTCAGGATTCTCATTCTAGTCCCACTCTCCTTGCCCAGTCAGTCCTAGTCTCCTCCGACACGTTCCCTATCCCAATCCCAGTCTCCTCTAGCTATTCCCAGTTCCCCCATCCCAGTTCAACCCTTGCTCCCAGTCACCTTTCCCTGACAGTCCCATGAATGACAAGAGACCTCATCTATGATACATGATTTAAGAAAAGAGCCAGTAAAGTATGATTGTGCAAAAAGTGCACTTTCTTAAAATTTCATCTGAGCAAAACACATGTAAAAATAATACCAGCATTCTAACTTTTAGCAGCAAGGAAAGTTGACATTTAAGGCTGAACTTTCATCCTATAAATTGAAGTTATGTAGGAATATTTTAAGTTTTTATTGGCTTGTGTACATGCTATACAATGCAGTGAGACATATACTTTAAAACCAGTGATAGGATGCCCTCAATTACCATATCAATTAATGGTTCTACTCTATCTCACAACAGTAACAAGTCACACAAGTGTTAATTCTCAGTAAAGTTGAAGGAAATTTTTAAAGAAAAGGAAAACTGTTGTGTAGCTTTTAAAAATGCTGGAATACAATTATCATATTAATAAGCTCTGCATATAAGTATATATCAAATACTGTATAAGTATTAAACAATCATTTATATATCAGATTCTAGAAGCATAAGTGTATAATCTGAAATATCAGTTTAAGGTCCCTCCTATCATACATCAATCAGTAGCTTTAAGTGAAATGTCCCTTGTACATCTGAGAAAAATTTCAAAAGAAAACACATCAAGTCTCTAAGACATTCCTTAACTAGTTATAACAATTGTAGACATACAAATACATGTCTAGTTTTTCCCCCATTAACCAATGTTTTCAACATTTAGCTATGTGTAAAATCATTATTTTCTTCCCTTTCTTAAATTAGTATGAAAGATTTAGATACAATTTGAACCCTAGAAAATCAATTTTGTTACCAAATTCTTCTGTCATTTATCTGTGAGAGCAGAATTCGGCCCTATAACTTCAAAGCATCATTGGGTTGGATCTGCACCATGTATGGTGTACTCCTCAATGCCATCAAGAAAAGCAGAGTGGTTTCACACTGACAAGTATATGTATAATGAACTACAGTGGGAGTTTCCCTGACTAAGGACAGAGTAAAATATGAATGAGACCTTAAATAAGGTGCACAGATAGACAGTACAAATCTCTTATTTGTAGTTAAATAATGTTTGTTGCAGCTGCATTACTGAAAATATTTTTTCTTCATGTCTGTAGCTTTGCATGGCATTACCACAACTTGCATCCCTGGAATCTAGTCTGAAATATAGCACTGTGTGTGTCCAACTACATTGCTCTTTTCACACAAGTCACTCCCTTTGATCAATTATTCAGGCCAAAGACCTACCCTCTATCACACAAACCACCTTTATTCAGTTATTCATTACAATCATCTCCAAGGTGCATATCTCTGGTAAGGCAGAGAAAAAGTCACCACAGCACTCACACCCACACATAGGGGGGGGAAATGCATTCTTCTACTTTTTCATGCTATGGATTTTGGTGTAATAGCAATTCCTCTAATGCTTCTACCATATTCACAATAAATGACTTCTGAGACTAAATGCCTCCATTTCACTTTGCTATCTGATGTGTCTCAACAGTCACTTATTGCAAGTACACTAGAAAACAACAGAGTTTCTCTCTTAAATCAGGAGTGATCACATTTTGAAGCATAGCATAACAAGTTGTGAAAAGTCAGTGAGACACACCTCACTTATTTAAATGTTTGCGCTGAAAATACACACTGCTGCTGCCTGATTGCGTACTTCCAGTTCCAAATGAAGTGTGTGGTTGACTGGTCAATTCGTAACTCTGGTGTTCATAACTCTGAGGTGCTACCTGTATACAAGTAGGGGGAAAAAGTACTCTGAATTTTCCAAACTCTTTCCCTAATGCCATCAAACAAAAAAGATTTTTAGCTGCCATCTGCATGTAGGTTTGCTTTGGTCAGACATATGGCATTTTTGAGGGAGATTAGCCAGTTCTCCTAATTTTTGTTTTTCCGTTTTTGTTATATAAATATGTCACATTCACTACAAAAACAAAATGTAAAAAGAAAAATACAATAAAAAACAGTCAGTCTGCCTATATAAAACAAAAATACAAACAAAATAGCTTGGCAATGTCTTAGTAAATATTTGGATGCTACACTTTAATAATGTAGCTATAAATGTGTCAGCTCAAGTACAAGTGCACTGTAGAACAGTATATTGTAAGGACAATGAAACAGAATCCATCTTCATTTTCATCATACCAAATGTGCAATTAAACCCTGCTTATGTAGTAAGTATAACAGCTGCTTTGTTGCTTCAACGTGAGGTTGATTATTACATGGCAATAGCTTAGAGTTTAAATGAGAAATCAAATTGATTAGCATATAATTAGAGATAAACAAGCAGGCATATAAAATCTAACCTCATGCTAGCATTGTCTGTTCAGATAAGTAGGGCTCAAACTGAGCTTCCCATTTATAAACATAAATTGGACTTAGAAAGCTGAAAATTGCTCTATCTCCTGGCTTTCAGTGATATGATTCAACATATTTGATACTCTGTCATTGTGTAGTGACATTTAGAGCACTGAATACCAATATGTACTATGACAAAGCTATTTTTGCACTGTTCTTTCAATATGAGATATGATCAGTCTGCTGAACTTTACATTTGTGACTCAAGCTAAAGCCTTTCACCTACTATTATAATAAGAAAAAGCTTGATGGCTTAATGGATAAAGTGCTGACCTTTCTCAGTCCACATTCTAAGCACTACCCACCAGGGAATGGAAGTCCACATTGCAAAAGCAGAACACACAATTCCATACTATCAGCAATTACTATTCTGTGGAGACTGAAAACTAACCTGGCATTGAATATGCATATTATACATTCAGAAGACTACTTTATTGCAATAAGACTGCTAATTTTTATCACATGGTTTTATATAACACAGCATTGTTCCTAATCGTAACCTTTACTTTAATAACTCAGACCATCACTTTGAATTTTGACTTATTTTAATGTAGAATTTTCATTTTGATTTGAAGAGAAACTTGCAATTAGTCTGTGCAGCTAGCTGTGGGCTCAGTCTTGCAAGGTGTTGCGCATGCTGGCCCTGATGCAGCAAAGTATTATTTGACTTTAAGCACATTAATAGTCCTATTGGTTCCAACGAGACTACTCATATGCTTAAAGTTAAATATGGATTTAAACGCGTTGCTTGATCAGGACCAGACTGCTCAGCAAGTTGCAGAATCAAGCCCTATTTATATATGAGCTGAGATATTTTTGTTTGTTGTGTACGCGCTGCATAAAACAGAGAAAAAGTGAAAATTGCAGCTTTCCCAAAACAACAACAAAAAAAGCCAGAACTTTCCTAATGGACTCCATCTGTAGTTATTCTCCGATTAGTGTATGCTGAAAACATAGCATGGTAATCAAGGTAGGTACTGATAAAAGAAAAGTCAAGGATTCTCTTTTTGGGGTCAAGTTAGTATGCTCAATGAAATGAAAATGTGTAGTTGGTGCCACTATTGAGTGGAGGATGTTTGAGTTCAGCTCAAAACCTATGCACCAATTAAGTCCTACTTAAGTCTATTTTAAATGGGCGGTAAGTGGTAAAGGCTTTGGGCTGTCCTACTGCAGAAGAGCAAAATTCATCCTTTACCCATCCTGTTTTAATATATTTTCTGAGACAAATGCTTTCAAAATGAACTGCATAGCTTTTGGTCGGGGGGCGTGGACACTACTTCTTATTGGGAAAGGTATCACCTTAGACTTCTGTAAAGACTGGCTTCATCGTAAATTACTGCTGATGGCAAAATAGAATTTCTATCAAGTGGCAAGCAGAGCTGGCTCCAACTGAGCAACGTTAGATTATAGATCTCAAGTGTGTTATTTCATTCCACAAAGCAAGTTAGTGAAGCAAGGAGACCCTGGCAGACTTAGGAGTTTAAATGGAATCCATTTTGTATCCATATATTTGCAGAAACTGGACTTGGCCAAGGAAGTTTAAACCAATTTAAGAGACATTTGATCAGATAATATTAGAAATACAATTGAAGGTATTCCCACAGACAGTGTTCCTATTATCTGCTTATTTGGTTTAAATACATTTAGTTTTGTCCTTGTAACTCAGTGAGAAAAAGAAAACACTTGTTGAAGATATCTTAAATTTTGTTTATAGTATCAAACCACTTATAAAGTGTGTGTATACGAAATAATTAATATATTTTAAAATCCTAGTTTCATTCACCTACCTGTTCCCTCCTAGGGTTTGTATGCTTCAATACCTTACACCATAAGTCTGTGTGGATTCACCTGTGTAGTTTTGTAACACTGGACTGGCTTGTATTTCAATCCAAGAAATCCAAATGTGACTGCTGCTCTCTCTTCCTCTCCCAGAGTACTCATTTGGGGTTGCAGAGAATTCTATCTTGTCACTCTCTCATCATTTTGTATGTACAGTAACTCCTCCCACTTAACATTGTTTCAAAGTTACATCGCTGCTCAATTAGGGAACATGCTCGTTTAAAGTTGTGTAGTGCTCCATTATAACGGCGTTTGGCTGCCTGCTTTGTCCACTGCTTGTAAGATTCTGTGGAAGAGCAGTGACTTTACAAGGGAGCATTGCACAAGTTCCTCTTCTCCGCCTCCTTCCCCTCCCTCCCAGCGCTTCCCCCACTGCCAAACAGCTGTTTGGCGGTGCCTAAGACTTTCTGGGAGGGAGGAGGAGGAGCAGGGAAGTGCTGCATCTCCGCTCCTTCCTCTCCCTCCCAGAAAGTCCTAAGTGCGAAGCTAAACAGCTGTTTGGCGGCAATTAGGACTTTCTGGGAGGGAGGGGCAGGAGCGGGGATGCGCCACGTCTCTGCTCCTCCCCCTCCCTCCCAGAAAGTCCTAAGGAAGAGGCAGGTCTGGAGCATCCCCCGGCAAAGTCCGTGCCTGTTCTTCTCCAGGGAAGCTGCCGCTGCTGCTGCGAAGGTGCTTCCTAGCATCCTTGCTTGCAGTGGGCTGTGCCTGTGTGGGGTAAGCCAGGGGCACTTCCCAACCACAGTAAAGTACAGTACTGTACAGTATATAATGACTTTTGTCTGCCCCCTAAAAAAATTCCTTGGAACCTAACCCCCCGCATTTACATTAAATCTTTGGGGAAATTGGATTCATTTAACATCGTTTCACTTACAGTTGCATTTTTCAAGAACATAACTACAACGTTAAGTGAGGAGTTACTGTACCTTCACTGGGGCAGGTTCAAGTGCTACATTTTGATCTACAGCATTGTCCATTTGAAAATGATATTCACGTGTCTCATTTAGATCTATATCTCATTTTGTCACACCAGATACTGCCGTTTCTTCTAGAACTTAGAATCATAGAATCATAGAACTTGAGATCAGAAGGGACCATTATGATCATCTAGTCTGACCTCCTGCATGATGCAGGCCACAAAAGTTGACCCACCCACCCCTGAAATAACTCTCACCCTTGACTCAGCTGTTGAAGTCCCCAAATCATGATTTGACGACTTCAAGCAGCAGGTAATCCTCTAGCAAGCGACCCCTGCCCCATGCTGCGGAGGAAGGCGAAAAACCTCCAGGGCCTCTGCCAATCTACCCCGGAGGAAAATTCCTTCCCGACCCCAAATATGGCGATCAGCTGAACCCCGAGCATGTGGCCAATATTCTCCATCCTGACACTTAGGAAAAGACTTTCAATATCCCAACATTTAAAATCGGTACTAACTCCCAGGTGGCACATTATTGACCTATTGAGTAAATCAAGTTATCCTATCAGATCATCCCTTCCATAAACTTATCAAGCTTAGTCTTAAAGCCGGAGAGGTCTTTCGCCCCCACTATGTCCCTCGGCAGGCCATTCCAGTATTTCACTCCTCTGACGGTTAGAAACCTTCGCCTAATTTCAAGCCTAAACTTCCCAACTGCCAATTTATATCCATTTGTTCTCGTATCCACATTAGCACTGAGCCGAAATAATTCCTCTCCCTCCCCGATATTGATCCCTCTGATATATTTAAAGAGAGCAATCATATCTCCCCTCAACCTTCTTTTGGTTAAGGAAAACAATCCGAGCTCCTCAAGTCGCCTTTCATACGACAGGCTTTCCATTCCTCGAATCATCCTAGTGGCCCTTCTCTGTACCCTTTCCAGTTTAAGTTCATCCTTCTTAAACATGGGAGACCAGAACTGCACACAGTACTCCAAATGAGGTCTCACCAGCGCCTTGTATAACGGGACTAGCACCTCCTTATCTCTACTAGAAATACCTCGCCTAACGCAACCCAAGACCGCATTAGCCTTTTTGACGGCCACATCACATTGCCGACTCATAGTCATCTTGCGATCGACCAGGACTCCGAGGTCCTTCTCCTCGTCCGTTACTTCCAACAGGTGCGTCCCCAGCCTATAACTATAATTCTTATTAGTCATCCCTAGATGCATAACCTTACACTTCTCACTATTAAATTTCATCCTATTACTAATACTCCAGTTTACCAGGTCATCCAAATCCCCCTGGAGGATATCCCTATCCTTCTCCGAATTGGCAATACCTCCCAACTTCGTGTCATCCGCAAACTTTATCAGCCCACTCCTACTTTCGGTTCCGAGGTCAGCGACGAATAGATTGAATAACATCGGACCCAAAACCGAACCCTGAGGAACCCCACTGGTAACCTCCCTCCAACCCGACAGCTCCCCTTTCAGTACGACCCTCTGCAGTCTCCCCTTTAACCAGTTCTTTATCCACCTCCGGAATTTCATTTCGATCCCCATCCTTTCCAATTTACGCAGTAATTCTTCATGCGGTACCGTATCAAACGCCTTACTGAAATCAAGATATATCAGATCCACCGCATTGCCCTTATCTAAAAAATCTGTTACTTTCTCAAAGAAGGAGATCAGGTTGGTTTGGCACGATCTACCTTTCGTAAAACCATGTTGTAATTTGTCCCAGACGCCATCGACCTCAAGGTCCGTAAGTACTCTCTCCTTCAATATTTTTTCCATGACTTTGCACACTACAGACGTTAAACTAACAGGCCTGTAGTTACCCGGGTCACTTTTTTTCCCCTTCTTGAATATAGGAACTACATTAGCTAATCTCCAGTCAAGCGGTACAACACCCGAGTTTAGGGATTCATTAAAAATTATCGCTAACGGGCTCGCAATTTCACTCGCCAATTCTTTTAATATTCTCGGATGAAGGTCATCCGGACCGCCCGATTTACTGCCGTTAAGCTTTTCAAGTTTGGCTCGTACCTCGGATACCGTAATGTCTACCCCCCCCCCTTCATTCCCATCATTCACGCCGCCACTATTCCCAAGCCCTTCAGTAGCCTCATTAAATACCGAGGCAAAATATTCGTTCAGATATTGTGCCATGCCTAGATGATCCTTAATCTCCACCCCGTCTCCATTCTTAAGCGGTCCCACTTCTTCTTTCTTGGATTTCTTCCTATTTATATGGCTAAAAAACCTTTTACTATTGTTTTTAATTCCCTTCGCGAGATCTTTCTCCACCTGGCTTTTGGCCTTTCTAACCGCATCCCGACACCCTCTGACCTCCATAAGGTAGGTTTCTTTGCTGATCCCTCCCATCTTCCACTGTTTATACGCCTTCTGTTTTTTCTTAATCACCCCTCTGAGACGCTTGCTCATCCAGTCTGGTCTAAAACCGCTACCTACAACCCTTTTTCCCTTTCTCGGGATACAGGCCTCAGACAGGTCCTGCAACCTCCACCTAAAATAATCCCACGCCTTTACAGAGGTTGAGATTTGGATGGGAATTAACTACTCATGTTCATTCAGGAGAAGGTGGGAACAATGGTGATGGTAAAGGAAAGGATTTAGATGAATGGGAGTGGATCATCAGTGCACCTTCAACTGAAGATGTTATGCACAGCCTTTGCCAATCCAATATGCTGTCTTGATATCATTCTGAATGCATCACTTCTCCTAGATTAGCTCATGAAGGCTATGGCACAAAATGCCTTTTCAATCTGTTTTACCTTTGACTGTTTCTCTCGAATGCAGAACTTGCTATGGTGATCATACAAAGATAGATTACTGAAATGAGATTTACTTGGGGCCATCTTTGTAAAGGATTCAGCAGTGCAACTACTACAGCATACAGTGGCTCATCTTTTAGGTGTGTGAACGGCTATGAGCATGACAGAAATGCTTCATGTTCTGCACTGTCCACCTGCTTACTTCAAGGTGCAGCTCATAGCTATGGTAATGATCCCTCCGTAAAGCATGAACTGGACTCTCAGCTAGGCAATCTCAGAGACTGATCATCTCTCTCTCAAATCATGCTGGAGATGTGATTTGGTTGGGCATTCTCATTGTCAATTCTTGGATTAATCTCCCCCGGGGTCAATGACCAAACAGTCTCAGTGGAGAGCTTATAACTTTGACTCCTGGTTCCTTAGCAGTCCTCCAGATCTTAATATTGGGAGCTAATAACTACTGCATTTTCTGGGCCAAATCTTGCAATCCACACTTAAGTTCTCCCTTAATCCTTATTCAAGCAAAACTCTCAGTGAAGCAAGTGGAAGCTTAGATATGTGAAGACTTCAGGACTTAGACCTCTGAATACCCAACAAAAAGTGAAATATTTTCATTAGCTATATGGAAGAATAGTTTTAGATACATATAACTAGATATGGAAAATAATGTTGATGCATTTTATTCTGAGAGGAGAAAATAGTACTCAAATAATTAATATGTGGATTTTTTTAAATTTTCGCTTGGAAATTAATAACTTTGAAAAATGGATTATGTGTGTTTTCTTTTCGCAGAGTTAATTTTGGGATACTATTATCCAGGCACCTGCATGCTCGTATCCAGTCGGGTCAGCGAAAACTGGTCTTTCTCTAGGGTTCAAAAAAGAACTAGATAAGTTCATGGAGGATAGGTCCATCAATGGCTATTAGTCAGGATGGGCAGGGATAGTGTCCCTAGCCTCTGTTTGCCAGAAGCTGGGAATGGACGACAGGGGATGGATCACTTGATGATTACCTGTTCTCTTCATTCCCTCTGGGGCACCTGGCATTGGTCACTGTCGGAAGACAGGATACTGGGCTAGACTGACCATTGGCCTGATCCAGTATGGCCATTCTTATGTTCCTATGGTGTCGATTAAAAATAAAATCTCAGAATTGTCCATCATAATAATAGTTGACATTTTGGAAACCCACAGCATTTGCATTTTAAAGTGATGAAGCAAAATATCTGTACATTTAACAGTGATTGATCCATTTAGATTGTTTGAGTTATGAGAGTCAGACAGCACAGACACAGGTCACTCCGAGTTGTGCATCGCTTTTTAATTCAGAGCACTGACCTGCCAGTTTTGATCTGTCAATAGAATAAAAGACCCTATAGTGAGGGGGCGTGGCCTCCCTCAGAGACTGACGGGGAGGAACCCCCACCCACTCCTTGGTGGGTGGAGCCAGAACAATCATGCCCGCCCCGCTGGAAGCAGAGGATCAGGACTGGAAATATAAAAGGTGGGCCCTGCAGCTCAGTTGGGCTGGAGCCACCGAAGGAGACAAATATTTCCCACCACTGCTGGAGCAGGAGCCTGAAGAGGACCTCTGCAGCACTGAGGACTCACCAGAACTGCCAGATGACCAGGATGCTGAGGAGCTACTGGGAATGCTGCTGGAGGTGTGCCCCAGAGAGATGGAGGATGACCCCGAGATACAGGTACACAGTGAAGGGAGTGTAGGAAGTAGCCCAGGGACACCCTACTATACCCCAGTTCTGTTGTTGTCTGAATATCGGTCAGCATATTTTGGCTGGGTCCCCACTGACCTGGTGGAGTAGGATGGGTCCGGGTCCCTCTATCCCCTGCTGCCAACCCCACCCCCTGGCGGGGCAGCCTCCCCACCTTAGGCCAGGAGGCCTGCATTTGTCTGCCATCTGCCAGACCCAGGGCATGAGACTGTTTGGCGCTCTGCCCTGCCTGAGGGCCCAAGCTTGTTATACTGCTTGTTTCTCTGTCCTACCTGAGGCCAGAGCCCTGGACTACTTGCTGCCTGGCTCTTCTTAAAGGGCTAATTCCCCAGTAACCCTTGTCATACCAAGGCTCCCAGAGTAAGGGGGTGTGGTCTCCTTCCGAGACTGATGGGAGAGAGAGCCACACACACCTACAGACCTAAGGTCCAATGTCTGGTGTTGAAAACTCGATGATCTACTGTATTTATGATAGCTGAGTTTTACTGCTACAACCCCTTTAATAAAGCATTAATAATATTCTGATATCTTAAGAAAACTTTCTCTGTTTATGAAACTCCTTGCCATTCTTAGTGAAGACAGTAGATAGCTGCATTAAATCCACTAATTTATTATTTTCTAATTTTACAAAGCTTCCTGTTAGGCCTTTGATATCACTTCCTCAGAAGGCAAACACAGAATGAAAAGAGAAACATTGACAACTCCCTACACCAACTAGTGAAGATGCAAAGAGTTTCCATTCAATCATTTATTTATATTCTTTTATATAACCTAGCACTGCACATGAACTCTTTTGCAGGTTTAGGAATGGCTGTGCTTTTATACAATACACTTAGGCCCTGGGCTTAATTATCTGAGTGTATCATGGAGATGTGAGTGTGCAAACCATATCACATTTTCACTTTCCTTTCAGGGGCCAAGGTGATAGGAGGGGATGGCAGGTTCATTTTATGAAGTCAAAATATATGACAAGAAGCATTGCCTTTCTCCCCATAAGGACTGCTCTCTCCTTTTCTGTTCCTGGATTTGAGAAGTGATAGCCCAGGAAAAGAGCTTGTATTTTCCCCTTTTGCAAATGCTCTGTAGTATTATACGTAGGGAGTAGTTATACTGAAAGCACTGTAGGCACTTTCCTCAGATCCCACTGAGGAATATACTAAGAAACTGCACCATCTACTCAGGACATTCCCTACACTAACACAGGAACAAATCAACATACCCTTAGAGCCCCGACCGGGGTTATTCTATCTACTACCCAAAATCCACAAACCCAGAAATCCTGGACGCCCCATCATCTCGGGCATTGGCACTCTCACTGAAGGACTGTCTGGATATGTGGACTCTCTACTCAGACCCTATGCCACCAGCACTCCCAGCTATCTCCGTGACACCACTGATTTCCTGAGGAAACTACAATGCATTGGTGACCTCCCAGAAAACACCATCCTAGCCACCATGGATGTAGAGGCTCTCTACACAAACATCCCACACACAGATGGAATACAAGCTGTCAGGAACAGTATCCCTGATGATGCCACAGCACAACTGGTTGCTGAGCTCTGTGACTTTATCCTCACGCACAATTATTTCAAATTTGGTGACAATATATACCTCCAGACCAGTGGCACCGCTATGGGCACCCGCATGGCCCCACAATATGCCAACATTTTTATGGCTGACCTGGAACAACGCTTCCTCAGCTCTTGTCCACTCACTCCCCTTCTCTACCTATGCTACATTGATGACATCTTCATCATCTGGAGCCATGGGAAGGAGACTCTGGAAGAATTCCACCACGATTTCAACAGCCTGGACCAATCTACACGGGAGGTCCACTTCCTAGACACCACAGTACAAATAAGTGACAGTCACGCTAACACCACCCTATACCAAAAACCCACCGACCGCTATGCCTACCTTCATGCCTCCAGCTTCCATCCCGGACACACCACACAATCCATCGTCTACAGCCAAGCGCTGAGGTACAACCGCATTTGCTCCAACCCCTCAGACAGAGACCAACACCTACAAGATCTTCACCAAGCATTCTCAAAACTACGATACCCACACGAGGAAATAAGGAAACAAATCAACAGAACCAGAAGTGTACCCAGAAGCCTCCTGCTGCAAGACAAGCCCAAGAAAGAAACTAACAGAACTCCACTGGCCATCACCTACAGTCCTCAGCTAAAACCACTCCAACGCATCATCAGTGATCTACAACCCATCCTGGACAACGATCCCTCGCTTTCACAGGCCTTGGGAGGCAGGCCAGTCCTCGCACACAGACAACCCGCCAACCTTAAGCATATTCTCACCAGCAACCACACACCATAGTAACTCTAACTCAGGAACCAATCCATGCAACAAACCTCAATGCCAACTCTGCCCACATATATACACCAGCGACACCATCACAGGACCTAACCAGATCAGCCACAACATCACCGGTTCATTGACCTGCACGTCCACCAATGTAATATAAGCCATCATGTGCCAGCAATGCCCCTCTGCTATGTACATCGGCCAAACTGGACAATCCCTACGTAAAAGGATAAATGGACACAAGTCAGATATTAGGAATCGCAATATACAAAAACCTGTAGGAGAACACTTCAACCTCCCTGGACACACAATAGCAGATTTAAAGGTAGCCATCCTGCAGCAAAAAAACTTCAGGGCCAGACTTCAAAGAGAAACTGCTGAACTTCAGTTCATTTGCAAATTTGACACCATCAGCTCAGGATTAAACAAAGACTGTGAATAGCTAGCCAACTACAAAAGCAGTTTCTCCTCTTTGGTGTTCACACTTCAACTGCTAGAAGAGGGCCTCATCCTCCCTGATTGAACTAACCTCGTTATCTCTAGACTGATTCTTGCCTGCATATTTATACCTGCCTCTGGAAATTTCCACTACATGCGTCTGACGAAGTGGGTTTTCACCCACGAAATCTTATGCTCCAATACGTCTGTTAGTCTATAAGGTGCCACAGGACTCTGTCGCTTTTTACAGATCCAGACTAACACGGCTACCCCTCTGATACTTGTAGGCAGGTAGGAATTCCATCCCTCAAATTTAAAGGGAAAAAATTGCTGGGCTGAAACAATGGAATGTGTGTAGTATTGTGTCACTACATGGAACAAAATAGGGTTTGCTCTCCTACATAGTACTAAAAGCTCCTTGCCTTTCAACCACGACTAGCTGTACGTTTTTGAGGATGCCACTATGTCCCATACACTTTCCTGCTGTTAAAAGTTATACCAAAATGCTATACCATAGTACAGCTATGTCCCTCTTTCCTTAGTTGTTTGCAGTGTTACTGGAACCATGTTGGTCCCAGGATATGAGAGAGACAGAGGGGTGAGGTAATATCTTTTATTGGACCAACTTTTGTCTCTTTCACCAACAGAAATTGGTCCAATAAAATATTACCTCACGCACCTTGTCCCTCTTTCCTTATTAGTTTTGCCTTAGTTTAGTAGTTGTGTTCATCAAGTTCACTGCAATGACTAGCTGAACTATTGAACAGTGTTTCAGGTGACCCCATACAATTTCTATGGGGCTGATATCTCTCATCAGTACATACAGAAAAAAATAGCTAATACACAGACCAATACGGAGTTGGACACAATATAATTTTGGAGACGATTTAGGTTTTATATTTATGTGCTATGGGTAACAAAACTCACTTAAGATGATTGTACTTAATATTTCAAATATATTACAACATGATATTATCAATGCATTGCCTTTCTCCTTACATCTGCAATTCTCAACATGCAGTCTTCATAATAGAAAAAACTGTTAGACTCTCACAATGTAACTGGGCGTATTGTCCAGTTAAGACCAGCCTGGGGAGGTTTGGGGGCCCGACTAGCTTGCACTAGAAATTCTGCTGCAGACAAAGACCCAAGGAAGGACAGTGTCAGCCACATAAAGAGCAAGTAGTCCCAGGGTTCCAGGAGTCTGGAAAAACTCCAGGCTGTTGTTCCATTTAAGCTTAAATCAGGAGCCTTGTAAAGTAGAGAAGGACAGAGCTCCCCTCGCTCAGCCAACCAGATCAGATTCTAGGCATGAGTAGAGCACAACCTGCCTGATCCCTCATTATGGGAGAGGAAATACTGTATTCTGGTAGGAAGGCAAATGTCTATGAGCCTGTCACACAGCCAAAATCAAAATCAAACCCCTTCCTCAAAATCAGCCCTCTAAGCATTTGAATAGTGGCTGCAGGTGCCAATAGCAGAACACTACTGTGCTACAATTATTATATGCACCATAGTCTCATCCATGTAGAACTTCTCTGTCTAAATTAATGATTGTTCTGATCCATCCTTTTCCCTTTATTCATGCCCCCAATTAAAATGCAGTGCATATTAGTCAAAAGGCAGAAAAATAGGTTGTTCGTAACATAGTTGTGCTGTTTTGTTTTGAAACCACACAAAGTCATGGTAGGGGTTATGCTGGGAGCTAGGCAGAGACACTTTTTCACTTATTTCTAATGCCAACTTTGAAAAAAAATCAGAATTAAAGGAGTTATTTTGTGAGAAAAATGTTCTGTACAAATTGGCCACCACAGACTCCTTTTCTGTCAAAGTGTAATAAAGGTATTTGCTTGCGTGAACATCTACCTGCATTGTATTCATACTTTCAATAAAGAGTTAACTTTAGACTTGTACCTTTTGGCTTTGAGAAAGGAGTTCAGACAACAGCACAAATACTAACTGAAGTGACTTATGTGGTAGGCTCACACTGCTGATGGAACTTATGGACGGAGATGCATTCAGCACTTCTTCTGACCCTGCCTATATATGTGCTTACTGTCCTCAATCCTAAATTGATATTCACTATCATATCCCATTAGAGTTCCAACTATATCAGGGATCCTTGCTAGCAACTCCCATTGCATGGTTGTGCTCTAATTGGATCAGCTCTAATAGTGCTACATAAAAATAAGCTTTACCAATATTTTATTAAACTGGTTAACCTTAATTGAGAATAGGTCACAGACAATATATACTTTGTTAACTCTTGGCAGAATGTTATACACACACAGAGATACTTCAATGTAAGAATAAATCCTGGGAAAATTTCTCTCTCTTACTTAGCCATTATGATGGTAAATGACTTGGAGAGACTTCTGTAAAGATGCCAAGACATGAAATAAAAGTAGTTTAGACCTGAGAATTTAGATTGACTGGAATGTTAAGGGAAATAGAATTCCAAATGCCAGTGCTTTCAAATCCGTGTTCTGTTTTAAGGAAAACAGCACTATAATATAAGAAACATGATAATAACTACATCACTAATTAAACTTTCATCTTGATTGGAGACACACAACACAGTTTACCAGTGGAAAGTATGGTAAAGATATGAATTTTCAAAACTATCATATGGTAAATTCTATATTCATTTTAATTTAAGAATGGTTATCCAAAATTATTCAACTTCTAAAAATAAAACAGTCTACATTTTGAAACGTAACTA
Organism: Platysternon megacephalum; assembly: GCA_003942145.1. NCBI lineage: Eukaryota > Metazoa > Chordata > Testudines > Platysternidae > Platysternon > Platysternon megacephalum. Next base: position 12,545,011 of record QXTE01000034.1, read on the forward strand.
GTTATTTTGAATGCCAAATTTGAGACACCTTAAAGAGAGCTAATTTTCAGAAAGTTTGTGCTCAACACTTTCTGAAAAATCAGTCATCACTTGTGAAAACTTAGGCCAGCAACTATGAAGTTTTTTGCATTTCCTATATTTTCAAACAGAGAACTACATCTCTGCACCTAAGCACCATTTCATAGGTATGGATGCCTAGAGCAGATTCAGTAAAAGAGTTTCAAGATTCTTTTTCTACTTACTTCACACAATCAAATGGCTGAACTTTTTTTGTCGAAACTACACACACGTGTATAAGCACCCCAGGAAAGGCTTAGCCCAGGATCACTGTTTTGCACCTAAAAATACTTTGGCAATTCAGATTTGTCCACTCTCACCACAAAAAAAATTAATTAAACTCAAGACTAGGAATTCTAATCCCTTTCTTTTGGAGGGGGCAGAAAAGGAGGAGGTTGTAGATACAAAACAAAATTGGAATTTCTTAGGGATTTTCATCCATCAAGAGAGAAAACATGATCAAGATCAAAGGCACTAATTATAAACTGTTTGGGGAAGGGACTACGTAACTATTATGACTTGTACAGCACTCAAGCATATTGTTGGGACTTAAAATAATAAATCAAATAAGTCCATATTTTATCAAAGATTTGAGATTCTAAACATTGGGGCAGAGTCTAATCCAATGTAATTCTGCATAGCTCCATTTGCTTAAGTGGAGTTTCACTAATTTACATAATTTGAGGGCATGGGCCAGTGTTTTTCTCCTTTGAGTAAAGAAACAGGTTTATTAAGATTTTTTTTTTTTTAAATGGACAAGATTTCTTAGATGTGCTTAATTGTTTACACAGGTAAGTCAATTATATACTCATGAAATAGGGGCAGTGTAAGGCAGACGTACTTCAGTGAGTTGTGAAAGTTTCTCAGCACAGCTCTGTCAATAGACTCAAGTCCTAAATCATAATACCCTGAGTCCATTAGTGCCAAATCTTATTACAAAATATTCAATATCACTGCAGGGGAAAGAAGAGATAAGAAATTCTTGAGGCAGTGTTGTCTAGTGGGTAGAGAAATGAACTGGGACTCAGGAGACTTGAACTCTATTCCCACTGTCTTCGGGCCTGCTGGGTGATTATGGCATGACACTTCACCTCTATGGCTCTGTTTCCCCAACTTTAAAATGGGGATGATACTGACCTCCTTTGTAAACTATACCTACCTCACTTTGATATCCACTAGAAAAGCACTAGACAACACCTAGTTATTATTAGCATATTTATTGTTATTCAAAGTTAGAATATAAGCCTGTTTGTTAGGCTGGGATAGAATTTTGGGTTTGACTTTTGACACTCTTATATCCTTACTAATATGTGTGAACAAAGAACAAAGATACTGAAAGTTGCATTTCCGACAACCAGATGGGGCTTATAGTACAATGAGAAAAGATAAGGGATAGAGTTAAAACCATTGCTGAGCAAAGTGGGAGTTTAATATACCAGCATGCACCTCCTCTCAAGCCAAGGTCAAGCAACCAGTTAGGAGGGGCAAGGGGGCATGGGGGGGAAGGTATAAGAAACACTAAAAGTCAAAGAAAGGACTGGCTTTGCCAAAACACAACCTCACTCCTTACCCCTCCCTTGGGATACAAAAGAGGTGGTACCAAAACCCCAGACTGACGACCCTCCAAAATGGAACTTGACCATAAATTGTAAGGGGTGGGACCAGGAGTGTGCATTTCAGGTAGATCTGGGCCTGCTAAGGAGGAGGAGGTGGGAATACAGAACGGGAACACTGGGAAAAGGCTCTGTGGCATCACAGCTATGCATATGCTTGCTTGAAATTAACCTCAATAAATATTGCATTGCCTGCACTTTGGACTTCTGGTCTTCTGCTTTCTGTCTGCATGACAAGAACCAGGGGAGGGGGTGAAGGGAAAGCCCCTAACATTCAACCAGGCCATTGAGTGGCAACAAGTCTGTTTCACAGCTGCTATTCTAAAATTGGTGGGAGGCACCACTTTAACATTAAGTAATTTTTAGTAATGCTGCAAGAACTTCAGAATGCCATCACTATTGCATAAATTGCAAGCATTTTATATTTCCCTAATTTAATGCTTGAAAGTTATGGAAAATGCAAATAATGTCTTGTATTCTATTAGCTGTTTTGTGGTCTGACACCCATGAGATGTGATTGACTTTAATGGAGTTACTCCTGATTTGCATGGTGCAAGAAAAATTAGAACATGGCCCTTTATCTTAGAAAGGGGGAGACATGCTATGAGCTAACCACCTCATCTATAGACTAGGATTCAACAGCATTGAGTGATCTCTTTTGCCAAAGGAAGTTCTGTAATGTTGCCTTTCTTCTGAAATGTAATTGAATACATCTGATCTAGTGCTTGTGTAGTACACAAAACGACATAGTAGAAGTGTCTCTCTCCTGGAATGCAATGTTTACGCGTTTTCAAGCATTATTCAAATCTCATGCTTAGTCCCTGACATACTTCATAAAAATGAAATATATGAATATTGTTTTATTTTAAATCAGAATATTACTTTTTTAAAAGGCCCTGTAATGCTAATGAATATGATGTGGAATTATTTCGTATTTTTAAACAAAAAATTAATATAAAAGCTGAATTATAATTAAACCCAGATCATTATAAAATGCACAACAAAAGCAGATACATAAAAGTAACCATTTTATGGGTATTACCAGAAAAGGCCAAGAAAATTAAATATGAAGCATCATCCATGCAGCTGAGTATTTTTTCAATATTTTCAGCACCATGACATTCAAGAACAAGATGATATTTCTTTGTTCAGTAACATGTATAGTAAAGAAACGGTAACTATGCAAAAATGAGACTATTATATTGTGGTTACCAGCCCTAAAGACTTTTTGATTGAAGTGAAAAATAACTGATCAGTTTGCTATGGTAATTTAGAACGATAAGATTAGCATAGTGAATATAATTCAATCTATAACAGCTGGATCATCCCAAAATGCATTAAGAGCCAACCCAATCAACTGGTTTTACTTCAAAAAGAAATCAGTATGCAATCAGGATAGTCAAAAAAAAAGTATCAGAGGTTTAAATTTAGCCAGGTTTCTTCTAAAGGACAATAGGGAGAGCTTCTAACTCCAATGCTGAAATTGAGTAGCATAGTTAATGTATACAAGAGAGGTTCTTTGCTTCAGAAGGACATTCTTAATTGTAATCAACACGTTTGCATTTTAAATCAAAGATTTTTTTGTAGAATTCAATGTATGAGACCCAACTCATCCTCTATAATTTTAACCTTCAGTAATAACTGCATTAACTATTTTACTTTCATTAAGTAGAAATGAAAAAAGCCTTATAAACTCTTGAGTTTTCATAAATATAAGAAATATTGTTGGTTTGCCATATTAGTACAAGTTTACAAACCTTCTTGATGTTTAATTTAAACTTTTTAATTTTTTTAAATGATTGAATCAGTTTTAAAAAAGTGTTTCTAGCTAGAGGGAAATCTGGGTTATATATTAGGGATAGGAAAAACTGTCTGTGGCCATGTAATTAAAAAGACTTTCATCATGTGCACAAGGAGGTCAAATTAAGGTTGCACAGGCAACTTTAATTTGGCATTTCTTAAATTGAGTGTTTGACTTTGCAACCTTAACATTCTTTTAATACAGAGTGGGGCTTTTTGTTTGTGTGTTTTTATGTAATACACTTTATTTACTGTGTCATATATCCTCAACTTCTGTAAATAGACATTACTCCATTGCAGTCAATGAAGCTATGCCAATTAATGTCATCTGGGGATGGGGCCCACTTTACAGAGTACACAACATAGGAAAAGCTGGTATAAGTGCATGACTCTGTCTTCTTTGGAATTTCTCTCTCCCCCTTTCTCCTCCTTCCTCTCCTCCCCACTCCTGACTCCCATGGTCTCTTCAACATAGAATGCAAGCCCAACTTGGAAAGTGGAAACCTTTACATAATCACCACTGTATATGTACCATTTCTGTCTACAACACTCAGTTATTATTTGTATTATAGCAGTGTTTGGACACGACAATTAAGATTGGGACCTCACCATGCTAAGTGCCATACAAACACATACTAGGAGTCCCTACACAGGAAGTTTAGAATTTAAATGGAAAACAGTCAAAGCAAGCATCGTTGCCATTTGATACATGGGTAACTGAGCAACAGAGCGATTAAGTGACTTGTCCAAAGTCACATATGAAGATAGGGGAAGACCTGAGAATTGAACCCAGATTTCCTGCACCCTAGTCGAGTGCCTTATCTTCAAGATCAAGCAACCCTCTCATGATATAAAAAGTGTCTAGGTTCTGGCAGATCACCAGTATTTCACCAGACTGTCCTTCTCCCTTCTGGGAGGGACAAATGTAACTTTAGAAGGGGCCGGTGGTTGATCAGATTGTCAGAAGAATGGCCATCACCTAGGGTCTTGGTCTGATGGAGGGCACACATACACTTTCCTCTGCTCATCCCCAGAACATGCATGGAGATCACACATGGGTAGGGACAGGGGAATGGAGTGTGCCTCACTCCAGTCACCTACTGGCTAAATTTAGAGGAGTGAGGAAGCTCATTGGCTCCAATAATCACCACACTGCCATTTGTTTAATCGTTCCTGGACATGCAGCAGTCATTTTCCCTGCTAAAACTGCTATGCTCTAGAGTTGCTCTGTTTCTCAGTGCTGGGTGTTTCCAGACTTGCTATGGGTCTAACCAGATCATCTCTGGAATCAGGAACAAATGTTTCCCTCTGTCCAGTGGGTCCCCCACACACACCTTCCTCCCAGGATCCTGGAAGCCTGGTAGGTGAGGATAATAAGGATAAAGGATTTCTTTAAAAATAAATAGAGGGGAGCAGGAAATAAATGCCAGTAAATATAGTGTCACTGAGAGTCGTCAATGTCCAGTGATGGTAAGAGGCCTAAAGGAGCCAGGTCCCTGGGGTAAACCCAAGCATGGAGGGACTAAACCCTGTTAAGACTGTGAGGTGAAGAGAGAACATAAGAATGGCCATACTGGATCAGACCAAAGGTCCATCCAGCCCAGTATCCTGTCTACCGACAGTGACCAATGCCAGGTGTCCCAGAGGGAGTGAACCTAACAGGTAATGATCAAGTGATCTCTCTCCTGCCATCCATCTCCACCCTTTGACAAACAGAGGTTAGGGACACCATTCCTTACCCATCCTGGCTAATAGCCATTAATGGACTTAACCTCCATGAATTTATCTAGTTCTCTTTTAACCCTGTTATAGTCCCAGCCTTCACAACCTCCTCAGGCAAGGAGTTCCACAGGTTGACTGTGCGCTGTGTGAAGAAGAACTTACTTTTATTTGTTTTAAACCTGCTGCCCATTAATTTCATTTGGTGACCCCTAGTTCCTATATTATGGGAACAAGTAAATAACTTTTCCTTATTCACTTTCTCCACACCACTCATGATTTTATATTTTATATATTCTATCATATCCCCCCTTAGTCTCCCCTCTTTTCCAAGCTGAAAAGTCCTAGTCTCTTTCATCTCTTCTCATATGGGACCCATTCCAAACCCCTAATCATTTTAGTTGCCCTTCTCTGAACCTTTTCTAATGCCAGTATATCTTTTTTGAGATGAGGAGACCACACTGTATGCAGTATTCAAGATGTGGGCATACCATCGATTTATATAAGGGCAATAATATATTCTCCATCTTATTCTCTATCNGGTATGTACGAAGTAACAAGATGTTTCTTATTCGGTGGAAATCAGGGTAAATACCTACTTTATCAGAAGTCATGGGCATTGTGGGCTTGTATTCAAGCACCCTCTGGTAATATGCTGGCCATAATCACATATTGAAACCATCTGGAATCATTTCAATATCAAATAGATTAGCAGTAGCATCTTTCCTCTGTTCACTTCTTTGTTTCTGACATTCAGGTTAAAACAAAGTAAAGCAGCTTAGATATTGCTTTGCCAGTTTCCAAGTGTCATTCAGCATTTCTTTGACTCATTTACTATGTTCAGAAAAGAAAGTAAAACACTAGTGCTTGAAACAACCTATCTTCATTTTAATTAGTACAGTCATCAAATTGAATGGCAAACAAGCTACTATATACACAACAGGTAAGACAGAACAAAATATGAAATCAGATACAATTCCATTTGCAAATCTATACTGTAGTTTATAGACAATTAAATGCAGTACACTGTCATAAGTAAAACTTCCAAGTGATTTACCTTTACATCATACTAATACTGAGATGTCAACATAGAAGGCTTTGGAACAAATTGATCAATTAAACATAAAGTCACCAGCTCCAGATGGTATTCACCGAAGAGTTCTGAAGGAACTGAAATGTGAAATGAAGAACCAACAACTGCCTAAATCAGCTTCTTTACCAGATGACTGGAAGATAGCTAATGTAACAAAGATTTTTGAAAAAAGGCTCCAGAGGTGAACCTGGAAATTTCAGGTTGCTAAGCCTAACTTCAGTACCAGGCAAATTGGTTGAAACTATACTAAAGAACAGAATTATCAGACACATTGATGAACACAATACCACTATAAAAATCCAAGGTATGCCCACACTTTGAATACTGTGTGCAGTTCTGGTTGCCCTATCTCCAAAAAGATATATTATAATTGGAAAAATTACAGAGAAGGAAAACAAAAATGATTAGGGGTATGGAACATCTTCCATATGAGAAGAGATTAAAAAGACTGGAACTGTTCAGCTTGGAAAAGAGATCACTAAGGGGAGATATGACAGAGGTCTATAAAATCATGAATGGTGCAGAGAAAGTGAACAAGGAAGTGTTATTTACCCCTTCACATAACACAAGAACCAGGAGTTACCCAATGAAATTATTAGGCAGCAGTTTTAAAACAAACAAAAGGAAGTACTTCTTCACACAACACACAGTCTACCTATGGAACTCATTGCCAGGGGATGTTTGGAAAGTCAGAAGTATACGTGGGTTCAAAAAAGAAGTTCATGGATGATAGATCCATCAATCACGATTAGCCAAGATGGTCAGGGGTGCAACCCCATGCTTCTGTATCTCTAAGCGTCTGACTTCTGGAAGCTGGGAACTGGATGACAGGAGATAGATAACTCGAAATTGCCCTGTTCTGTTCATTCCCTCTGAAGCAACTGGCACTGTCCACTGTCAGAAGACAGGATTACTGGGCTAGATGGACTATTGGTCTAAGTATTGAGTTTCTTATGTTCTTAATATAAATCTTTCCTCCACCTTTGCTAAATTTATTCGTACTAGACATTATATTCAGTTCCGCCAAGCTATGAAGGACAAACTCAAAGAGTAGTTATCAATGGTTTGCTGTGAAACTGGGAGGATGTATCTAGTGAGGGTCTTGCAGGGTCCAGTATAAAATCTACTGATGACACCAAGCTGAAAAGGGTTGCAAGCACTTTGGAAGACAAGAAGAGAATTCAAAATGACCTTGATACATTGGAGAATTGGTCTGAAATCAACAGGTGAAATTCAATAAACACAAGCACAAGAAGTAATTGGCTTAATCTGCAGCAAGGGAGATTTAGGTTGGATATTAGGAAAAACTTTCTAACTATGAGGATAGTTGAGTACTAGAGTAGTTTACCAAGAGAGTTTGTGGAATCCCCCTGTGATGGGGTGTGCTCCCCACACTGGTCCTGCAAGAGCTGAATTAGGCCAGTGGGCCCAATCAGCTAATTAGGCTGCAAAGAGAGGACATTTAGGCTGGAGGCAGATATTCAAAGAGAAGCTCACTTGTGAGGGACAGGTGAGGCTTCTACAAAAGACAGGATATTGGAAGCAGAAGGGGCTGCAGGGAAGGAATCTGCAGTCACTCCTGGGGGAAGGGGAGATGTGTTGGGGGTGAGGGGGAAAGACAAGTTGCCTAATGTTACTCTCTGGAAAGAGGTAATGAAGAGACTGGCAAACCCAGAGGAGAGGGGAGGGGCAGGAGGTATAGAAGCAACTCAGGGAAAGACAGCAAGGTGCAGGGGGATGGACCTTGGCTGTTGTGTAGAGGGTCCTTGAGCTGGAACCTGGAGTAGAGGGTAGGCCTGGGTTCCCCTGCCAGTCACTGTGGGAGTAGCACTGTGAGGCAGTAAAGTGGAAGAGCAGGAATCTTGATGCACTTCCCTTCCCCTCTCCCCTCCCCCAGGAAGGGGAAACCACAATAGTGACTTGGCAAGAGGGTTGAGTCACAAAGAGGACAGCTGCTGCTCCTGAGAGTGAGAGGGGCTGCAGAGTGAAACTGAACAGGTGTAACCAATGGAAGGGGTGTAGATGTGACCAAGCTAATCCCCAGAATCTCCAGGAGGTGGCACTGTCCAGCAGTGAGTAGAGCAACTGGTCAAACCCCTCATTGGAAGTCTTTAAGAACAGGTAGACAAACACCTGTCAGGGATGGTCTAGATATACTTCGTCCTGCCTCAGCACAGAGGGGTGGACTAGATGACCTCCCAAGTTCCCTTCCACGCCTACATTTCTAGGATTCTATTATTGCTATTGAGAGGAGAGTTGCCAATATGACATTAAGTTAGTAATTCTTTGAAACAAAAGAATTGTCAATTGCCAGAACAACCTACAATAAAAAGGAATATGGATATCATACTTTGGATGATTCCAATATATCAAAAGGTTCTGTAGACATATTGAGCCTTCAGAAAAACAATGGTTTGGATAAGCAGACTGTGATGCATGGTCCATTACTATTGGAACACATGGCTTATTTTATTAACTAAGATGTAGTTAATCAGAGTTCAGATAAATTTAATATTGAAGCACCTTTAATATTATACTTAGGTATCCACAAAATGTTTTATAAAGAATGAGATTGGTTTCATGGTAGTACAATCACAGCTTGACCAAAAATGGCAACGCCTACATGCTCAACTGTGGACACTTGTCTGTTTCATTGATGGGAGAAATATACATCTGGCACCAGGGGAATGGAATGGCCTCAGTTTTTCCAAAAGTGTCTCAACCATTTAAGTTTCACCTTGCCAACTACTGTACATGACCATAGAGGGGCAAAATGGTTTATTTTAAAATCTCATCTAAGAACATAAGAATGGCCCTACTGGGTCAGACCAAAGGTCCATCTAGCCCAGTATCCAGGAGGGAGAGATAGCTCAGTGGCTTGAGCATTGGCCTGCTAAACCCAGGGTTGCGAGTTCAGTCCTTGAGGGGGCCACTTAGGGATCTGGGGCAAAATCAGTACTTGGTCCTGCTAGTGAAGGCAGGGCGCTGGACTCCATGACCTTTCAGGGTCCCTTCCAGCTCTATGAGATAGGTATATCTCCATATATTATATTATTATTTATCCTGTCTTCCGACAGTGGCCAGTGCCAGGTGCCCCAGAGGGAATGAACAGAACAGGTAATCATCAAGTGATTCATTCCCAGCTTCTGGCAAACATATTGATCAATCACTGCAGCATCCCTCCCCCCTTTCCCATATAGTTTGCTTAACTTTATTTCAATGTGTATCAATAAGACAAATTTTTGTATAGGAATCTAAAGATGAGCGCTACAAAGTGAGTCTCACATACACCTGTAACATGAACAAATCAATGTTTTCTGGAAATCACCACAACATATTTAATGATTGAAACAGAACACATTATGCATAAAGTTTCAAAAAGGTGTGTCCTCATTCTGACGTGTAGCAAGCTTTAATTACTATGGTCAGAAAAATAACCATGAAAATTAACAGCTCTGTACAACAAAATCTGGCTAACCTACATTTAATTTCAAAGGCAGCCATTAATTTAGATGTGCTGGAGCAGGTTTAAAAGAAGTGTAACTGCGTCAAGTGTCTAATGCTGGTGGTGTGTCACTTGCCTGTGACAACTTTCACAGTAATGCTTAAATTAGAAATATAGCCCTGAGTTAACTCTCATACACTTTAATATAAACATAATAGCAAAAGGAGACCGTGGCCAAGTTTAATATATTTGAATAAAAATGTTACACACATAGCACATGGTGCAGAGTCACAAATTTAATGGGTCATTTTCTTACACAGCTGTGGGATATGCATAATTAGACTTACCGTTCAGAATTCATTTGTTTCCTTTATTTTTCTTAGAGATCTTTCAATAGTTGGGGAATTTTGATTAGTTATGTCTAAACTAAGACCAACTCTTTGGCTTCCTTTTCCACTTGTTGTTTACAGACCTCAGGTCATGTAGAGGTTATATACCAACAAGGACAGTCACAGATGGGCTTCCAGAATTAGAGAAGAGAACGCTGGAGAGCATATTATGAAAGGAATGGAAGGAATAAAACAGGAAAAAGGTGAAATCTTTTGTATTTGAATCAAATACAGAGTAATATATTGCTGACAAACTGAAAGAGTTTAACAAAAATGCATAGAGTGCAAAGTTATTTTCTGGGTATAATTGCTTTTCCCCTTTGAAGCTCCCTTTTATCAACTCTCTTTTGTCCATGAATAAAATCCTTTCGTGCATAAATTTTGAACAACACTGAAGGGATGACAGAAACCAGTTAACTATTCACTTTGTCTTTATGCTGTTTGGGAATTCAAGCCCACTGGTAGTATTGAGAGCAGTGCAATAGAAATCATATAGTCAAGATTCCCTCTCATCCCAAAGAACAGTCCTCTAGAATTAAAAGATCCCACAAGGGGACTTGTGCTAAGAATGGCTTAAGCCATCTTAGCATAATCAGCTGTGCTTGACAGTGATTTTAAAGAGAGAATTTTATGTACATGGAATGGAGTTAGGTTACTCATGGTGCAAATCTATTGGAGTTTGGCATATTATTTTTTTGGAACAGGTAGTGGGAAAATATTTTTCCATAACTGTAATATATTTGTTATATACACTCTACAGATAGGACAATAGCATGGTCTAATGCAGCGTTTCTCAAATGCGGCCACCAGGGGCTTTTTGTGCATCCACAGACATTCTGGGTGGTGATTAGGGGGAGCAAAACATCGCTCCCTCCTCCTCCCTCCCTGTTGCTCCTGGATGCACCACCCTGCACCACCTCTGGAGACGGTGGGGCACAAGCAGCAGGAGCAAGGTGAGTTCTCGACCTACGGTGGGGCGGCCCTCAGGCTTCAGCCCGGGAGTGGTTGGGCAGCAGGCTCAGGTGGTGGGACTTAGGGAGCCTGGCTGCATGGACCAGGGCTTCAGCCATGGGGCTTTGGGCATTAACACCCAGCTCAAGCTGCATTGTTTTGGGCACTGAACCCCCAGCTCTGGCCATGTGGCCCCATCCTTCAGCCATGCAGCTTCAGGCTCCAACCCCTGGTCACGTGGTGGTGGACTCCAATCCCTGGCTCTGGGCACGTGGCGCCAACTCTTGGTGGTGGCCGCTGACCCCCAGCTGTGCACTCCGACCCCCAGCCCTGGCCACTGATGCCAGGTGCCAGCCCTGGATGTTGACCCCCACCCCAGGCCATGCGGCAGCAGGTGCCGACCTTAGGCTCTGGCAGGTGCTGGCCCCGGGCACCGACTCCTGGCCCTGGCTGCATAGCAGCAAGTGCCAGCTCTGGCTGCGCAGTGACAGACGCTGTCCCTGGGCTCTGGCTGTGCGGCAGCAGGCTCACACCCTGGGTGCTTACCCCCAGCTCCCGCCGTAGCCCCATCGCCCCTGGCCTCTGCTGCCTCCCCCAGCCCTGCATCCATCCCTGGGCCCCCGCTGCCTCCCCCAGCCTGTATCCATCCCACCGTCACCCCTGGCCCCCGCTGACTCTCCCTCCAACCCCCCATCCAGGACTTAATTTGTCCTGGGGCTTGCTGAGAAAAGTGATATTAAGAAACATGCATGCATCACTTTTCAGAGCAGACTTACTAGCTAGCTGGGAGGCTGTAAAAAGTGATACTTGTATGTTTGTTAATATCAATTATCACTCTCAGGTAGTATTAAGTGTCCTGTGAAAAATGATATTAACAAACATACAAATATCACTTTTTACAGTATTTTTATTATTGAGTCTGCAAAAAAAAAAATCCCTACGTGAATAAATTACACTGATTTGGACATGGATATATGCATATTTATTTATTTTCCTATAGTTAATACAGACGCTCCCTCACTTACGCAAGCGTTCCGTTCTGGAACGCCTTGCATAACTCGAATTTTGCATAAGTCAGAAACGTATACCTGACCATTATGCCAAAAAAAAAAACCAAAAAAACCCCTCCTATTTCTAGCGTATGGAACTTTTTCCATAAGTGCGGATTTGCGTGAGTCGGGTTTGCGTAGCCCGGGGGTGTCTGTAAAGTATTTTAGGGAAAAGTGCCAGTGTGGCCACCAGCCAGAGTTGGTGGCCGCACTCTGAGGCCACCAAAAAATTGTGGTGAGAACCCCTGGTCTAATGCATACCAGTGATCAGATATAAGAGACATATTGTGATTGTATGTATGACTCATTGTATTATGGTAGAATTCATTAAATTATTGGTGGTTTTAGATTTTTATATATATAAAGATGAAACAACAAATACACTAGCTGTTTCATTGGTCAGTGTTACATCTTTGATACTAACCTATACAATTATACAAAAATAAATTCTCACCTACTACATTGTTTTACATTCTGAAAGGATACACTGAAAGTGGTGCGTAAATCAAGTCTAGTTTAGTAAGTCTGATCAACTTTACTGTCATTTAGAAATTTGCTGCAGTAACTGAATTCTAGATCTCAGGCAGGGATTGTGTACTATATAGCACAAGAATTAACACCAAGAGTTTTAGTGATCATGATGGGAAGTTGTCATATTCCCAACCAACACCACCTGAATGGAACGGAGGTTCCAGGCCTATTCTGTTTTCAGTCTGTATGCTATACATACAAATTAATTATTTACAATATGGCAACTCAGAAGGAAAAATTGGATAATGACTTAACTGTACAAATCTTACCAGGCAAATTTACTACTATAGTAGTGACTAGTGATGGACAAACCTCACAAGACCTAGTGACTGAATTTGATTGTCTTCTAGCTTAAAAGGTTCAGGTTCATTGTTTTTCATCCTTCCCTCTCCCATACTTTTCCAAACTGATCACCAAGCTTATGTCCTTCCCTCCTAAGCATAATTAGTATTCAGACAAATTTCATATCTTCTGCCCACCCTGGACCAAGGGATCCTTGTTCTTAGTTTACTCCTCTATACTTATCTCTGACTTAACTGATGTTCTATTCTTCTCCAAATAGCACTACAACCACATTCCCCGATCCGTGAGAGGCCCAAAAGGAAGCAAAACCATGGAAATATTGTAGGAAAGCAGGTTGGAAGGCCACCTGGAGGGAAAGTTCGCTGTGTAGTGACCTTGATCCCATTCCCCGTCTCAGATCAATGAGACAGTGAACTTGTGGAAAATGATACATTGCAGTGGAGTGTAGGCAGCCCCAGAGCAAGACATTTTCCCCCTTTCATTACTTTTGCACAATGGGAGAATATGAGTCTGTGTTGAAATTCTTTGAAACATCTACAGGAGTCTAATTATACCTGGCTATTTGGTGGAATTTCTGCCATCTTCAAATCATAGTTGAGCTGAGCTTTTCCCTGAGAGAAGAACTTCATTGTGCCAAGCAGACCACAGATTCTGTATAACACCAGCAAAGACAGGGCATCTTCCAAGCATTCTCCACAACAGTTTGGGGCTGAGGTTATAAAAGAAGATTTGGGACCATCTTAATATGTGCAAACCAGTCATATAGAGTTATCTGGATTGCTTGGTGGCTGGGTCCATTCAAATAAAATGCATTTTAATATAGCAAAATGCAAAGCTGTACATCTAGGAACAATGATTGCAGGAAATACCTACAGAATGGAGAACTATATACTGGAAAGCAGCAACTCTGGAAAGGTTTATGCTAACAACTCAACATGAGCATGTTGCTGTGCTCCGAAGGGCTAATGCGATCTTTGGAAGTATGAACAAGGGAGTAGGGATGTGATTTCACCTCTATATACGTTATTGATTAGACCAATTGTAGAACACTGTGTATAGTTCTGGTATCCACATTTTTAAAAGGATGTTGAAAAATTGGAGAGGATGCAGAAAAGAGTCACAAAAATGCTTCAAGAAAAGGCCTTAAAGCAACAAATTTAGAGCTCAATCTGTTTAGTTTATCCAAAAGAAGATCAAGAGATATCTTGATTATGGTTTCTAAGTATCTTCATGGGGAGAAAATACTGGGTATTAAAGGGCTCTTTAAGCTAGAAGAGAGAGGCTTAAGAACCAATGGCTGCAAGCTGAAGCCAGACAAATTCCAAGTAGAAATAAGGACTTTTAAAAAATGTAAACAGTGAGATTGATTAGCCATTGGAACAAACTACCAAGGGAAGTGGTGGATTTTCTGTCTCTTGATGTCTTCAAATCAAGTGTGAATGCCTTTCCGGAAGATACGTTTAGTCAAACACAAATTATTGCTCTCAGTACAGGAGTCAGTGGGTGAAATAGAGTATTATGCATGGAGCCAGAAAACAGGAGAGTTTTGCAAGGGAGATCTCCAAGTGAAGGAGGCGTGACTACGTGACCATTGGGGTGAGTTGTTGTCTGTCAGTTTGTTGTGTGCTTGCTTGCTTGAAGTTTATAGGGTGGTCTGTGCAGGGGCTCTGTGCTGAGCCTTGCAGCCTGCTAGGGCAAGGCTGAGAGCTTCCAACTGAGGCTCGAACCAGCCTTCCTTCGATCCCTAATCCCTTTAGGATCCCTTGGCAAGGGGGCGGGGCTAACTCAGGGACAAAATTAGCATGTAAAATTTAAAAAGGTCATAGAGGAGTTTTTAAACTAAGAGGTGGGGGTAAAGCTGACAGGTGCAGAGGAGCACACAGTTCAGACAGGGACATCTCTTAGGGAAGGATTTATTAAAAGGGATACTCTATATCCTAGTAAAAGGGAGAGGATGGAAGTTGATGTACAGGCAAGAACTGAAGGGACACAGTCAAACGAAAAAGCGTTCCATCCAATTACATCACATGAAGGCAGACAACTAAATTTAACAAAATTTATAAGTGCGTATATATACAAATACCAGAAGTCTAAATATTAAGATGAATGAACTTGAGTGCCTGGTATTAAATGAGGATATTGATATAATAGGCCTCTCAGAAACTTGGAACAATGATCATTTATGGGACACAGAACTACCAAGGTACAAAATGTACAGGAATGACAGAGTAGGTTGTACTGGTGGGGGAGTGCACTATAGGTGAAACAAAGCATAGAGTCAAATAAAGTAAAAATCTTAAATGAATCAAACCATACAAAACTATTCAAGATAGTTACGTCCAAAGCAGACTACGAAGAGCTACAAAGGGATCTCACAAAACTGGGTGCCTGGGCAACACAATGGCAGATGAAATTCAATGTTGATAAATGCAAAGTAATGCACACTGTAAAACATAATCCCAATTATATATACAAAATGATGGGGTCTACATTAGATGTTACTACTCAAGAAAGAACTTGGAGTCATTGTGGATAGTTCTCTGCAAACATCTGCTCAATGTGCAGCAGCAGTCAGAAAAGCTAACAATGTTAAAAACCACTAGGAAAGGGAAAGGTAATAAAAGAAAATATAATGCCACTATATAAATCCATGGTACACCCACACCCTGAATACTGCATGCAGTTCTGGTTGCCCCACCTCAAAAGAGATATATTAGAATTGGGAAAAGTACAGAGAAAGGCAATAATAATTATTAGGGATATGGAATAGCTTCTATATGAGAGGAGATTAAACAGACTGGGACTGTTCACCTTAGAAAAGAGACAGCTAATGGAGGATATGATAGACACCTATGAAATCATGAATGGTGTGGATAAAGTAAATAGGGAAGTATTATTTATCCCTTCATATAACACAAGAACCAGGTTCACCCAATGAAAATAATAGGTAGTAGGTTTAAAACAAACACAAGGAAGTACTTCTTTAGACAGCACATAGTCAATCTGTGGAACTTGTTGCCAGGGGATGCTGTGAAGGCTAAAAGTATAACTGGGTTGAGATTATCTAATTCTTTTTTCATGGAGGACAGATCCATCATTGGCTATTAGGCAAGAGGATCAAGGACAACCCCATGCTCTTGGTGTCTCTAAATCTCTGACTTCCAGAACCTGGGACTGGATGACAGGGGATAGATCCCTCAATACATTTTCCTATTCCCAGAATAGGGAAGCATCTGGCACTAGCCACCATTGGGAAATAGGGTACTGAGCTAGATGAAACATTGGTCTGACCCAGTATGCCCATTCTTATCTTCTTATAAAATGTAATGGCCTGTGATATACAGGAGGTCAGATTAGATAATCTAATGATCCCTTCTGGCCTTAAACTCTATGAACGCATTGTAACATGAGACTTATTAATGTCTTGCTAAAATGAAGCCATTGTTTCTACAGGAAAGAATAGCAACCAAGAAGTTTATTCTTTATACATTCATGTATACACATTTCTCTAAAATCACATAATAATTGAGAAGACAAACTAGTATGTCACCACTTCAGTTTCGGTGGATATTTTTATTTTAGGCACCTACTTTTTACTAAGCTACCTTAAAATAATCACTTTTATCCTTTCACTGGCCATTCCATAAGATTTCATTTGTCTTAAGCCAAATCTTTTGTCTTGAACTATTTTTGTTCTTATTGGGGAAAAAATTCCATACAAGCCTCCTACTATTTGTAACTGTGAATGCCACCGAATTCAACTATGGCTGACCATTTGGCTATGCATAGTGCCTTCTAAAATGGTGTGTTCCTTTCAGGGTAAATGATTTCAACAGGAGTGATGTTTCTGTATATGCATTATTATTACCTCATCATTGTTCATTTTATACACACACCTGTCAGGGATCGTCTAGGTTTGCTTAGTCCTGCCTCAGCACAGGGGGCTGGACTCAATGACTTCTTGAGGTCCCTTCTAGCCTCACATGTCTATGATTTTTATGATTCCCAAAAATACCCCACACCCCAACCAAAGTCAGAGTTTCTAAAGAATACCTAACAACCAAAATTGATTTGTCCGCATAAATCCTAAAAACAGATAAATGGTATTCAGCCAATGGGAATGCCTCATGTTGGGTGTGATATCATCTGCTAGAAAAGAATTGAAATTTGGGATGCAAATCACTCAGTGTGGACTCCTAACTGTGGACAGATGAATACAGTTTAGGGAGATGGAGTCCATTGAGTTTTTAAGACTGAACTCCCATTTCTGGTCACAAAATTAGCCAGATATGGCTCCAGGAAGCTTCATGAAATATTTAAATTCAAATTCTGGTGTAATGAGGGCAGAATTTAGCCAATATTTTTAACCTAATTCACAGCTAATTTTGAATAGCCTAGGGACACAGAATAAATTCCTGAACAGAGTAATTCTGTCTTATCTGCCTCTTGACCCTCGTTTAAAAAGTTTATTCTAAATCTTGTGATTGACCAGTAAGAAATAATGGACTTTTGTATGTTCTCTGGGCAAGTGCACAACTTATGACAAGTACTCTGTGCTTCAGTTTGTCCTTTATTTTTCCACCATGCATTTTAGCACTCCAAACGGTCTTCAAATCATTGGTTTCTCAGCCAGCCACTGCAATACAGCCTGTGTTATTGGCAGTCAGAAATACCAACGGGTTTTCAAATATTCATTTTTCACACATTGTTTTCAACAGGTGTCATCTACTGAAAAGAGGCCTGTGGTGAAAGTGCATCAGGGGTGGCACAAAGAAAGGAATTGCTGAAGAAAAGATGTCACTTTTATAATTTTGTTCACTGCTCATTTACAGCAAACCTATTATCTGGCACCTATGCCTTTGAGCAAAGGTCTGACCAGCCTATTAATTGGCACTATGCTATCCTAACAGATGACATAAATGTAGGCAGTCTCTTGACAAAGTATGTGCCTCAACCTGGCTTGTTGAGGGCAAGATACCCAGTTCAGAATGTCAATATGGCTGTACATTCTGAAAATTAAACACAGTTAAGACATATTATTATGAGTTGGATTGCATATTAATGAAGAAATACCTTTGGAAATTATGGGGGGGAACTATCAGAGGACGTGATATTCAGAAAATTCAGAGTAGAACATGAATAATTATTTTTGCTATAGGAAATTTATTAAATGAAACCACAAATGTTTACTCTTTACTCTAAAATTTTGTACTACCAAAAAAATTTCTCCATTGACCAAATGTAAACTATTTGAATAAAAGGAACACATAATAGAAAGAAGACTGCTGGTATAACTGAGAACAGAATTTGGCCAAAAGAGAACTATAGAATATAATTTAAAATATATATACTGTTGGGGGTAACTGCTTTAGAAAAACCTGAGATAGGTTATTACAGCAGTGGAGACTTAATTCCTTTTCTTTAAATGTCACTGTTGCCAAAATAGATTAGTTGAACTAAGGATGTGAAAAAATAGGAAAGATCTAACAAAATATATTATTTCAAGAATTATAGTTGACGTAAATCCCTGATTCAATGACTGTGTGGTGGCCAATACTTAAAAAAATATACA
Source organism: Platysternon megacephalum (assembly GCA_003942145.1). Lineage (NCBI taxonomy): Eukaryota > Metazoa > Chordata > Testudines > Platysternidae > Platysternon > Platysternon megacephalum. Next base: position 12,563,533 of record QXTE01000034.1, read on the forward strand.
ATGATTTAATTTTAATCTAATTCCTTTATTGTATGTGGAAAATAAGGAAGAAAACAGTAATGATCACTAGATAGGAACGTAAGCAAAGAAGAAATATTTGGTAGATGATTTTAATATGCTCCAACTTGACAAATACTGACAGTTTTCCATACTCTAGATATTGTCTGAGAGCTGTTTTGATGAGACATTTAACTAAATAATATATCCTCATATTTAATCAAAGTATTTTTTCAAGAGTTATAAATTTCTAATGTATCATTATGGAAGACACCATTGTTGATATATTATGTGTATGGCAGGTTGCTCATTTTTAAATCATTGTCATAATTACAGTGGTTCCAAACTATGGTTATTTAAAATACCCCTTCTACTGATGTCAATGTAACAATCCATAGCCAAATGCATACACATCATAGGCATTTCCCAGTCTCATACAAGTGACGCCAGGATTAGAATTCAATATTCCAAATATAAAGATCTGATTGACGGTCTAAATCTGCATCTCCAACAGATCAGTCTTTAGAAAGAATAGGAAAACCTTGATCATGTCCCACTAGAGCTGCGTGAAATTTAGCAGTTTCTTTTAGCAGATGTTATTTGTATGCATTAGTGTCCAAAATGTTCAAGGCACTGAACAAATGTGTAGGAAGATACAATCCCTGACTCAAAGAGCTGCTTATAGGGGGGCTGGCTGCATCACCTATTAAGGTTGCCCGACACTTCCCATTATAAGACCCTGTTTTCAGTGCTTATAACTTTGCCAAACTTTAATGGTTTGGACTGAAGTTTTCCATACTGGCCATCGCATCAGGCAGGATTTTGAAAATTTCAGCCAAAAGGATTCAGGTTGTTATATCTTGGCCCAGCAGAAAAGGAGATATAGACACAGAGAAGCACATTAAAGCACAACTAGTTGGCTGTGGAAAGTTTTATTGTTTTGGCTGCAAAACAAAGTAACACAAAACTGAGGCTTTTCACTGGGGAGAAGAAGAGAGCTCAAACATTTTAAGAGACATCACATCATGCCCGTGTGTTTTCAAGAAAATAAATTGTTTTGCCCATGTTAAAAAATGCTTGAGACCTTCTCTCTGAAAGTGCTCTAGTGCCAACTCCTGCTTTTGAAGCAGGGACATGAAATTTGGCAGAAGATTGGCCTTTATCAAAGATGTGCCTTTTGCAATCCCTGTGACTATCTGCCCAAAGGTGGCTAAATTATAAGCCTGTGAAAAACATTGTCGTTCACATGCACTCAGTAGAGACTTCATTTTTAACAGATACATTGCCAGAGTCCATCCTCTCTGCGCATGCTCCAGCTTCTCACAGTTCCTAGTGCTGACCAGAAGACACATGCACCATCACCACAGAGCTACTGACCATACTGTGCTCCCTCACAGCTCCTGTGTGTGACTTGACTGCACACGTATTCTCCCCACAGAGCAACTAAACATGTTCCACCTTGGGCTACAAGGGCTCAGAAGGACTTTCCTCTAATGCCCGCTCCAGGCTGAGGTAGCATGAAGCATTGGAACTGAGAGCAGGGAACTCTCTCATGTGATCTCAATCACACACACACACACAGTTTGGTACCCAGGCAGCGTGGAATAGGAAGCAGTCTGATTTGAATGTAGAGGGTACAAAAGATGGACTGGGGAAAGGGAGAGAAATAGATTGGGACAAGGAGTCTGGTGAGACTGGTGAGAAAAGCTGGATAATAACGGCACGCGTAGGAGCTAGTTGTCTGGGGGATTGGGGTGGGGGTGGAGAAAAGAGTGCGATTTGCTGAGGAGTTGAGCAGAGGAGGAGTGGAGATAAGGACTGTTGCGACAAAAGACTGGAACAAGTAGCCAGGAAGGGAGTTGAGGGTGGGCTGAGATTGGATGAGGAGCCCATGGAGGGAGATTGGGATTGAGATCCTGTCGGGGGGAGGAGACAAATCATAGGATGGGCTAGAAGAGGAAAGTGGTAATGGCTGGACAAAGAAACTAGGTCTGGGATGAGAAGCCTGAGAAGTAGAGACTGGGATAGAGTAGGGAAGTAGAATGAGACTGGAACAAGGACAAGGAGTCAGTGGTGAGGAACAAACAGGACTGAGAGGTACATGTTGGAGGGGTCAAGGCAGAAGGGGTCAAACTTGAGGGGGGGGGGGGGAAATGTGCAGGACACTCTGTGGCCACTGGATAACCACTCCTCACCAGCGCCTGTAATGGAATCCAAGATTCCTGAGTTTCACCATTCTTCTGTTGTCAACAGATATTTATGAAACCCACTTGCATAGTTTCTGCTTCATTGCCCCTTAGTGCTGGTCCACATGGAGTGTGACAACCTACTACTGCTATCAGTTACTCCATTAGCTCAAGTGATAGAGGTCTGACAATACAATGTCAGATGATGGAATTTCTATTTTTTCAGTTTGCTTTTATAAAAACCTAGAGCATGATGCACAAATAAACTATGTTAAAATAATATGATTAAGGTTGCAAAAAGCACTCAAAAATTAAGAAATGCCATAATTAAGGGTGTCTGTGCACTGTCCCCTGAGCAGGTCCATCCTGTGCACTGACTGAAGCAGGGGTCCTGCAGGCAAAGTATTATGTGAACATGTACTTAAGGACTGTATAATAATGCATACACACACAGGGAGCAAATAACAGTGGCATATGAAATGGTAATTACCACTCTCTAACTTTTTAGTGCTTGACTTTGCAACATTAATAATGTCCTTTTAATTTAGGGTTTTGTGAGTAATCCATATTTCCATCATTGTAATCCACGTAATTGTAATGTAATCCATATTCTTTTTTATTTGTTTTTGAGGGGGTAGAGCTGGTAAAAGAGTTTTACATTAAAAAAAACTTGTTGAAACTTCAGCTTTAAAAAATACCAGCTTTAGGTGGTATTTGGATCCTTCAATTTCAGAGATAAATAAATTCAAAATGTCAAAGTGAAACAAATTCAAAATGTCAAAGTGAAACAAATTCAATGTCCCAGTTTCAGCTGGCACCATGTTCAGACAATGTGAAATTACTTTTTGCTTAATTTCAATTTTAGTAGTTTCATTTCAGACTTTTTTTTCATAAATCTGCTCTGAGTTTTGAGACTATAACAATACCCCAAACCAAAGAGGCTTCACACAGTCTGAGGTTCCTTTGCAAGTACCCACAGCCTAAAGACAACTCCCCCTAATGCCTCCCAGGAAACTCATGTAATCTCACATTTTAAAAAATAAATAAATTAAATAAACCTTTTTTGCCAATAGAGATTTTTCGTTTTATACTCCTTCAAGCAGAATTAGAACCAATGGATTTTCTATTAACATTGTTCTTTAATCCCTGTTTGCTAGTGACCGCAAGTCATTTCTTTTTCTCTAACAAACAGTGCAGAATGAACTACCCCTTGTTTAACTTCTCTTGAACTCACTGAGGTTACATCTTTAACAAATCCAGCTGCAATTACTATCACTCTGTGAAGTTGCTAAAGAGTATTATAAGCCAATGTTAGTGAAGGAAGTTTCTCTTACACCCACCCTCAACATAAAGCTATTTCCAGAGAGACCCATCTACCAACCAAAAGATTGCAGGATCTCCTAAATCACAATCACAGAAGCTAGAGATGAAGTATTAGGTGATACAGTTCTCCACTGTTCCCCTACAATATTTTCTCCGGTGTTTTGTTCAATAAACTAGGGGTCTCCTAACCCCTCCTTCAGTGTTCCCTATCTTTTCTCCATATTTCCCCCAAGTTATTCCTTCCTTTAAAATAAGAGTATTTATATCTGATATCATTTTACAACTGGTTAGACTTTGTCACTGAAAAATTAATACAGCTTGATGCATACAAAAAAAGCATTTGAATAAATGTTGAAGATTTCACAATTATGCCTTTGTAACACGCTGACATGATTCAGAGGCAAGACAGTTGAGTTGTTTACCTGCCCTGAAACAGTATTTCAGTTGCTTGGCTCATCCAAGTAGGTCTCTCTACTTTGACTGGCAACATTCTCCTGTTGCAAACTGTTCACATCCTCCCATAATATGCTATGTAAATAGCCAACACTCACCATTTGTCCCCACACTATTTCTACTACTGTAGAGCTTTGGGTTCTTTTTAAAGTGAAAACGGACTATGTAATTTATCTGAGCACTGCCCTTCCACTATGAAGGAGCTGAAGGACAGAGTAAGTGTTGTTAACCTCCCTGAACTATGTATGGGCAGCCTCACTTTTGACAGACTCTAGACTTCTAGGAAAAATGCCAGATGGCATAGTCTGCTGATGCAGTTTTGCAGTAATCATTTACTAGTATGTAAATCACTATCATCTCTGTCAAATAGCTTTGACTAGTTCCCCAGGTCTGAAATGTTAATCCTGACATATCTATAATCCATAGGATTAAAGGGGGAAAATGTTGATTTCCTGACAAGTTTACTCACTGGTTTATCCCTAGCAAGTATTTTCTTTTTTACTACCCGCATACAAATCTGGGATTAATTTATTTCAGTGACACTAAGTCAAACCAAGACATTGGTTGCTGTAGTTTTTTCACACCAATTAATGTGTAGGATAATGTTCTTATCACCTCTCTCCAAAAAGAAATTGCATCTGCCAAATCCATCTTTAGGACGTGCACTGACTTTATGACAATTCACTGCTGTCAGAACATCCTATCATATAACCATATGCTCTGCTAATGGATTGGTAATTTATAGGGGAGTAGCCTACATGGTATTGGCTGCTTTTCAATGAGCAGTGGCTATAAAGTTGCTTTTAGTGGAGGAATATTTTGTAATTTAAGGGTAAATTTCTTTTCCTCCCTGTCCCCCCACCCCCATTCACACATTACATCAATAGGTCTCAATTTACCCACAAGAGACTACTTCTGGAATTTCTGAGTCAGGGGACTAGCAGCAGCACAAACAGGACAAAGTACCCTTCACAGATTACCTCACGTGTACAACAGATTAGGGACTCACTTTTTTTAGTACATTGGTGACCCACTCTATGTTACCTGCTATACAGGATTTCAGGGATAAGGGGGGGAATTTATATACTGGTACTTACAAGATTCCAAAACCAAACAATGTCATGCACAAAGTTGCTAAGCGTACATGTAGCTACCTATCACACACTGTTTACAAAACTCAAGCACCTAAAAACAGAACAATATAATCAGTCTCTTTAAATCAAATTGACCGAGAATGGAACAGGTTGAAAAAAGGGTATACGCCAAGGAATCTCAATTTTCTGAAGTATGGACTATGCATGATACAAACTGGGTTGAGAGGAGTTTATATATGTTTTTATCCACTTCATTCATATTTTTCTTGGTAAATGTCACTGCCCTTCCCAGAAGCAATATCAACAGCTATGATCATATAATCTCTGGTGGGAATGCATACAGTTTCCTTCAAGACAGCAATGTCATTGCATACCCAGCTACCTGGAGATGTATCCAATTTGGCACCTGTAACTCCCTCCCCACTCACTTCCACAAACACAATGCATCAGACAGCCTAAACAGCTGAGCTCCATGAACACTCCTGAACCTTTAAGTCTTTCATTGCAGCACAAATCCACTGGGGCAGCATCAGACTGACCCAGAACATTAACAACACACTTTTCTGAAGACTAAGCCACGATGAGAAACGATATCTGCTGTTATTTTCCCCTCCGTTCACTAGTTCTATGTTGCTGAGTGATCAGAGGAAAAAAACGTATCATATTATATTTTTCTCCTGAGCATCTTTTCAAGACTTCCCTTTATTCTACCCTATAATCCTCCCAGATAAATCAAGTGTTAGCAGAGGGGGGTTTCTGTTGTTTTGGGTTTTTTTCTTAATGTTTAGGTAACTTACAGAAAGATTCGGCAAAAAAGAATAAATGAAATTTTAAGTGGTTAACAGATGTGAGCATATGAAACCATCTATACTTTACATAGGTTTTCATGTAACAGAGCACCAAGCGCAGCATTATAATTTTAGGAAAACGTGGTCTCAAAGGCAAAACTCTTCCATTTCCTCAGAGATTCAGTTGCTTCAGCAGCAGCACACTGCCCATTACATTCAATGCACTCACTTAATAATACTTTGCCTTGGTCAGTCACTCAGTTGTGAGGACTGTTTTTTTTTTTTGTCTCTACATATTTGATTTGGACCTTCCTAATCTGCAGGATACTGCTGTCTACAATTTAAAAAGTTGTTCCTGCCTCTCCCCTTCCCCCCCTCCACCTACACCCCCCTGAGAGGATTAACTAAGGGAAGGGGATCAGTGTGAAGCACAGGCCATATTTTAGACTCTATGGAAGTGTAATTAGGTCAATTAGAAAAGTACAATTAATCTCATTCATTGCACACATTTATTAGTTGTCCAAACTAATCCAAACTATGCTAGTATTTTGCCTATCCCTTCTGATAATCTGTTTGTTGCATTAGGAATTTGGGATCTCTTATTTCCAGGCCACGCTATGTAAAGCAGAGGTTCCCAAACTGACCCATGGAGCAGTGGTGTTCTATGGAACACTTACTCATAGTCTGTAGAGTAGTGGAAGATCACATAGTGATTGAGCTCCATGCTTCTAGCTGCTTATAGGGGTGAGGAGGTTCTTCATTCCAAAGATGGTGACCTGTAAAAGCAGACAAACAAGGAGGAGGAGTCAGCCTAACTGTCCCCACAAAGGAGCACAGCTATATTAGGGGAGGAAAAGGAGAAATCACCCTCAGGAACTGAAGCAGCCAAATGCTGTTGGGAGAGGAATTTCTCAGAGACAAGAAGAGAAAGGAAGAGGATCCGGAGGACATTTGTCTTCAGGGGCGACTCGTGATTCAGGAAAAACATGCCTGAGGAGATGGTCAAAGAGATGATTCTGTACCCCAGGCAAGTGGATGGTTATCGGAGTAATGTTCTCCTCAATGCAAAAGTGCCACAGATTGATCTTCTCTAGGTGGAGCACCCTGGAGTGTGCTCCCCCTTGTTTGTTCTTGTTCACATAGTACATCATGGTGGTATTGTCAGAAAGTATGTGAATCATTGAATATCTAATATTGTCCAAAAGGCACAACATGCATTTTAGATGGCCCAAAGATTCAGTACATTAACATGCAGTGAGGCCTTCTGCACTTACCACAGTCCCTGTTCCTTCAGCAACCCCAGGTGCACCCCCCCCCCCATCCAAAAGTGAGGGTCAGTAACAACTGACTTGGTTGGTGAGGGCTGGGCAAAGGGAATGCACTGGCAAATTTTCTGTGGACACATCCACCACTGCAAGAAGTCTATGACCATTGGAGGGAGACAAACCAGAGGATTATGGGTAGGATGGTAGACCATCCTGAGCCACATTTGAAGGGGGAAACGGTGCAACCTTGCAAACTGGGCTATCGGTGTAAAAGTTTCAGAGTGGTAGCCGTGTTAGTCTGTATTAGCAAAAACAATGAGAAGAACTTGTGGCACCTTAGAGACTAACACATTTACTTGGGCATAAAAGTGTAAAAGTGGAAATGCAGCCCAAACAGTCTCAAACACATTTGAAGTATCATGGAACACTGAGATTGCAGACTGAGGTAAAGTTGTCAAATTGTCTGAAAATGGTCAGTCAGCAGGAATGCTCTGAATGTTGTGGACTCTAACAGGGCCTCAATAAACTTGATTTTTTGAGTGGGAGCCAAGATTGTATGAGACCCAGACAGTTGAGCAAGTGCAATGTGGTGCTGACATGAGTGAGAACTTCCTCTTTCATTCTGCCCCTCAGTAACCAGTGGTCAATGTATGGGAAGATGTGGAGTCCCTTTTTTCTGAGATATGCTGTAATCACAGCCACGCATTTGCGGAAAATTGGGGGCAGGGCGGAAGATCAGAGGCTGAATGGGAGAACTGTGTATAGAAAGTGGCATTCTTCCATGATGAAGCGAAGGAACTTTCTGTGGCTCAGTACAATCATCACATGAACATAGGTGTCCTGAAGGTCCAGAGCAGCAAACCACTCGTTCTGAGACAACGTGGGAAGTATAATCAATAGAGTGACCATTTGGAACTCATATACTTCATATATTTGTTGAGGACATTAAGGTTGAGGATTGGTCTCATCCCTCCCTTGGTTTTGGGTATCAGGAAGTACCGGGAATAAAAACTATGCCCCCGGTGTCTCGGTGGAACCTCTTCCACCACTCCCAAAGCCAACAGAGAGCTGACCTGCTTGAGGAGCAGTATCTCATGAGAGGGGTACCTGAAGAGGGACAGGGAGAGAGGGTGGGAAGGAAGTGTGGAGAAGAACTAGATGGCATAACCCCATCTGACAGTGTCTAGGACCTAGTTGTCAGAAGTGATCGAGCGCCAAGCATTGTGAAACTGGGCCAGCCTGTCCTCAAAAGGGTGGGGGGATGAGGAGGGAGGAGCAACAATTGGAACAGTGCTCTGGTCCACAGAGTCAAAATGGGCACTTAGGCAGCACTGGGAGAGGGTGCGTGAATTGGCCAATCCGTGAGCCCCACTGCTTTCTCCTGCGGGATCTATCCCTCTTTCTGGGGTAGTCCCATTGCTTCAGAGGAGGGAAAGGCTGAGAAAACATGTGATGGAGGCGATATTGCTGCTAATGTTGGATGGCAGTGCATCTGCAGCGCCAGTGTGTACACACACACACACACACACCCCGCCCGCCCTCCAAGGGTAGTCCTGGAGTCCTTGAAAGAGGGCAGTGTGTCATCGGTTTTATCCAAAGTCACTGCCAATCTCACCTGGGGAAAAATTCCATCCCATCCCCTCACGTGGTGATCAGTTAGACCAGAGGTAGGCAACCTATGGCACGCGTGCTGAAGGCGGCACGCGAGCTGATTTTCAGCAGCACTCACACTGCCCGGGTCCTGGCCACCGGTCCAGGGAGCTCTGCATTTTAATTTAATTTTAAATGAAGCTTCTTAAACATTTTAAAAACCTTATTTACTTTACATACAACAATAGTTTAGTTATATTTTATAGACTTATAGAAAGAGACCTTCTAAAAAGGTTAAAATGTATTACTGGCACGCAAAACCTTAAATTAGAGTGAATAAATGAAGACTCGGCACACCCCTTCTGAAAGGTTGCCGACCTCTGAGTTAGACCCTGAACATGTGAGCAAGATCCAACTAGTCAACAACCTGAGAGAGAGAGAGAGAATGAGAATGCTCTGTGCCACCTCAGAGCCCTGGCCCTCCCCAACCNTTAGACCCTGAACATGTGAGATCCAACTAGTCAACAACCTGAGAGAGAGAGAGAGAGAGAGAGAGAGAGAGAGAGAATGAGAATGCTCTGTGCCACCTCAGAGCCCTGGCCCTCCCCAACCTGTGTCCCTTCCCTGACGCTTCAGAGGAAGGAGATTTAAAAGAAAATTGAACATATTGGGGTGGAGGAATCCCTTCCTGACTCCTGCAGGTGATTGGATGAAACCTGAAATATGAGCTTTTAGGAATATATAACAAACTGCAAGTGAGCCCTAGGGCTACTGAGCTCTGCCCTCCCCCATCAGAAGTAACTCGATCATACAATCCCACTCATACATTTGTCCATCTCTCTCTTAAAATTAATTGTTTGCCTCCAAAGACCCTCACCCTTATGATGGTTAGAAACCTTGTAATTTTCAGCCTGAATTTATTCGTGGCCAGTTGATTTGTTCGTGGCCAGTTGTTCGTGGCCAGTTTAGCTTAAATAGCTCTTCACCCTCCCTGATATTTACTCCCCCCCACCCACACCAAGGTATTTATAGAGAGAATAATCACATTCCCCCTCAGCCCTTTTTTGATACACTAAGCAAGCCAAACTCTTCGAGTCTGCTATCATAAGATAGGCCCTTTGCTCCCCCGATCATCCTAGTAGCTCTTCTCTGCAGCTGTTCTAGTTTAAATTCATCTTTCTTGAAAACGGGTGACAAGAATTCTACACAGTATTCCAAATGAGGTCTTACCGGTGCCTTGTACAATGGCATTAATACTTCTTTGTCTCTATTGAAAATGCCTTGCCTGATACACCCCGGGATCACATTTGCCATTTTCACAGCCACATCACAATGGTGCCTCATCATCATCCTGCAATTAACCAACATACCGGGTCTCTCTCTTCCTCTGTTACTTCTAATTGATGCACCCCCAGTTTGTAGCAGAAATTTATATTAGGCCTTAGGTGCATGGCCTTGCACTTCATACTGCTGAATTTCACTCCATTTCTGTCACCCCAGTCTTCAGGGTCATCCAGATCTTCCTATATAATATTCTGATCCTCCTCTGTACTGATGATGTCTCCTAACTTTGCATCATCAGCAAATTTCATTAGCACATTCCTACTTTTTGTGCGAAGGTCAAATAAAAATATTGCTAAGATTGGCCCCAAGACCAATCCATGAGGAACTCCAATAGTAGCCTCCCTCCAGTCTGATAATTCACTTTTCAGAATAACCCCATTGACGTCTGCCCTTTAGCCAGTTCCTTATCCACCTTAACAGATCTTTTTATGATCCCCATCTTCCCTAATTTAACTAATAATTTGCCATGTGGTACTATGTCAAAAGCTTTACTGAAGTCCAAGTGTATTAGATATTCTGCATTTCCCTTATAAAAAAACCCCAAACCAAAACACAGTTATTTTCTCAAAAGAAATCAGGTTAGTCTGGCACAATCTGCCTTTGAAAAACCCATGTTGCATTACATCCCGTTTTCCCTTTACCTCCATGAATTTAATTATTCTTTCCTTTTCAATTTGTTCTAGAGCCTTACATACTGTTCAGGTCAGACTAACAGGTATGTGATTGCATGAATTGCTTCCTCCCCTGTTCTTAAATATTGGTACAACATTAACTATTCTCTAGTCACATGGTACTATGCCTGTATAGATTTAAAAAGAAATCCTTGCTACTAGTCTAGCAATCTCATGTGCCAGTTCTTACAACCTTCTGGAACTGAAATTATCCAGTTACTCCCCACCATTTGAGCTCATTAAGCACTGAGTTTTCTTTCACCTNAAAATCCTTGCTACTAGTCTAGCAATCTCATGTGCCAGTTCTTACAACATTCTGGAATTGAAATTATCCAGTTACTCCCCACCATTTGAGCTCATTAAGCACTGAGTTTTCTTTCACCTCTAATTTCCATTTCTATACATTCATTTTCAACAGGCATCTGCCTTCATGCCCACCCTCCATATTATCATCTTTAGTAAAAACTGAAACAAACTATTCATCTAATTTTTAATCTCCTCCTCATGCATGCTGTATTGAGGCCCAACCTCATCCTTCCTTATTCTCTTTATATTTATATAACTAAAACTCCTCTTATTATTTATTTTAATTTCCTTGGCAAGAACTAATTAAGCTTGACTTTTAGCAATTTCCACGTTGTTCCTACATTTTCTAACTTCCACAATGTACCTTTCTTTGCTGATCAACCCCTTTTTCCAGTCTCTGAAGGCTCTCTGCTTAGTTCTTATAACCTTCTAAAGTGGTTATTCATCGAGTTTGGTCTGGAGCTTTTCCCTACAAGTTTTTTCCCCTTGCTTGGGATGCAAATTTCTGACAGTTTTGTATCATTGATTTGAAGAAATTCCAAGCATTTAAGTGTTTGAACTCTTCAGTTCAGTTGACTTTTTGAATTAATTCCCTTAATTTCACAAAAAGTCTGCCTTATTGAAATAAAAAATCATAGTTGATAACCTGATTTTGAATATTCTTCCATTTAATTTAAACTGAATCAGCTCACGATCATTTGATCTAAAGTTATTTGTTATGAGCAGCTCTTCTATAATGTCCTTTCTACTTACCAAAAACAAGTCTAAAACTGCATCACCCTTGTGATTCAATGACAATTTGATGAAGAAAACTATCTTCTATCACATCCGGGAATAACTGGGTTCCTACCAGTATTAGTAGCATTTATTCTCCAATCTATATCTAGAAAGTTCAAATCTCCCATTATGAGACAATTCCCAAGTGTATGCATTTGTCCAATCATATTGAAGAGATCACTGTCCATATCTGAGTCTGATCCTTGGGGGGTCTATAGCAGACCTCAAAAGAACCTCTTTTACAATCCTTCCCCAAAGTGATTTTGACTCAAAACACATTCTGTTTTGTGCAGACTGTCATTTCTCATTTAATTTACAGGTAACGACTTCATTAATGTACAATGCTACCCCACTACCTTTACTTTTATTTCTTGCTCCCCTAAAGAGCACATACCCTTCAATACCTGTATTCCAGCCAGGAGTGCTATTCAACCATGTTTCTGTAATATCTTATTTTACTTCCTGCACCAGCAGCTCCAGTTCCTCCATTTTATTGCCCAAACTCGTTGCACTTGTGTACAAGTATGTCAGTTGCTGCCCTCAGACCTCACCCAGTTTTCTAGCTTCTTGTGTTCTGTTAATTCTTACTGTATTTTCATTTAGCAGATTTTCCTCCTCCTGTGAAATCGCCATGCCTGGCTTCAGTACACAAGTCTCTCCCAACTTTCTACCCTTATTTCCTAGTTTAATGCCCTTATCAATCATGCCAGCCTTGATCCCAGAATATTAATACCCCAGGTACTCAAGTAGAGTCCATCAGTCAAGAAGAGTCTTCTTTCTGTGAATGCATCCCACTTTTTTGATCGTCCCAAAGTTTTTCCTCATAGCACCAATCCTTGAGCCATCTGTTAATCTTGATTATCTTGCCATGCCTTCTCCCTTCTTCTCAAGGGACTGGAAGTATTCTGCTGAAAATCACCTGAGCTTCCATTTCTTTAAGCATCTGACTCCGCTGAATGTAGTCACCCTTGATCCATTCCAGGGGGAATCTAAGAGTGTCATTCATCCCAACATGCAGCACAATCAGTGGATTCTTCCCCGATCTCATCAGGATCATTTTCAGCTTCACATCTACATCTCATATTCTTACTCCTGGCAGACAACATATTCTTGAGTATGGGGTTCCCGGTCACATAGCCGTGTCTCGTCTAGATGTTGGTATGAATCAGTTTTGTGCCCTAGTGCAGTGCCCTGTACATCATCCTCATTTTTCCTTAAGCTTCAGTTCCTGGCTATCTACATCATTTTCTCCTCTCTTCAGCAGGGATCGGCTTTCCTTCTTTTCCTCCTCTCCATCCCATTTTCTGCCTCTTTTCCTCCTCATTCTCCAGTGCAGCTAGCCTGTTACTCAACTCAATTTCACCACTGCTAGCTGGTCTCTTACTCTGCCTTGTCTTCATGATCACATACTTTCAAGGATCGCACTCCTCTTCTGGCAGCCCACCTTCTAGGTCCTTTTGTTAAGCAGGTGTCCACACATCTTGAGTTGTCTGTACTACCTCCTCTCCTGCATTATACCTTCAAATCCCTGTCTGAATTCAATCACCGTCTCCAGCTGCATCGTTAATCCTTTAATCTTCCCTGTGATGAGCTCTATCAGGTGACATTTAATGCATAAGTAACTTCCATCAGATGCCCACTCAAAGATGATGTACATCCCACAGCTTCTGCATCCCACCATCTTTTGTCTCCTCTACTCCTCAGATCACTTATAATGCTATCTAGCCATCGTCTTCTTTTCCTAGTCTCTATGGAAAAGAAAAGGAAGGGAAGGAGAAAATCCCCCAAAAAGCTCCCACTTAAAATCTTCTACTGGAGCTCCACTGTTAGCTGCTAGCTGTTCACATAACCCAAGACCATTCAGAAGACTATACGCCAGCAAAAGAAAGCAATGTGGATGTTAGGTATTAAGGAAGCTTCACTTCTTTGCTCACTGTGTGCATGCATTTCTGCATATACTTCCTTGCATATCTTTCTTCCTATGTTATTATTTTGCATTTAACTGTGTAACTACAATTTAACTTTGTAAAACATTTCCAGACGGAGCATCACAAAACAAATACATTATAAATATTTTACTAGAACTATGTTGTGATAAATTTGAATTAAGTAGAAAATATTTCCACCTGTGCTTAAAGATAACTAAAGAAAGTCTATGATCATAGTTTTGCCTCGAACTTGAATTGTTTTCCATAATTATATTTTGATTATTTTTCCCAATTTATCTTCATAAGTCTCTTTTCCCTATATAAGTGTGCTAGAGTCATTCATTTGAATGGCATAATATACTATAATTTGAGCGGTGTGAAATAATTCTTACTGTTGGCAACAAGCATGAAAATCATGTTTGTGTGGCTTTATTTAAAAAAGCACTTACTCATTTATATTGATTTAGGGATTTATTTATTTATTTATTTATTGCGCCAACTTCTGTGGAAAGAAAAGCCAGAGAGACCTCTTCTGTGTTAAACTGCTTTTCAACTTTTCAAATTAGAGACAGTCCCTCTGCTCTCATTTGCTGTGCCTGGCCTCACAGCCTGGTCTCTGGATGCTGAGAATAACAATTACAGGAAGAGTCCTGCTAAGACTCTGCAGTGCCTGGATGGAGCATGCTCAGTATAGATGGACTACTCAGACAATTTAGCAGCCAAACTTGTACAAGTTTCTACTGAGCTCATGTGAACTGCAATTTTCAGAGGCTAATAACTTTGCCAACTTAAAATGTTTTCCCCCAAAGCCTCAACAGAAGGCAACCCAAGTGTAAAGCGTCAAGTCCCTGCTCCAAAGCACAGAGGAACTAGACATTGACAAAATGATTGTAAGTTTATTGGTTTTGATTTTTTTTTTTTTAATATGAGCAAAAAATATTTTTCCTTAACCATGTTCTAAGAAATGGCTGGACTATTTTTGCTTGGGGGAAAAATAAAGTAAAAAGACTGAGGCAGACACCCAGCATGTAAAATCTCAGCCCAAATGGTTCAAGTTCAGCAAAGTTATAAGCAACTAAAAAACAAGGTCTTATAATCAGTAGCAGCGCCAGCATTTCCGGCACCCTAGGCGGCGGAAGGTCCCACCCCCGAAATGCTGCCCCCAACAGCGGCGGCAGAAGGTCCCGCCCCCAAATTTCCACGGCCAGCCAGGGCGCCAGCGCCCCTCAAATGTTTGCGCCCTTGGCGACCGCCTAGGTCGCCTAATGGGTTGCGCCGGCCCTGCTTATAATAGAATGGGTTTGGGTACTATAGATGTCACTATCTGAGCTGTCTATAATAAGCTTTCTTGCACACAGCTCCAAAGTCAACACTATTTTAATATTGCCAATGATAATGGTGGATCCTTTGAATGAAAGTGCCTGAAAAGCAAGCAAAGCTGTTTTGAGATACTGCTGCACTCCATAGGCCTGCCTTTTAAAATTAATTTGTCAGGACTTAAGTTATTGCTGGTGAGATGATAGAGAGACAGAATCCATACATTATTAGTTTGCTTTCCTTTGTGATGCTTTCTAAGTGTAACATTCCATTTATCTTTATGGGTAAAAAGCTGATGTAACAAATAGTAACTGCGTGCCTATAATGAGCTCAAGAAAGACCTGAAATGTATTTTCAAGCTATACATCAACTTATTGCTTCAAAAAGGGACACTTGCTATTGATTTTTCAAGGTAATTTTGTTCAGATATACATTGAGCTATAGTATCAAGCTATGTAACAGTCCATGCTGCAAAGCTACAAAATTAAATATCTCTAAGACTGAAATTATCACAAACCTTCAAATTTACTTCAAGCAGAACTGTTTGCATGTAAAAAGTATTAATTTTAAATTTAAATGACATTTGGATTACCAAAATCATAGTGTATTTGACTTCTTCAGCGCATTGTGCAGACAGCTACATAGCTAGAATCCACCTGGGATTGGAGACTTTAAAAATATAATCTAAACCAATTGCTTGTGGCCCTAATAACTATAAAGTAGGAGAAATGCCCAAATGATAAGTGTAGGTTTCAACAAAAACCAACTATGGAGAAATCCCAGACACCTTTTTTTAATACCTCACCTCCATTTAGCATTCACCCCAAACAGATTTTAATGACGATATACTGCGTGAGAAAATACTATGCAATGGGTATGCAAGGATGAGTGAGGGGAACAACAGGCCCATCCACCCCTTCCTCCTCCCTGAAACGCCAGACTGAGTTCCCACTCATCTAACTAGTTTGGGGCATCAGAGCTCCACCATGGCTCCCCTTCCTCCTTGGCTGCTGTGGCAAGAGTTCCCACTCCTGTTCCAACATACTTCAACTACTGACTGTACCAGGCTCAGAAAAATCCCATACTAGGGCCCATATCCTTGACACTGGCTCAGCTCTGCTTAGTGCAGGACTTGGCATGGTGAGTGGGTGCAGATTCCTCGCCAGAGAGTTGATCTGAGTTATGGAAGCTTAAAGCCACTGTGACATCAGACAGGATGTATGGTCACCTTCAGTCCACTGACTGTGAGCAGTACCCAGGTCAGAATCACTATTTCTTACATTAAGAGTTTGATACTGCTTGCAGGCAAGGATAAGGGTCTAATTCTGATATTCACAGAATCACAGAAGTGTAGGTCTGGAAGGAACCTTGAGAGATCTTCTAGTCCAGTCCCCTGCATTCAAGGCAGGACTAAGTATTATCTAGATCATCCCTGAAGGTGTTTGTCTAACCTGCTCTTAAAAATCTCCACAACCTCCCTAGGCAATTTATTCCAGTGCATAACTACCCTGAAAATTAGGAAGTTTTTCCTAATTTCCAACCTAAACCACCTTTGCTGCAATTTAAGCCCATTGCTTCTTGTCCTATCTTCGGAAGTTAATGAGAACAATTTCCTCCTTGTAACAACCTTTTATGTACTTGAAAACTGTTATGTCCCCTTTCAGTCTTCTCTCCAAACTAAACAAACCACATTTTTTCAATCTTCGTCATAGGTCACGTTTTCTAGACATTTAATAATTGTTGTTGCTTTTCTCTGGACTTTCTCCAATTAGTCCATATCTTTCCTGAAATGTGGTGCCCAGAACTGGACACAATTCCTCAGTTGAGGCCTAATCAGTGCAGAATAGAGCAGAAGAATTACTTCTCATGTCTTGCTAACACTCCTGCTAATACATCCCAGAATGATGTTTGCTTTTTTTGCAACGGTGTTATACTGTTGACTCATATTTAGCTTGTGATCCACTATGACCCCTGGATTTCTTTCTGCAGTACTTCTTCCTAGGCAGTTATTCCCCATTTCGTATGTGTGCAACTGATTGTTCTTTCCTAAGTGGAGTACTTTGCATTTGTCCTCATTGAATTTCATCCTATTTACTTCAGACCATTTCTCCAGTNTTGGATTTCTTTCTGCAGTACTCCTTCCTAGGCAGTTATTCCCCATTTCGTATGTGTGCAACTGATTGTTCCTTCCTAAGTGGAGTACTTTGCATTTGTCCTCATTGAATTTCATCCTATTTACTTCAGACCATTTCTCCAGTTTGTCCAGATCATTTTGAATTTTAATCCTATCCTCCAAAGCACTTGCAACCCCTCCCAGCTAAGTATCATCCACAACTATTATAAGTGTATCTCTATGCCATTATCTAAATCATCGATGGAGTTATTGAACAGAACCAGACCCAGGACTGATCCCTGCAGGCCCCGCTTGCTATGCCCTTCCAGCATGACTGCCAACCACTGATAACTACTCTCTGGAAATGGTTTTCCAACCAATTATGCACCCACCTTATAGTAGCTCCCTCTAGGTTATATTTCCCTAGTTTGTTTATGAGAAGGTCATGCGAGACAGTATCAAAAGCCTTACTAAAGCCAAGATATACCACATCTACCACTTCCCCCTTATCCACAAGGCTTGTTACCCTGTCAAAGAAAGCTGTCAGGTTGGTTTGACACGATTTGTTCTTGACAAAGCCATGCTGACGTTACTTATCACCTTATTATCTTCTAGGTGTTTGCAAATTGATTTGCTCCATTATCTTTCCAGGTACTGAAGTTAAGCTGACTGGTCTGTAATTCCCTGGTTTGTCCTTATGCCCCTTTTTATAGATGGGCACTATATTTGCCCTTTTCCAGTCTTCTGGAATCTCTCCCATCTTCCATGACTTTTCAAAGATAATTGCTAATGGATCAGATATCTCCTCTGTCAGCTCCTTGAGCATTTCATCAGGTCCAAGTGACTTGAAGACATCTAACTTGTCAAAGTAATTTTTAACTTGTTCTTTCCCTATTTTAACCTCTGATCTTACCTCACTTTCACTGGCATTCATTAAGTTAGATGTCCAAACTTTTTGGTGAAAACTGAAACAAAAAACAACAGAGAGTCCTGTGGCACCTTTAAGACTAACAGATGTATTGGAGCATAAGCTTTCGTGGGTGAATACCCACTTCGTCAGACGCCTGACGAAGTGGGTATTCACCCACGAAAGCTTATGCTCCAATACATCTGTTAGTCTTAAAGGTGCCACAGGACTCTCTGTTGCTTTTTACAGATCCAGACTAACAGGGCTACCCCTCTGATACTTGAAACAAAAAAGTTATTGAACAGTTCTGCCATTTCCACATTTTCTATTATTGTCTCCTCCCCTTCCCCCTCCCCACGTTAAGTAATGGGACTACCCGTCCTTAGACTTCCTCTTGCTTCTAATATATTTGCATAATGTTTTCTTGTTACCCTTTATGTCTTTAGCTAGTTTAATCTCATTTTGTTCCTTGGCCTTTCTAATTTTGTACCTACATACTAGTGTTATTTGTTTATACTCATCCTTTGTAATTTGACCTAGTTTCCACTTTTTGTAGGACTCTTTTTCAGATCATTGAAATTCTCCTGGTTAAGCCAGGGTGGTCTCTTGCCATACTTCCTATCTTTCCTATGCAGTGGAAATAATGTCCCTTAATAATCTCTCTTTGAAAAACTGCTAGCTCTCCTGAACTGTTTTTCCCCTTAGACTTGTGTCCAGTGAGATCTTACCTACCAGCTTCCTGAGTTTGCTGAAGTCTGCCTTCTTGAAATCCATTATGTTTATTGTGCTGTTTTCCCTCCTACCATTCCTTAGAATCATGAACTCTACCATTTCATGATCACTTTCACCCAAGCTGCCTTCCACTTCCAAATTCTTAACCAGTTCCTCCTTATTTGTCAAAATCAAATCTAGAACAGCCTCTCCCCTAGTAGCTTTCTCCACCTTTTGAAATGAAAAATTGTTTCCAATACATTCCAAGAACTTTCTGGATTATCTGTGCCCTGCTGTGTTATTTTCCCAACAGATGTTTGCTAGTTAAAGCCCCCCATCACCTGTGCAAGTCCTGTGCTTTGGATGATTTTGTTAGTTGTTTATATAAAGTCTCATCCACTTCTTCCTGATTAGGTGGTCCGTAGTAGACCCCTACAATGACATCACCCTTGTTTTTCCCCTCTTATCCTTACCCAGAGACTTTCAACAAGTCTGTCTCCTATTTCCATCTCAACTTCAGTCCAAGTGTATACATTTTTTGATATATAAGGCAACACCTCCCCCGTTTTTTCCATGCCTGTTCTTCCTGAGCAAGCTGTACCCTTCTAATGCAATATTCCAGTCATGCGTATTATCCCACCAAGTCATCTGTGATGCCAACAATGTCATAGCTGTGTTTATTAACTAGCATTTCTAGTTCTTCCTGCTTGTTCCCCATACTTCTCATATTAGTATTCAGCATCTAACATACTGATTTGATCCCCCCCCCTCCATGTTCTCTCTTGTCTCTCACTTATCCCTGCTATAATGGCCCATGCTCCTCCTAGACTCTTGACCCTTCTTCCTGGTGTCCATGTTTCTGACTTACATGTGGGCTTTTGTCTCTGACCCCATTGAACCTAGTTTAAAGCCCTACTCACTAGGTTAGCCAGTCTGTATCCAAATATCCTCTTCTCCTTCCTTGATAGGTGGATCCCATCTCTGCTTAGCAGTCCTTCTTCCCAGAACAGCATCCCGTGGTCAAGGAAACAAATCCCTCCTGGCAACACCACCCTCACAGCCAGGCATTCACCTCAACGATGCATCTGTCTCTGCCTGGACCCCGTACTCTTGAACCGAAGGATCGAAGAGAACACCACCTGCGTTCCCAACTCCCTCGCCCTTTCTCCCAGAGCCCTGTAGTCACTTCTGATCTGCTGAGGGTCATACCTGGTAGTATCATTAGCGCCCACATGGATGTATAACATGGGGTAGTCAGAGGGCCAGATGATCCTCAACAATCCCTCTGTAATATCTCAGATACAGGCAGCATACCTCCTGGGATGTCATGTCAGGCTGACACATGGGTGCAGTAACTAGCAGCCAGTGTCCTCCCTGTGACAGAGGCATATCCTCTTCCCCCAGATGTGTCACTTATTCCATGGATATAATTGTGCTTCTACTTTCTCAGTTAATTTTAGCCCGTTCTTGCTGCTGTTTCTGTCTTCAAAAGAGTTTTGCTGGTATCTCCATTCTGCCAAAATTCCATCGACAAAAGTGTTGGAACTCATTCCTTTGTTGACTTGGAAAGCCACGTGGGAAAGACCTTTCAATTCATAATCACAACAGACCTGTGAACCAATTACCAGACCACTAATAACTAGAACTAGAGCAGGAATTTTGTGGCAAGCCTTTTTTGTCAGACATCAGAAATTGATCAAAACCAGCATTTTGCAGCATCATAGCAGGTTAAATATATGGAGATATACCTATCTCATAGAACTGGAAGGGACCCCGAAAGGTCATCGAGTCCAGCCCCCTGCCTTCACTAGCAGGACCAAGTACTGATTTTGCCCCAGATCCCTAAGTGGCCCCCTCAAGGATTGAACTCGCAACCCTGCGTTTAGCAGGCCAATGCTCAAACCACTGAGTTATCCCTCCCTGACAAACTTTCATCAAAAAAGGCTTCTCAGGTTCAGGATGGAATTTCTGGTTAAATCTACAGAGAAAGACCAGAATAGCCTTGCGGTCAGGGCACTCACTTGGGCTGTAGGAGACCTGGGTTCAAGTCCCTGATCTGCCCCATTGAGAGCAGGGACCTGAATCCAGGCACTCCCACATCCCAGGTGATTGCCCTGATGATTGGGCTACTCTAGAATGGCTCTCCCTCAGTCCAGCCATTGGACCTGTTCCACTTCATGGTGTCATAGAGAAAGACTGACTATAGCCCAGTGAGTAGGGCACTGGGGAGACTCAGGCTCAAATCCTTGCTCCAATGATATTTCTTTATCAATAACTCCAACAGGAGAGATAGGGAGGCACCTGCCCCAAAAAAGCCAATAACCAAATTGTCAGGGCACTCAGCTGGACTGTAAGAGACCCAGGTTCAAGTCCCTAGTCTGAATCGGGCAGAGTGGAGACTTAAACTTGCATCTCCCACAACCCAGGCAGGTGCCCAAAACACCAGACTACCAGATATCCTGGGACAGCAGGAGCATGCATGCATACACACCTGTGCTTTGTTTCTCTCTCTCCTTCCTCCCCCCTGCAGTGAAAAACATCAAAATGCCTTGATTTCATCCCTGTGCAAAATGAGAAAGTTTTCAAAAATCTCAAAACATTTCACAGAACAGGAAATCATTTCCCTGCCCAGTTCTACTAACAGCATACGCAGGTCTGCCCCTTTCAGTCATCTCTAGAGTATGGAATTTCAGAGAGAAAAAGTGTTTCTAGCAGGAACACCCAGCTGAATGCCACAATGTGCATGTACAAATTACATAAACACACATTACATGGTCTGTTGCAAAATCTAAGGGAGATGAAGCAATAAGTGAGTGATTGACCAGCTTTGGATCCTCACTTCGGCCAAGAGGGGCAATGTAGTGCACACTGGACAGGACTTTAGGAACATCCTGCTCTGCAGAAGTCCAACTTGATTTTTTGGGGAATTCTATATGTAATGAAAAGAAACACGTGCTTCACATTTTGAGAGCAAAAAAGTGGTTTTGCATGTTTCAATATGAGAAACACGCAGCATCCTGGAATTTTAGTGAAAAGTCAAATTTTAGGGATATGAGATCAAGTGATATGTATCCAAACTTTCTCAGAGTTGAGGCATTTGAATATAGGGTTTTGGCTTGGCCCATTAGTGAGATATAGGCCAGCTGTAAAGTTTAAACCTTCATTTGAGCTGCACTATAGGGTAGAATGTTTGGTTCTAGAGCATTGGTTCAGGTAATCACTACTACAAAATTGAACACAATATTGTGTTTTTGAAAGGGCAGAATACTAAACTTCACACTTTCTTCAGCAGACAAGAAATCAGATTCATAAGCTAACTTCTAATACAACATTGTGCCTAGAAGGTTTTTTAAATTAGTCTGCATGCTCATGCCGTAAAATGCAACATAGTTTGAGACAGGATTACAGAATGGATTTGATTTATCGGCTGGTTTGACTGCCATCATAACTCTAATCCCATTACTGAGGGGATTTTCAGGGACAGAATAATGAGCCTTTGCTTGCCGTGCTGCTAGTTAATGAAATGCGTTATGTCACCAGAGTCAGTTACTGCCTATTATAATCTCAGAGATGGCTGATCATTTTGACTGTCTTTAATTTAATAACATGCTGTTTGTCAGTTTGATGGGACCCTCAATTAGCATCTAACAGGTCCACTCAATTCCACTCTTCCTGAACAAAATGATGGTATCTTAATTAAAAAAGAACGTAATCATTTATTAGCATCAAAACAATGTAAAAGCCTGGCACGTTTTGGTTCTCAGGATGTAAAGAAAACACTAAATCAATTTATCTTCAGGGACATGTAAAGCCATTTTTTCCCCCAGAAGTGGCTTCAGTGGCTTCTAGATTGGTTTCCCTTTTCAAATTTGTCTAGCTTAGGGGAGATGAAACCCACGGTACAGATCCCAAACTTAAATTCAGTTATATGCAATGTTTTATTGGACTCAGTGGCTTGAGCCTCTTCTATTGTGGAGGAGGAAACAACACACTGTGCTAGAAGGGGAGGACTCAACATTCGATTTAAAACACTGATGTTCTCCACCAGTCCTAGACTAGCTGCTTTGCAAATCTTGTCTCCCATATAACAAAGCAGCTCCAGTGCTGCTCTAAATTACACCAGCTGTCAATAGCCCCTAGGAATTTCTATGGCAGTCAGGGACCACTAGCATACAGGGAAGCACCCGCGATGCCTCATTTTCCCCAACCACATCCTACACTGGGTGTTTTAGGCCACTACAGAATTGCTTTAGGGTCATTTTGCATTAGTCGAGTGGTGCAAAGCAACCCTAATGCAGCTAAGAATTGGGACCAAAATCTTTTTCATCACATTCTTATCTAGATGGTTAACTTGCATAATATCATTTCGAGATACATCTGCTATCTCCCAATGCACACCTACAGTATATGCTGTGAAAATGAAATGATCTTTATTGCAACTTTAAGCATTTAGCACACAGTTGGTACTATATAAGTATTAATGCGGTTGAAATGATAAACATATAAAAGTCTTTTATATGTCTTTAGATAGATAGGCTATAGCATTTGATAGTAATTGTATGTTATGTGAGAATTAATAAGACCATGCAGTAATGCAACCTGTATGTATATGGCAGGAGGGCAGAGCTACAGTTCTTTCAGAAACCTTAACTCCCCATTTCCTGACATCAAGTAAAGGACAGTTTTTGGGGCTCAATATTGCCTAATAGCCCAGCCCTGCATTGCACACAGTGCGATGCTATGCAACCCTAAGAAAGAGATTAGAGGAATTCTGACCCTGAGTTCCCTAGCATGCATACATCTCCCTCTGCATATTCTCTGTAGAAATAATGGGGATAGGACTATAGTCCCCCCTCTTCTTGGCTCTCCTCCTCCACTTTGGGTATCTTGTGCCCTTGGTTGCACATGGAAAGAGTAGGGTATATGTTCCATGGAATACAGGGACTTCAGTTAAGTCCCACTGTTGCACAAGGCTGGTATGAAGAATGAGGTTTTTGAATCCTCTAGCTGCCCTATTCTTACCTCTCCCTACTCTGTGCACCTGCAGAGGAACAGGACACAATCTGGCCCATTGTGAGAAATGTATTCCAGGAAGCATTTGAATTTGGGACCTGTGTATCTTATAGAATAACAAGCTGTGCACAGGGGGAGTTTTTGCTTGTAAATTTAATTGTTTATATGTACAAGTGAGCATGTGCAAAAACTACACATGCATAGGGGTTTGCATACCAAAATCACTCTTCACCTAAAGTAGTATTTGGCTTAAATTTACATAGGACAGACATACGCACAGTAGCAGAGATCTGCGTGTGGATTGATCACATTCATTTTCAAGAACAAACTGGAAGGGTTGAAAATGTTCCTTAATCAAGTATGGTGCCTTCCAGAAAACACTGGCACAGATATTATAACAGGGCACAAAAGCAAGTGCATTAAACTTGGGCAGCTGTGGGTTACATGCACAAGATCTTAACTTCTGATTTTCATCTGCTAGCAGCACTATTTTTTACTGGCAAATTAAGAAAACATGTAACTTGATCATTAGTATAGAATCATAGAAATGTACAGCTGGAAGGGACCTCAAGAGGTCATCTAGTTCATCTCCTCATGCTGAGGCAGGACCAAATATACCTAGACCATCCCTGACAGGTGTTTGTTCAACCTGTTCTTAAAAACCTCCAGTGACAGGGATTCCACAACCTCCTTTGGAAGTTTAGTCCAGAGCTTAACTACCCCTATAGTTAGAAAGTTTTTCCTAATATCTAACCTAAATCTCCCTTGCTGCAGATTGAGCCCCTTACTTCTTGCCCTACCTTCAGTGGACATGGGGAAACAATTGATCACTATCCTCTTTATGACAGCCCTTAACATATTTGAAGACTGTTATCAGGTCCTCCTTCAGTCTTCTTTTTTCAAGACTAAACATGCCCATTTTTTAACCTTTCCTCATAGGTCAGCTCCACTAAACTTATCATTTTTGTTGCTCTCCTCTGGACTCTCTCCAATTTGTTCACATCTTTCCTAACGTGTAGAACAAATTGGACATAGTACTCCAGTTGAGGCCTCACCAATGTTGAGTAGAGTGGCACAATGACCTCCTATGTCTTACATGACACTCCTGTTAATACACCCCAGAATTATATTAGCCTTTTTCACAACTGCACCACACTGTTGGCTCAGATTCAATTTGTGATCCACTATAACCCTAGGTCATTTTCAGCAGAACTACTGCTTACCCAATTATTCCCCATTTTGTATTTGTGCGATTTATTTTCCCTTCCTAAGTATAATATTAATTTGCTCTGACCTGCACCTGAGTTGTGCCCAGGAGCACACATCAAACCACAAACTCACCAGCAATATTATGTGTAGGAGGTATTTGCAAAGCTAAAAAAACCTACTGTACTACTGTAAGAAACAGTTCTGTCTTCATTTGCAGCAATATAACTACCCTCGCATGCACCCTGGTTTCCCACTCCTTTGAAAATGCCCAGCAAGCATAGACTTTGTGGTATTTTGGTATGTATGCATAAAATCCCAATTGTACTTCAACTCTTTGACAATGTATTCCTTTGTCTGAACATTGCAAGATATAGTCGAGTACACAATACAGACACATGTTTTACAGATCCCTTTTTCCCTTGGAAGTTCTCTCCCATCCAAATACTGACCAAGTCCAGTCTAGTTTTTCTTTTATAATCAAGAAGGATCAGGCATATCAGGGCCAGTACACCCTCACTTTTTCATACATGCAACTGCTGCCTCTTGTGTGGCTCCAGTAGACTCCAGGTACCTTTATGTATTTCCTATATCATTATTTGAGTTTGATATCACATTAACTTTAACATTTTATAAGCCACTGCACAGGTGACAATTTAAAAATTTAGATGAAGATTATTGTTGCATGTAAAAGATATTGAGCTGTACTCATTGTTTAAAAGAGGTACATATATTTGCTTAGTGATAGAGAAGGAATGCCAGTTCTAAAGCACCTTTAGCTGCTCTGCCAATGGCACCTGATGTGTCAGTTACGATCACTGCCATCCACTATTAGAAGACCACAAAAAAAATTAAAAAAACCCACCACCCACCACAGACACCATAAGGTTGTGCTGAAATTGCTTTTTGAAAGGCTATTTTTTCAAAACATGCTTCTCTGTACACATGCAATCCTTTGTGTTTATATACACAAAGAGGTAGAATTCAGAGATACATGAACGGAGTATATATTTTTATGCATATAAATATTATCATTTGTGCACACAAGTAATAACATGCTCAATGTTGTGTATACAAATAGAGACCAAGTTGAGGCCATGAGCCATATTACCTGTGAACATCTGTATCATGGTTTTATAGTGCCTGCTGGTCAGTTATGATATGATAACGCCATTGCAGTAGTATGCAAAGCAAGGTCAGTATGCAAGGTCCTTTCTCTTTTGCATGCACTGTGGTAGGGCTTCTCTCAGTTGCAGTCCTTGTGCTTCAGAAGTGCAGGGACTGCTTGCTCAGTGGACCACAATACACAAAGAGGGCTTGTAAAGAAAGAAAACAGGCTGCATCACTATAAAGAAAGATGCAACTTGCTCAGCTCCCACTGAACTCCAGGAGGGATTGTACCTCTGCTATGCACAATCTTGCCTTAAATTCCCCATGAGGTGATGCAACTTTGCTTTGCACTTTGCTCAGGCAAGTGACAAACTGACACAGTCTGGACCCGGAATCAGTAAGGCCCCTGAAGATGATACTATGTGCCTAAAACGATACAGGTATATTGCAGGCAATTATATAGATCTAAAACCAGGGAAGCATATTTCATATGGCTTTACACAAAATCCTCCTCTTTTCTTCTTGTCATTTCTCTTTAGTCCTTGGTGATGTACTGCATGCACCAAAATCAAAACAAAACCCCATAATGTATTCTCGGCTTGTTTCAAAGTGTTCAAAATCTTCGTCAGCCAGCAGTGAAGTCGAAGCATTAGGTATATTCATTTACTTCTCTAATGCTCTTCAGCACAGTACAGAGACCATTCCACTCTGCAGGGGAATACAACTAACTAATATAAGTCCCTACTGCAGGGTTACCATGAAACCAAACTATTCCTTCAAAAAATAAAAAAAAAACCTCAGAGATACTCAGATTCCCTTGATCTCACCCATAAATTTGCCGCCGCTACTGTGCTGCAATTTCCCATACATCTGTCAAAATACTGGCAATATACATGCAGCAGGGCAATACGCTTTGAAAAGATTCTCAGTGGAGCCATCAGTCTAGCTCAGTGGCACTCCAGCCTCACAAAGGACATGACAAAGTAATGCAGAATGGCTGTACCTTCATTTTATGACCTGTGGGTTTGTGTAATAATTCTAACAGCAGGTTCTGGAAGCTGTTTGCTTACTTGCAGAGGGACAGACAGTTAATTGTCACTTGTTCTTCCCCAATTCTCTTCAGTTATCTCAGTTGATTTCCCGCAGATAGCCACTGAAAATCTACAATATCTGGCCAAAAACCTCTAGACCTTACTCAGAAAGAACTCCCATTAACTTCAAAAGCATGAATTTGCTCTCCATTATACAATAAAATTCTCCTCATAATTGGTTTCAGTGGGACTACCTATGGAGCAAGGTTACTGCTCTTCCAGCTGGTTGGTGGCAGAATCAGATGATGTACTTAAGACTTCATATACCATTCTTAGCTTGATTGTCAGTATGCAGTATCTTACCTTTGCTAAACTGACAATGGGACTACCAGCAAATGCTCTGTACAATGTCAGTAGTTGTCTTAAGGATAAAACTGGTGATGTGTACTTCCCACTAATTTGTGACCCTTCTTAGCTCTCCTCTGTATTTAAAACAAAACAACCACAAATCCTTTGTTCATTCAATATTAAATTAGGTATTAAAAAGCTACTATACAAGGCTTATGCCAGTTAATTTAAAAATTCTAAAACAAAGGACCTCTCCTGTTTTTTGAAAAAATCCATGAATTCCTTTGTCAAATGCATCCCATGCTCACATGAAAACTCTCAGCATTTGGTGGCTCCCTAGAAAGTTTTCACAAACCACTTGAGGACTGCAGTTTCCAATCTAAGAACCTCTGCTCTATGTCACCAGATCCCGTTGTTCCTCAATGCTTCTTCTGTTAATTCCCACAATTTTACGTTTCTTCTCCTTCCTATTGCAACTCCAGATCCCACATCCTCTGCTCTCACTCTCCAGGGTAAATTCCTTGATCCCATTTCAAGACAGGCTCTCTAAACCTCTATTATTACACTGAAAATTCCTTCAATTATCTGAAACTTTGGCTAACCCTATGCTTGGGAAATGCAGTAAATTAAGGTGATTTTCTAGCTATGGAAACAGTTCTTTCTGTGATTTTATCTAATTTCAGATTATTAAATTAGGAAATGTGGCAAGTTTTCTCCTGATCCTCCGTTAGTTGCTGGCAACTTCAAGGAACTGGAGAATAAAATTGAGAAAAAATATTTTTTCTCTCTCTTAAATATAATGAACGCTGTGTATGAGTAAGGATTCAGAAGCATGGGGACTTTTTAAAAAAAAATTAAGTTTACTTTTTAAGGGGTCTCTTAAACAACTGACACTGGGAGGAGAGGAGATAAAACCAAAATGGAACCAGATCGCTGGCACTTAAAATTAAAAAGTTCGTAGAGCAGTTTTTAAACTAAGGGCTGAGGGAAAGCCGACAGGTGCTGAGGAGCACATAGTTTGAGCAGAGACATCCCTTAGGGGAGCATCTATTAGTGAAAATTTTCTATGCTCTAGTAAGGAGGAAAGGATGGAAGATGATAAAATATGGGTAGGATCTGATGAGAAACAGTCAAATGAAAAAGAGTCCCATTCAATTACATCATGTAATGGTAGACAGCTAACAAGTGACAAGTTCTTAAAGTGCTTATATGCAAAGGCTAGAAGTCTAAATGATAAGATGGGTGAACTAGAGTGCCTCGTATTAAATGAGGATATTGATATAGTAGGCATCACAGAAACTTGGTGGAATGAGGATAATCAAGGGGACACAGTAATACCAGGTGTGACGTTGTGCAGTCTATATAATTTTGTAAAAACATGAGAAGTGAGTATAATGTAACTGGAATATGCTTCATGCAAAAGGCCTATTGTAATTATGTAAAGTGTGGGCCATTAATGGTGGTTTGGAATCTTGATGACTCCCATTAACCAGAGCCATTGTCTGCAGATGGTTGTATTTACCTGTAAGTCTTCCTGTATATGTGTGTGCTGGCAAGTGAGTAATGAAGCCATGCAGTGACATGTGATCATGTCACCTGAACTGGAATCCATCTTTAACCTGGTGCTTTTCCAGTGAGGGGTGGGGGAACCCAGAGGGACAAAGGATTCCCGCCTTATGCAAAAGATATATAAAGGGGTGGAAGAGAACAGAGGGAGAGAGGAGCCATCATGAAGAATCCCCTAGCTATCACCTGAGCTGGAACAAGAGCTGTACCAGGGGAAAGAATTGTGCCCAGGCCTGGAAGGTGTCCAGTCTGAGAAAAAACTTACTGAAGCATCTCTGAGGGTGAGATTATCTGTATTCAGTTTGATTAGACATAGATTTGCGCATTTTATTTTATTTTGCTGGGTAACTTACTTTGTTCTGTCTGTTACTACTTGGAATCACTTAAATCCTACTTTCTGTATTTAATAAAATCACTTTCTACTTATTAATTAACTCAGAGTATGTATTAATACCTGGGGGAGCAAACAGCTGTGCATATCTCTCTATCAGTGTTATAGAGGGCGAACAATTTATGAGTTTACCCTGTATAAAGCTTATACAGGGTAAAACGGATTTATTTGGGTTTAGACCCCATTGGGAATTAGGCATCTGAGTGCTAAGGGCAAGCAGACTTCTGTGAGCTGTTCTCAGGTAAACCTGCAGCTTTGAGACAGGTTATTCAGACTCTGGGTCTGTGTCTGGAGCAGATGGGTGTGTCTGGCTTCAGCAAGACAGAGTGCTGAAACTACTGGGCTGGCAGGGAGAACAGGAACAGAGGTAGCCATTGCACATCAGCTGGCAGCTCTCAAGCGGGTTTCTGTGATCCAACCCGTCACACCAGGATACCAAATATATCGGAAGGACAGAAAAGGTCATGTTGGTGGGGAAGTGGTACTATACGTGAAAGAAAGCGTAGAATCAAATGAACTAAAAATCTTAAATAAACCAAACTGTACCACAGAATCTCTATGGATAATAATTCCATGCTCGAATAATAAGAATATGGTGATAGTGACTGCAAAATGCTCAGGGACTTTAGAGAGGCTATAAAAAAAATAAAAAACTCAATAATGATGGGGGATTTCAACTATCCTCATATTGACTGGGTACATGTCACCTCAGGACGGGATGCAGAGATAAAGTTTCTTGACACCTTAAATGATTGCTTCTTGGAGCAGCTAGTCCTGGAACCCACAAGAGAAGAGGCAATTCTTGATTTAGGCCTAAGTGGAGCACAGGATCTGGTCCAAGAGGTGAATATGGCTGGACCACTTGGTAATAGTGACCATAATATAATTAAAGTTAACATCCCTGTGGCGGGGTAAACACCACAGCAGCCCAACATGGTAGCATTTAATTTCAGAAAGGGGAACTACACAAAAATGAGGAAGTTAGTTAAACAGAAATTAAAAGGTACTGTGCCAAAAGTGAAATCCTGCAAGTTGCATGGAAGAGTCAACATGATTTCCCTTTACAAAAACTATGTCTCACCAATCTATTAGAATTCTTTGAGGGGGTCAACAAACATGTGGACAAGGGGGATCCAGTGGATATAGTGTACTTAGATTTTCAGAAAGCCTTTGACAAGGTCCCTCACCAAAGGCTCTTAAGCAAAGTAAGTTGTCATGGGATAAGAGGGAAGGTCCTCTCATGGACTGGTAACTGGTTAAAAGATAGGGAACAAAGGGTAGGAATAAATGTTCAGTTTTCAGAATGGAGAGAGGTAAATAGTGGTGTCCCCCAGGGGTCTGTACTGGGACCAGTACTGTTCAACATATTCATAAATGATCTGGGAAAAGGGATAAACAGTGAGGTGGCAAAATTTGTAGATAATATAAAACTATTCAAGATAGTTAAGTTCAAAGCAGACTGCGAAGAGCTATAAAGGGATCTCACAAAAATGGCAGATGAAATTCAATGTTGATAAATGCAAAGTAATGCACATTGGAAAACATAAACCCAACTATACATATAAAATGAATTTATATAAAATGAATATAATTAATATAATATAATGAATTTATATAAAATTAATATAAAATTAGCTGTTACCACTCAAGAGACATCTTGGAGTCATAGTGGATAGTTCTCTGAAAACATCTACTCAATGTGCAGCGGCAGTCAAAAAAGCTAACGGAGTGTTGGGAATCATTAAGAAAGGGATAGATAATAAGACAGAAGATATAATATTGCCTCTATATAAATCCATGGTCCGCCCACATCTTGAATACTGCACGCAGATGTAGTAGCCCCATCTCAAAAAAGATATATTGGAATTAGAAAAGGTTCAGAAAAGGGCAACAAAAATTATTAGAGGTATGGAACAGCTTCCATATGAGGAGAGATTAATAAGACTGGGACTTTTCAGCTTGGAAAAAAGAGACGGCTAAAGGGGGATATGATAGTGGTCTATAAATTAATGACTGGTGTGGAGAAAGTACATAAGGAAGTGTTATTTACTACTTCTCATAACACAAGAACTAGGGGTCACCAAATGAAATTAATAGGCAGCAGGTTTAAAACAAACAAAAGGAAGTATTTCTTTACACAACGCACAGTCAACCTGTGGAACTCTTTGCCAGAGGATGTTGTGAAGGCCAAGACAATAACAGGGTTCCAAAAAAGAACTAGATAATTTCATGGAGGATAGTCCATCAATGGCTATTATCCAGGATGGGCAGGAATGGTGTCCCTAGCCTCTATTTGCCAGAAGCTGGGAATGGGCGACAGGGGATGGATCACTTGATTACCTGTTCTGTTCATTCCCTCTGGGGCACCTGGCATTGGCCACTGTCAGAAGACTGGATACTGGGCTACATGGACCTTTGGTCTGACCCAGTATGACTATTCTTATGTTCTTATGATGCAGATCCAATTGAGGGAGTTAGAAGTTTGCCAGTGTGACAAAGGAGCTTGTTCGCAACAGACAAAGCAAAAATTTAATACATACCATAGTAGATGCTAAAAGTAGCTAGCTCACACTTGCTATCACAGCTGTTACAGAAGCGCATACACTTGTACTTGTCTGTTCTTATTTTTGGGTGCCATGTCTCCATGCACAACCCAGATAAAAACTATGACATTGTCTTCTCTCATCATTTGCAACAGGATATTGCTTTGGAGGTGTTCGGATTGTCTTGTTTGCTCACTTCTCTCAATAAAGAGTAGTCAATTACAATTGACTTTTTTCTAATATATTTTGATTTGGAAGTGATATTTTCTTTTTCTGATCACAGAGGGAAAAAGCATCACCTACAGAAAGAGGGAGAATACATATGCAGTCATTATGTAGCTCGATAGTTTGCCAAAAATCCAGCTTATGTTGCAAGGCAGAATGAGAACAACAAAGTGTGCTGACACTACCCATCTCAGCAGCTGCAAGAAGATATAATGGACTTGTTCTTTTCCTATTTCCCTGTGTCCGCTACACTTTGCATTAGAACTACTTCCTTGAGACAGTCAATGGTAATCTCCATAGGCTGTTGTCATGGGACTGAGTAGCAACTAAATGAAAAAGACTGTGGTTGATCTTGTTTTAGTCCATTTAGGAACATAACCATAGTGATCAGACCATTCATCCATCTAGTCTGGCAACATGCCTGCATCTGCGGCCAGTACTTGATTTTTTAAAGAAATGACTCCACGCTACACCTAGGTAATTGTGAAATACTGTTCATGGATGGAAAACAACTCCTTCCATTACCTCTGCAGTGATTAGCCTCTACACTGAAGCATGAGATTTTAATAGCTCTGGGCTAAATTCTGTGGTTCTTCATCAAGCAAAACTCGATTGAAATCAAGTTTTGCCTCAATGACCTGCCAATAAATTGCATGGGTATGTAAGTAAAAACCATGTTAGTTGGAGAATTAAAATGAAAATACTAAACTCATACAGAAAGCTACCTCAAACAGTATTACAGTCCCCATTATTCCTCTGGTTTCTACTGTCCATGTGATAGCATCATCCAATATTTTTTGTGTTCTAGCCAAACAAATGATCCCCTTGCCCCCTCCACAGAAAAGTAACTGTTTGTGAAACTGTAGAACCAGTGAGCTTCAAAAAGACAGAAAAAAAATCAATACCTCACTAAAGAAACTCTTTTGCTAAGCCTTCACCTTCTCCATCTCCATTTATGAAGGAATCAAAGAACCCCAGCACATCTGCACTACCAGGTTTCAGGTTGGACCGGAACTGGAGGAGAACACAAAAAGACCCTTCTTTTTCAAGTTTTTCCTACATTTCGGCAGCTGTATAACAATTCCAGTAAAGGAAAGAAGTGGAATGTTTCATTTCAAAATCCTCAAAATAAATTAACTTTTTCCATTTTTTAAAATCACGCCCCCCACACACACACACAATTAGGCAAAAGTGATATATCCAAATCTGCATTTTTCTCCAAAAAAAGTGTTGACCAAAAAGTCTCACCCAGCTCTGGTTTTAACACATCAGCTAGTCAAAATAAACTATCAGGATCCTAGGGGATACCTTGCCCAGCTAACAGTCCTAGAAGGCACAAGGGGAGAGGCAATTCTCAACTTTGTTCTAAGTGGAGCACAGGATCTGATCCAAGCGGTAAATATAGTTGAACCACTCTATAATAGTGACCAGAATGTAATTAAATTTAACATCCTTGTGTGGGGAGGAGGAAATATCAAAAAGCAGCACACCACAGTAGCATTTTATTTCAAGAAGGGGAACTACACAAAAAGAAGGATGCTAGCTGAATGGAAATTAAAAGAAACAGTCACAAGAGTGAAATGCCTGCAAGTTCCATTGAAACTTTTTTAAAAATACCATAATAGAAACTCAAATAAAAATATAGACACCAAATTAAAAAACTAGTAAGAGGAACAAAAAAAAAAGCCACCATGTCTAAACAGCAGAGTAAAAGAGGCAGTTAAAGGCAAAAAAAAGCATCCTTTAAAAATTGGAAGTGAAATCCTACCGAGGAAAATAGAAAGACACAAACTCTGGCAAGTCAAGTGTAAAAGCATAATTAGACAGGCCAAAGAGAATTTCAAGAGCATCTAGCAAAAGACACAAAAACTAAACAGCAAAAAAAAATTTAAGTACATCAGAAGCAGGAAGCCTGCCAAACAATCAGTGGGGCCACTGTATGATCAAGGTGCTAAAGAAGCACCTAAGGAAGACAAGGCCATTGTGGAAGAGTTAAATGAATTCTTTGCATTGGTCTTCATTGCAGATGAAGATTCCCACATCTGAGCCTTTCTTTTTAGGTGACAAATCTGAGGAACCGTCCGGGACTGAGGTGTTAATAGAGGTGGTTTTAGAACAAACTGATAAATTAAATATTAATAAGTCACCAGGACCAGATGGTATTCACCCAAGAGTTCTGAAAGAACTCAGATATGAAATTGCAGAACTACCAACTGTGGTATGTTACCTATTACTTTAATCAGCTTCTGTACCACATGACTGGAGTCACATTAACTATTCTACATTTTTTTTTAAAAGGTTCTAGGGGCAATTCTGGCAGTTACAGGCCAGTACATCTAATTTCAGTACCAGGTAAATTGGTTGAAATTATAGTGAAGAAAAGATTTATCAGACACATATATGAACATAATGTGCTGGGCAAGAGCCAACATTGCTTTTTAAAGGGAAATCATACCTCACCAATGTATTAGAATTTTATGAGGGGGGTCAACATGCACGTGGACAAGTGTGATCCAGTGGATATAGTGTACATGGACTTTCAGAAAGCCTTTGACAAGATCCCTCACCAAAGACTCTTAAGCAAATTAAGCAATCATGGGATAAGAGAGAAGATCCTC
This sequence comes from Platysternon megacephalum, assembly GCA_003942145.1. Classification (NCBI taxonomy): domain Eukaryota; kingdom Metazoa; phylum Chordata; order Testudines; family Platysternidae; genus Platysternon; species Platysternon megacephalum. Next base: position 12,598,354 of record QXTE01000034.1, read on the forward strand.
TCATGGATCAGTAACTGGATAAGAGATAGGGAACAAAGGGTAGGAATAAATGGCCAGTTTTCTGAACGAAGAGTGGTAAATAGTGGGGTCACCCAGGGATCTGGGCCGGGACTAGTGCTGTTCAACATATTCATAAATTATCTGAAAAATGGGGTAAACGGTGAGGTGGCAAAGTTTGCTGATGATACAAAATTACTCAAGATGGTTAAGTCCAAAGCAGACTTTGACAAGTTACAAAAGGATCTCAAAATTTTGTAAATGCAAAGTAATGCACATTGAAACACATAAGCCCACCTATACATACAAAATGATGGGGGTCTACATTATCTGTTACCACTCAAGAAAGAGATATTGGAGTCATTGTGGATGATTCTCTGAAAACATCTGTTCAATGTGCAGCAGCAATCAAAAAACCTAACATTGTTAGGAACCATTAGGAAAGTGATAGATAATAAGACAGTAAATATCATAATGCCACTGTATATATCCATTGTAGCTTGAATAAAGAGTGCAGTTGTGGTCACCCCACCTCAAAAGAGATATATTAGAATTGGAAAAGGGCAATAACAATGATTAGGGATATAGAACAGTTTCCATATGAGGAGACGTTAAAAAGACTGGGAAAGTTCAGCTCGGAAAAGAGATGACTGAGGGAGGATATGATGGAGGTCTATTAAATCATGTATGGTGTGGAGAAAGTGAACAAGGAAGTGTTATTTACCCCTTCACATAACACAAGAACCAGGGGTCACCCAATTAAATTAATAGGTAGTAGGTTTAAAACAAACAAAAGGAAGTATTTCTTCACACAATGCACAGTCAAGCTGTCTGTGGAACTCGTTGCCAGGTGATGTTGTGAAGGTCAAAATTATAACTGGGTTCAAAAAAGAATTAGATAAATTCATGGAAGATATGTCCATCAGTGGCTATTGCCAAAGGTGGTCAGGGATGCAACCCCATTCTCTGGGTGTCCCTAAGCCTCTGACTATTAGTTGCTGGGATTGGATGGCAAGATGGATCACACAATAAATGCCCTGTTCTGTTCCATTCCCTCTGAAGGATCTGGCATTGGCTACTGTCAGAAGATGGCATACGAGGCTAGATGGACCACTGGTCTGCTACAGCATGGCCATTCTTAAGTTCTTAACATGTTAAAACTACAGCTGCCTTGTCTATGTTAGAATTTTAATAGATGTTTATTAACATGTTTTAGCTAACACATAACCACACTTTTTCCTAATGAAGATAAGGCCTGAGACTTGGTAGCAAGGTCTATAATTATAAGCTTAATGAAATTGTCTACCATATTTAGGTATTCACCTGTCACGGACAAATCCCTTGAAGTGTCATCTCAGCATGCACTATATACAGTGAAAAACCTAGGAATGATTCTCTAGGGACACCTGGGGGAAGGGGGGGCTACCTGAACAAGGATCTGGGCAGGATATTCCCAGCACATTATATTTATATCATGTTGATTAGCAGCAGTGTGGCAGGGTTACTTCTGGATAGCACAGAAAAAGACCAGGTACTCACAGCATTAAAGCTAAAAAAAATTAAAACAGAGAAAGCTACAGCAGTATAAAAACAGCAGTTGTTTAGGGAGCAGCAGACACTGATATCTCAAATTATGTGACCAATCCCACCCAACCCCTGTACAAAAAGTTCTACTTATGTTGAGGCCTATATTTCTTAGTTTAGCTTGCGTATATTAATTAAAATTGTAGCAGTAGTACAGTAAAGACCCGTTTATGCGCTAATCCGCTTAATGCGCGGTAGAGCCATGCCTCCCAGGGCTACCTATTTAACACGCGAGACTTGTTAACACGCAGTACAGGAACTTGCTATGTAGCGCTACAGATTTGCTCACTAACTCACTGACAGAAATCGACAAGAAGTGCGGAGCGTAAACGTCTTGTACGTCTTTACCACCGACAGGGGGAGAGAGGGGGCGAAGGGGCAGCAACGTAAAAGCGCTGCCGCGGCAGCGCTTTAAGGACAGTCCTTTGCTGCGGCAGCGCTTTAAGGATCCTCAAAGCACTGCTGTGGCAAAGGACCGTTCTTAAAGCGCTGCCATAGCAGCGCTTTAACATTGTTGCCCCCCCACCCCCCATCGACGGCCCTGCCGCTAGGGACCCTACCAGCAGGGCCGCGGACAGGGGAGGCAAAAAGGGCAGGGACATTAAAGCGCTGCCGCGGCAGTGCTTTAAGGACGGTCTTTTGCCGCGGCAGCGCTGGGCTGCCGACGGGGGGAGGGGGGCGCAGCAACGTTAAAGCGCTTCTGCGGCAAAGGACCCTGCAGCGCTTTAAGGTCCCTGCCCCTTTTGCCCCCCCTGGCTGCCGACAGGCGGGGGAGGGGCAAAGGGAGTAGCTGCTCCAGGACTGGCAATTTAAAAGGGCCCAGGGCTCTGGACACCGCTAGCGCAGCAGCGACATCCGAGCCCTTTAAATCGCCACGGGAACCCTGGGCAGTGCGGACCAGGCGGCCTGGAAGGGCTGGCTGGGTGATGCTGACCCCTAGCCCTGCCCCTTCCATCCGAGGCCCAGGCCCCGCCCCATACTGGTAAGTGTCCTGAGTTATGTTCACCCCTGTGTAGTAATAATAATGTTATTAGATTACACATTTGAATTTATATTCATGCAAAGCGCCGTTAACAGATAGGCCTGCAGTATTTGGGACGCTGTGAATACGTATGTAATCCCAGGTAATTATACATGTATATATAGATATCTTAAGATATTTCAGCATGGCCCTTTAACCCGCGGTCCGATAACACACGGTCGTGATGGCTTGACTCCCGACAACCGCGCGTAAACGGGTCTGTCCTGTATTATTATCTTCTCCCTCTCCTCTTCATATAATCAGCCTGCTAAGTAGTAGCTCTAAGTCAATGTTTTAGGTGGGGCACTGTAACTGGCCTTCGCATGACCTGCGTTTGCTAACTAAGGGCATTTTTAAAGGCCCTGATAAATGAAGCAAGTGTGGCTGCTTTGGAACCCACCCTAACGGAATGTTCTCATGTACTGCTTACTTAGGGGTGAATTCAAAAGCTCCCCATAGTGCAGTGCTGCAGCTGATGGGCTCCTTAAGTGAAACTGCTCAACCTCTGCTTCCATGCATGAATGGCTACATATATTCACTACTTACTGAGGCTTTTGAACGTGTCCCTCAGAGCTCTGCTGTGGTTGCCGGGTTATTCAGCAAGTCATTATGCTGCTTAGGAGCTCCCTGCTGCAATGTGCACTATACAGCGTAGGGTATTATTGCAGCCGTTGCACATGGATTTTTCCTGCTGAAGAACAATCTGTTCAATTAGCAGTTTTTAACAGCAGATAGAATTGGGATAAAATTTAATTTAATTTAAACTGATTTTATTTTTCTCACTTGACTGAGGAGGGTAGTGCAAGTCACTAGTCAATGTTCAGGTACTTGATTTCAAGTTAAGTTTAAAATGGTAAAAGAATAGTGATTCTTATTCAGGAGGGTGGTACACTACAATCTCTGTAGTTAGAGATAAGGAAACGATCTCTGTGTTTAGTGGAATCTGTTTTTGTTAAAGAGTCAAAGATATAGTACCGCCCCATTTGTTTAGTGCAAGTCGGCAAGACACTACCGCTGGTATTATGGATAGCTTTTTTTTATCTTGACAACTTTGTTTTACTGTGACTTGTTTCAATAAAAAGACAATACTTGCTGTCAAACATGTCCGATTATCATTAGACATGGACATCTTTTGTTTGAGAAAAGACAAGAAGCTCCCTAAATGTTGGTCCATTCCTTGCACCTAAACATTTATAGTTTTGGATTAGCTCATAGGGAGGTCCTCATTCCCACGTCTCCCTCTGCAGTCTTTCAGCCCTGGATCAGGTCCACAGCAACATCCCATTCATATGGCCCTCCCTGATTTTCAGCTACATTTTCCAAAAGAATTGTATAGCTCCATGTTATAGACTCACCAATCCACAGCACCTCTTCATGCAGAGACCCAGCACTGCAGCCCCTCTGTCACACCCTCCAGATTTTGGTGTTCTGTGCAGTGATTTGCTCTCCAGCCAGGTCACACTAAGAGTCCCACCCTTTCTGGGGTAACAATGTCCAAACACATTTGGCTCAATCCTATGTAGACCCTTTTCCTTGGCTCTATAAAGTTCTTCCTCACTCTATTACAAAATGCTGCCTCTCAGGGCTTTCTCCCTGACAGCTTACCTCCACCCAAGCTGTTGACCCTCACAGTTTCTTCCCTAGAATCTCTCTTATAGACTCATAGGCAAGAAGGTAAGAAGGGACCACCATAGTCATCTAGTCTGACCTCCTGCACATTGCAGGCCACAGAACCTCACCCATCCACTCCTGTAATAGACCCCTAACCTCTGGCTGAGTTACTGGAGTCCTCAAATCATGGTTTAAAGACTTCAAGTTACAGAGAATTCACCATTTACACTAGTTTAGACCTGCAAGTGACCCGTGCCCCATGCTGCAGAGGAAGGCGAAAAAACCCCAGGGTCTCAGCCAATCTGACCTGGGGGGAAACTTCTTCCTGATACCAAATACGGTGATCTGTTAGACTCTGAACATGTAGGCAAGGCCCACCAGGCTTTGGGAAATAATTCTCTGTATTAACCTAGAACACTCCCCATTTTGTGTCCTGTCTCCTGCAGTTGGGGATTTTTGCTACTGGCAGTTGCCGATGGGCCAAATGCCATCGTAGGCAGTCCCTTCATACCATCCTCTCCATAAACGTATCAAGCTCAGTCTTGAAGCCAGTTAGGGTTTTTCCCCCACTGCTCCCCTTGGAAGGCTGCTCCAGAACTTCATTCCTCTGGTGGTTGGAAACCTTCATCTAATTTTGAGCCTAAACTTGTTGATGGCCAGTTTATAACATTTGTTCTTGTGTCCATATTGGCACTTAACTTAAATAACTTCTCTCCTTCCCTGGTATTTATCCCTCTGATGTATTTATAGACAGAAATCATATCTCCCCTCAGCCTTCTTTTGGTTAGGCTAAACATGTAAGCTATTTGAGTCTCCTCTCATAAGGTAAGTTTCCCATTCCTCGGATCACACTAGTAGCCCTTCTCTGCACTTGTCCAGTTTGAATTCATCTTTCTTAAACATGGGAGACCAGAATTGCCCACAGTATTCCAGATGAGGTCTCACCAGTGCCTTGTATAATGGTACTAACACTTCCTTGTGTCTACTGGAAATACCTTGCCTGATGCATCCTAGAACTTCATTAACATTTTTCATGGCCGCATCACATTGACAACTCATAGTCATCCTGTGATCAACCAGTACACCCAGGTCTTTCTCCTCTTCTGTTGATTCCAACTGATAAGCCCCCCATCTTATACCAAAAATTCTTACTGTTAGTCCCTAAATGCCCTTTACGCTATTAAATTTCATCCCATCTCCAGTTTTCAAGGTCACCCAGGTCTTCTTGTATGATATTCCAGTCCTCCTCTGTATAGGCCAGCGATAGGCAACCTTTGGCATGCGGCCTGTCAGGGAAATCTGCTGGTGGGCCAGGGCAGTTTGTTTACCTGCAGCATCCGCAGGTTTGGCCGATTGCAGCTCTCATTGGCCGTGGTTCGCCGTTTCAGGCCAATGAGGGCTGCGGAAAGCGGCGGCCTGCACATACCTTGATCCACGCCACTTCCCGCAGCCCCCATTGGCCTGGACTGGCGAACCACGGCCAGTGGGAGCTGCAATCAGCCGAACCTGTGGACGCTGCAGATAAACAAACCGGCCTGGCCCACCAGCGGATTTCCCTGATGGGCCGCGTGCCAAAGGTTGCCGATCCCTGATATAGGCTATACTTCCCATCTTTGTGTCATCTGCAAATTTTATTTGCACACACTCGCTTTTTGTGCCAAGGTCAGTAATAAAAATGTTAAATAAGATTGGTCCCAAGACTGATCTCTGAGGAACTCCACTAGTAACCTCCCTCCAGCCTGACAGTTCACTTTTCCATATGACCTGTTGTAGTCGCCCCTTTAACTAGTTCCTTATTCACCCAAGCCTGCCTTAGGAGTCTTCTTCTCCCCAGCTGCCCTCTCCTTTCAGGAACATTTCTATCAAGCACATCCTCAAAGGTATTTAGGCTCCTTTGAGGTTCCAGGCCCAGGCTCCTTCCTGCAGGCCCCTCTATGGTTCCTTTCCTAGAGAGAAAATGTCAAATTTCCTCTCCTTCCCCACACATCTTTACCGTAGAGTCATGTGTTCCCCACAGAGTCTAATCCTTAATTACCGTATTCCCCCCAGGTGCCCAGAATGGGCTAATTGGGCTCTCCAACTCTACCAGCATAGTGTTTATACTCTCCATCAAAACCCAAATAATTGTTTTAGATCCTAATACTTCCTCTTTGAATACTCATATGTTCCAGATTCCAGTGCATGCCAGATCACACAAATTCAAAATGGAAATGCTGATACTTAGCAGTGCAGATACAGCTTGGTATTGAGCTTTTTAAAGAACTAAGGGAAAATCCAGAGGGAATATGGTCTGAATGTTGTAGACTAGAGTAAGGGTAGAGACTGACTATTGGCTGAAGAAGGAGCAAGTAGAAAGCCCTTTGGCTTAGTCCTTGAAAACACCGGCAAGTGAAATGCTTCTGGATCTCCCCAAGGAGTACTGTTGTCACTAGGATGAAGGAGGAAAATGTTCCTAGTGAAGGGTTCAGGGCAGGGAATGGCTTTACAAATTTGATTAGTTCAAATGAAGCTTCATATAAACATACAGGCTGGGATTTTAAAAGGAATTTAAGAGTTAGGTGTCCATCTCCCACTGAGATTTGAATGCTGAACTGAAAAATCCCATCCCCAATTTTTTGGATGTTTCTATGAACAAAACTTTTGAACTTTTGCCCACTACTGGTGCCATGCCAGGAATCTCTCATGCACTATATAATCTCCCTCAGTTCACTGCATGTCAAGAAGGAAGCTGTCTGTATGTTTCTGTTGCCCACTGTACATTTCACTTTTCTGTATTTATTGGGTCTCTGGAATCAGTTTTGCTATAATTTTGAATCACAATATGGCATCTCTTGAACCTCCCTGTTAGTATCTCTAAGGGAGAGGACATCTGATTCTTGACTCACTTGTTAGGTGTGGTTCCTTAACTCCAATCTGATATAAGAGAGTTCACCCCAAGGGAGAGGAAATCAGAGACCAAGGGCAGAAATAGTCCAGGAGGGAAGCCATAGGAACAGCCAAACTCAAAGAACTCCCCAGCTCAAGGAACTAGCTGAGGCTTAGATTTCTGTTGTGTTATTGTTTGGTTATAAATAAAGCTAAGCCCCAGGAAAGGGGTGAGTTTAGACACTGACTTGGGATGCATAAACTATTGAGGATGTGGAGGGACTCACCACATTGACAAGGCCTTAATAATAACAATGGAGATCCTGTGGCCTAAATCATAGTAGATTACTATGGTAAGCACAGCTATGGCAACATGGGTTCAATACCTCATGTACATCACATGTAAAATAAGATCCATGCTCTCCTCCTTATTTGTAGTGGATACTAGACAAACAAATGCAAATACTATCATTTCACTGCACACATTAAGCTTGAGTGCAGCTATATCTTCTATAAAAAAAAAATCCTAATTTACATTCAGCACTTACAAATACTGTGAAAGGACACACAAAACTCTAATTGACAGTTTGCTCTATTTATAATTATCCAGAAGAAATATTACTTGAGATTTGTTTCTGCCTAATTATCAGCATATGCCAATTTTGGTTTTGACCTCACCCCTTCCCCTTCCTATTTATGTTCTTCCTTATTAAACTGCTGCCTGTGTACTTCAGCTGACTGCATTTAGAAAGGTAATCTTTATTGTTTTCAAGTGTTTCCCAGTGAAGCACTTTCTATAATGCACACGTATAATTACAACATTCATTATTTATTTTAAAGCATTTTACTATTGCAACTCAACTCTTCATTCAGATGCTCATTTTTTGAAAAACCTTGACTGAGACTATTTTGATTCAAAGAACTAGCAGCAGTGTTTGGATGGGGAGGGCTACCATAATACTCCGAGCAGTTAGTTTTAGGATAAAATTTTGCAGGAAAAATTAGTATTCCAGGCCCAGAGTTAAAAGAAGCACTGTGGAGTTCTGCTGTATTCGGTCCTTTCATTTCTAGGGTTTTATTTCCAAGGGTTTTCCCCCTCTTCCTTCTTCCTCTTTTTATGTTTGCCCAGTCAGACTGACACTTTTCTGCAAACTGATGATCTGTGCTCCATTATTATTCCACATTAAACTGCTGCAGAATGCCAGTCAGGCATTATGATTTTTTTCACTCCAGCTGTGCTGAACCACAAGTAGATATGAAGTAATTGACCTTGTTGTTCACTGAATTGTACAATGCTTTGCTACCTACTGTTTTGTGCCACTCACTTCATTTCACGCATCTTCTAAAGTCACGACCTTTGTAGTGGATATTACTCTACAAACACAGACAAAAACCACCTTTACAAAAGTAAAGCATTAAACATGATCAGTCCAACATTCTGGGAAAACAGAGGCCAAACAAACCTGCAGTACTAAGATTCAGGATTCCAGTTGTGAAGATCAGCATTTGGAAAAAAACTCAATTGGGCAGTTAATTCCTGGTACTCTTTGGGGGAAGAGACTATGCCTTTTGTTATGTTTCTAAACCACCCAGCCCATTGTGGGTGCTACCTGAAACAGATAATGAAAGCAAATGATGTTACTCCAGTCAAAGATCCATGACTGAAGTCAGTGGAGTTACCTCAGGAATGAATTTGGCCCTAGATGTTTTACAACCCAATTAAAAATTTTAGGGATCATTTAAAAGAGAAAAAATGAAAAGAAAAACTTATTTTATGTTTTGTGACATAAAAACAAATAGAAACAAAAAACTCACCCTGTCCCCTCATTTCTACCCTCCTCCTTTTCCAAGTTCTTATCTTCCTTGCTCTAGTTCCAATCCATTCTTTTCCTATTTTCTCCTAGTTGGTGATAGCTCCTGCTTCTTAACTTACATGTCCGCTCTGTCTTGTCTGATGCAGGAACATTAACAAAAAATAGGGCCAAATTATACTTCTTATGAAGCTGAGCAGCACTGTGGGAGGAATTAGTACATTAGCAGAGCAGTGGTGATAGGAAGCATTAGGGCTGTTAAAAACATACTCCCTCCTGTGTACTAGGGAGAGCATTATTTAGCATACCCTTTCATACCCTTGCCAACTTCAAGAGACCAACAATCATGAGTCAGATCCCCAAAGAAGTCAGGAGATTGGCACCACAAATCATGAGATATTAAAAACATGATCAAATCACATTTTCAGTCTATCCTTTGACAAACTCCTGTCTACTCTTCCGGCTGCATGTGCGGGATAATTTCAGGTTGAAAAGTCAATCTTTAATGTAGACAAAAATGCATGCCTGTACTACCTCTGATGGAGATCCCACCTACCCTCTCCTCAACTCTCAAATGTGGGAACTGCCATCCATTTCCTATTACTGTCTTGACACCCGCCCTCTGGCTCACTCACCCCTCCCCCAGGGTTTCTCCTCTGCCCATATACCAAGTAGAAGAGAAGTATCAAGGTAGCACAAGACAGGAAAGATTTGCTGCTGGGTCCAGGGCACCAGACCCAGCAGCAGTTTACCCCACCAACCACTGCCTCCTGCTGCCCCAAGACCAACTGACTGTAATAGAACCATACATTGAAGGGATAAGTGGCAGGGCAGGTCTATGTCCTCATTCATGAGGTACTTGCACACCAGATCTTTCCAGCCCTGAAAATTTTGGGATTGGAGAACTTTCTCATAGGATTGCAAGAGCTCCTCCTGCAGGCTCCAAAATCCTGTGATCCATGATCGTTTCAAGAGAGTAGGCAACACTGCCTTGCCCTGGCTGCTCAGAGGGGACTCCCCTTTCCCATCACTGCCCCCAGACTGGGGGAGCTGCCATTCTGTCCTCTCCATCTCCCACTTCATCACTGTCTTCTGCATCACCAGCCTCCCTCCCACAGACCCCAGCACCTGTCTCAGCCTTCCTTCTGCCCCCCCCCCCCCCCCCCCCCCCCCCCCCCCCCCCCCCCCCCCCCCCCCCCCNTCCCTGCTTCCCACAGTGCCCTGTTTCTGCTCACTCTCTGCATTCACCTTTCATAGTCTGCTGCATCTTACAGTCCTTGTGCCTTGTCTAGCCCCCTAGACCATCAAGTGGCAGCCATTGTGCCTGTGGGCATGGCTTCAATTTCATTGAAAACAATGGGTGGTGCAGCCAGCTTTATTAAGGGCAGCCTTACTATTAGAAATATTATTGGAGAGAAGCAGACTCTGTTGTCAGAAATCAACAGGCACAAACTTATGTACTTTGATCACATCAGACGTAGATATGGAAATAACCTTGAGAAAGTTACCATGGAAGGAATAGGGTGGGTCATTGTAGTAGGGGATCAGCGAGGAGATTGATAAAATGGAATCTGGCAGATCACTCGAAGGTCAGCTGCTGAGTGTGTAAAGTTAGCAATAGATTGAGAATGACTGAAAATTCTCCTACGATGTCACCAGTACTCTCACATGAATAAATAGACTTTACATTACATTCACTTTCACAAGCAGATAGAATGTTGGAAAATGGCAGCCAACTTGCTGGCTTCAGCCCTATTAATAGTAATAGGAAATGGTGGCCATTTTGAATAAGGGAAACGTCATGTGGTGGCACCTTTCATCAGATAAGCAAAAAGACACGAGAGTTACCAATACTGATTTTTTTTTTTAAAGGAAACACATTATTTACCCAATACAACCATCCCAACATTAAAAGCAGCTAAGGTTATGACTCTGACCATGCCCAAGCTTTGAGGGCTAGGCAGCTACTAGCTACCGTAAGTAGCATGGGCTGAACTAGTGCCCTTCCACACCACCACACACATGCTGCACACACAGCAGCCACTGCCCTCAGAGTGCAAGAATTGATCCAGGCCACGATCCAGTCCCCTTTGTTACAACCAGCAGAGTTGGCCAAGCACAGAGAGGAACGGGATCTGTAATGTCTAGAATGACAATGGAAGGACCAGGCTCTCTTGTACTCCCTAGAGGGATGGTGCCTGCTTCAGACAACATATCTTCTGACGCTCCTGCTTGGTTTGTACATTTCCATACTGCCTCCCGCCTAGGACTGTGCCTCCCAGGCAAAATTAAGCTTTTCTGCTTAAAATAGTCATATGGGTCATGTGTGTCAGAGTGCTTTGGATTGGGACTCTCAGTCTTCAAACTGGAGGAGTGTTGGAGAAAGGTGATGTGAATTCCAAGATTTAAGGCCATTCAAGCCCGTTTGCCAATCCATGGAGTATTAACAGGGTCTCAAAGGAGACCGCCAAAGTTTCAATAGAAAAAAGTACCATTTGAGAAGGAAAGAAAGGAATTTACTTATAGAGTGAGAAGAAGCAGCCAAAAGTGAGAATTGGAATCAATATTTAAATATCTCAGCAATCAACCACAGAAATAAGAGATACTAGAGTATTGTCTTTTACCAACATAAAGTTCCTGGTAGTTTGAAAGTTTGGCAGAATATTTTTAAACCATTCCCTTCATATTTTAGGTTAATTAAAAATAATTCAAAAAGGCCTATCACTTGGTTTTAGTTCATTTTGAAAAACATGATTCCCAATTATAACTAAACTAATTAGTTTAGACAAGAAATGTGTTGCTAGACAACGGCAATCCACAGAGAATATATAGTCAGATACACAGTGTAATAAGAAAGGCAGAAAAACATTAATGTATTCTTTGTTCAGAATACTACTGTATATGCTTTAAATCACACCCTACATGACAACATGGAGAAATTAATTTCAGATACAACTTGAAACTTTTTTTAAAAAATCCTTTCTGTTCACCACCAGCAGACAACTATTATTAAATGCAAAAATAAGACTTTTCTTGAGTAGGAAAGGATGTCTTATTTAACTGCCTTTTCATCTATGATCTAGTTGATTCTATAGAACAGGAAATTCTAGGTACAGTGAGTAAAATTAATTGAATGATCTCAGTCCCCAGAGGCCTGCATTTCTTACAAAAGATCTACAATCCATATAATATGCTAGGCACATTTGTCAGTTTCCTTTCAAAGACACCCAGAAGTGAATTAATTAAGGAAGCACAAAGGTACTTCAATTCTCCTTTTTCTCATTTAAAAAAAAAAATCTCTAAAAGATTTAAGTGTCTTTCTACCCTGAAAAGTTATTTTGTATAAATGGTATTGGGGGGTTCCAGGTTTATTGTGTCTAAATAATTTCTGTATGTAGTGTGCTCAGTTAAAAGTTTTAAAAAATGTTTTTTTTCCCCCTTACTCTGCCTGCCCTGCAATCTAAACCTGTTCTTTCCACCTCATTCACTATCACCAAACAAACACAAAACAAGCCAAATAAAATTTCAATGACATCTGTGCACAACTTCATTGTCTTCAGTGGGATTGCATAGGTATAACTGACTGGAACTTAAACAACAATCTTGTTGCTGAGACACAAGATGAAACAGAATCTTCAGTTCACTCTTAGCTATTCTATCTTTACAGGGTGAATGAGTAAAAAGTAGTAAAAGCTTATTTGTCACATGTCAGTAGATATGACTGAAGACATTAGTTCTGGTGTTGAAGATAGGGTGCCATTTTTGCACAGCTGCTTTTCAGAATAAAACTGCCCTTTCATGTTAAGGTGATGGTAAAAGGCACTTTAGAAAGCCCTAAATAAATAGATGGGATGACATGCAGTAGCAAAGCTTCCATGAAACACTCTTCAGTAAGTTGTATATCAATAAAAAGGAAATTTGAATCCCAGACACAATGCTTTGGAAATATTTTCCCCACAATCACTATACCACATTGCCTAACGTATAGCCTGGGTTATTGTGACCTGTGCTGTTATTTAACTGTTCAACAGTATAGTCTAAATCCTAGGGAGGAATGGAAGAAATTGTCCTACCAGCATCAGCACACTAAGGGGACCCACACACAAAAGGAAAGGAGACCTATTTGGCCTTGTTGCCTTGACTTTCAACATATGGAAGGTCTCTGCAGCTCCAGGTACCCATGCACACATACAGATTGGGATAGGGAAAACAGGAGAGCAAAATCACCATGCATTGTCTTCTCCCTCCACTCTAAAACCTGGGGGCAGAGGGGAAATCCTATCCCATACCCTGAACCCAGCAGTGCTATGGAACCTCCCGTCACAAGGATTCCCTGCCAGCACAATTCAAGGGGAAGAAGCAAAGAATCCTAGAGTTGATATGGAAGCCCAGGATCCCCTGTGGACAGACATGTCTCCAGTCAGATTCTCAGATCTCAGAAGATCCACAGGGTTTGAGGGCTGAGTCCCCTGAGATTTTTTTCTTTGTGTATGAAAAGAAGGGGAATAAATTCTGTCACATCCAAATGGAAAAATTTGGAAGCAACCCCACTAGGGAAATTGCAATGGACCACTCACTTTTTGAGCACCTCCTAGAGACCAGATTCAGTACAGCAGACCTCTTCTCATCCCTCGTATGCCCTTCAGACTTCTGGATGACCTTGTGGGAGGTCTTCAGTAGCTTGGCTCTCCGTCCATGTCACAAAGTCCAAATGAACCCCTTCTGGGTTATTAAAGAGTCCAACAGTCTATTTGCCCTTGCAAGGGTCTTCAGCCCCAACTCTGGGTCCTTTAAATTTGTCCCTTTGTTCAGGCTCCCAAATAAGACCTCATCCCTTCCTGGGATTTATGCCACTTTATCTGTGGCCAGTAGGGGAATCCTGGCCCACCCACTACTCTGGGTTCCAAACCAGGGACGTTATACACAGCAGCCACATATCGCTTACTCCATTCCTCTGGTACTATTTCCCTGGGCCTCTTCCTACCAGGCCCTTTTATTTCCAACTCTGTCTCAGGGCCAACATCCTCAGGTCCTTCTTCTTCTGCAATCTCAGTGTAAGTGCAGCAATCCATAAACTCTGTCTACAGGGCCGGTGCAAGGAAGTTTCGTGCCCTAGGCGAAACTTCCACCTTGCGCCCCCCCACCCAGCTAACCCTGCCCACCCGCCCCTCCCACCAGAGGAGACCACCCCCCCGCAGCAGCTAACCCCGCCCGCCACCCCTTCACCCGGGGAGCCCCCCTTCGTGGCAGCTAACCCCGCCCGGGGAGCCCGCCCCAGCTCACCTTCGCTCCGCCTCCTCCGCTGAGCACGCCGGCGCCACTCTAATTCTCCTCCCCTCCCAGGCTTGCGGCGCCGATACGAGGAGAATTAGAGCGGGGGCTGTGTGCTCAGCGGAGGAGGCAGAGTGGAGGTGATCTGGGGCAGGGAGCGGTTCCCCTGTGCCCCCCCCCCATTACTGTGGGCAGCCCTCCCCGCGCCCCCCTGCCAGGAGCGCTGCCAGATTTTCCGCCGCCCTAGGCGGCAGAAGGTCCCGCCCCCAAAATGCCACCCCCGACAGAGGCGGCGGAAGGTCCCTCCCCCGAAATGCACTGACGACCGGGGCACCGGTGCCCCCCAAATCTTAGTGCCCTAGGCGACCGCCTAGGTCGCCTAATAGGTTGCGCCGGCCCTGTCTGTCTACGTGTTGGGCTCCTTTGGCTAGAGAGGAGCCCCCTTCTTCACTCTTCTGGTCCCAGCCAGCACCTGACCTGCTAAACCCTTATGACAGTCTGTATCCCTGTATTCACCCCTTGCACACTATTGTAATAATCTTTGTACAAAGTATGCCTTATGAGGTATCATTTGAAAACTCATAATTTGCTGGTCAATATTGTCCTGATATAAAAAATGTGTGGCAACATTGTAAGGTGAAGTTATAGGATTCCACTTTATGGTGGTATTAACACATGTTCCAAAACACGGCCCCAGTCAGCAAACTGAAGTTGGCAAACAGATCTGTCTCAAACAAAAGAAAGTGTGCTCTGCTTAATTTGCATTTAATCAGTAAACACAGTCATCAAGCACAAAGGGAGTTCCAACAGGTGGAGAAACCAGCACGTGATATCCTCCCCTGTAGACATTTTGTCTCCTGAATCTCAGCTGGAAATGTTTTCTAAGAGGGAGACTGTAGTTAGGCGGATTGGCCGCACACAGACCCGGAGGGGGAGGGGCCACTCCCCCCAACACACTACAGAGACAGACACTATAAATATGAGGGACAAACACCACAAGGTGTCCCTCCTCCCCCTCTCTCAGTTTCTGTCCATCGATTGACTGCACCAGAAGAAACAAAGGAAGCAGCAATTACAAAGAAGAAGGGGTCCTGGCATATAAATTTGGCTAGTAAGACTACTGAGAGCATGTGGTGAGAGAAACTTTGCTTTGGCTTTAACATAGTTTCTTTAAGTTAGGCATTAGTTCTGCTTTATCTTTATTTCTCTTCTAACCATTTCTGACTTTTATGCCTCAATATTTGTATTCACTTAAAATGTCTGTCTTTGTAGTTAATAAACTTTTTATTCTTTTATCTAAATCAGTGTTTGAACTGAAGTGTTTGGGAAACTCCATTTGAGATAACAGCATTTGTGCATATCAGTTCTATTAATAAAATGACAGACTTCATATGAAGAGCTTGTATTGTCCAAGAGAGGGTTAGGCAGTACAAGACATACATTTCTGGGGGAAATCTGGGACTGGGAGGGTGCTGGGGGCGGGAGGGTCACCCTGCAATTACAGGTGCTGGAACTAGAGGTGCTGTGGGTGTGGCAACTCCCCCTGGTTTGAAATGGTTTCCATTATACACAGGGTTTACAGATTGGTTCAATGGCTCTCAGCACCCCCACTATACAAATTGTTCCAGCACCCCTGCTGCAGTGTAATTCAGGCTAGTGAAAACCTGAGTGTGGCTGGCAGGTTGCAGTGCACACAGGCATAGCTGGGAATGACTTACATGCTAGAGGCTGGTTGTGAGCAGTCCTGGAGTAGAGGCAAAAACAGCAAAGCAGTGTAAAGAACATCCCAGATTTGAGGGAAGGGGTGACACAGCTACTCATTAGTCTAGATTGTCCCTTGGGTATGTCACAACCCCTGCAGCTCCTTTTATCTGAGCCTGCTGGGCACTGACTGGCTGCTTCCATGAGGCCTCTCGAGAGAGAGGCTTGGAGGACCCACTTTTGCTTCTCCTTTCCTGGTACTTTGCTGCTTCCAGGGTCAGGGTGCAGTAGGACCACAGGGCCTCCTGCAGGGCGTCACAAAGACCAGCTCCAGCCTGTAATGGAAATCTTATGAAACGGTCCTCACTCCTACAGATTTTCCCTCAGAGCGGCACAACCACTCTCTCGGTCCATACCCAGGCAAAACCTCTATTGAAGCATCAGGCCCTATCAGTCTACTTTTTATAAAATTAAAAACCTGTTACTCAGGCATCTATCTGTATATCTCTGTCAAAGTCCTGTAATATTTTTATGAAATGGAATCATCTTGTTCTTTGGGCTTTTGTAACCTGAGGCTCTAGTCTACCATCCTGCACATTTAAATATAAGGAATTAATAAAGATATTAGCATAAGAAACACTAAGCTGTTTATTGTTCACACACAAACTATTTTGCACAGCAGATAAGCAATCCATTTTTTTGCCACTAAATGGAAAGCACACATGTTCCTGGGCAACAGCTGAATTTTGTGCAGGACATAAATCTCTTAACCACAAAATGTTATAGGAAGTTAAGCCTTGGTTTTGCCTTAAAAAGGGCAGGGGGGAAGGCAGGACGAGGACTCCATCTCCCACATTTGTAATTTGAATTGTTGAGCTAGCTACCCATTACTTTTTCAAGCATACATGTATTTCTGATACTGTTTTGGCTGTGACATAATTGGCTTTAGTAGCCCATATATTCACATTGCCATTAGTACAATCTGCATTAATAAATTAACATAGCAACTCTGGCACCCAGCCAATAAGAAGTCTTTAGGCAGTCATGGATCTGCAGACTCAGCAGAAAGGAGCCCCCTCCTAGTAAATCCATCACTATATTCCAATGTTTGGTGCTAGAAATTTCTGTATTTGTTACAATCTCTGTCAATCTCTATATCTTCTATGAGTATGTCTACACTGGAGCTGGAAGATGTGATTTCCAGCTTAAACAGACATAGCCATGCTGGCTCTGATTGAGCTAACACACTAACAAATAGAAATGCAGCTTCAGTAGCACGAGCAGTGGAAGGGGCTAGCTATCCAAGTTCATACCTTTGGTCTCAGACGGGACTGGACAGGACGCTCATGGCACCACGGCTACACTTCTATTTTTAGCTCCCTCGCTTGATAAGAGCTAGTGCAGGTACGTCTGCTCTAGAAATTACACCTTCCTGCTCCAGCATAGACATCCCCTATATCTAGACATTATAAGAACTATTAAGTAAAGAAAATGGTTACTTTTAAATAAGATGTGTTCCAACTGAAAAAACAATGCATAATTATATTGAGGGTGTACATTTCTTATGAAGAATTTGGAGGTAGTTGAGCAAAAACGAGACTAGAATAAAAGTCCCTAGTTCTGAATGCTTGCTATGCTTGCTGCTATTCACACTGTGTAAAAGGGGCATCAAGCATGGATGTTCAAAAGTTAATAGAAAATTTTATTGTATATTGTACTACATACACCAAGATGAAAAAATAAGTGTTCATTTTGGTTTTTACTTATGCAGACAAACTATTACAAATTTATACAAAAACTTTGCTTCTGAAAAGAGAACTTGGGGTTTCATGACAAGAGCAGGAAATTGCAAACCAGTATTCCTGTGTTCTTTTTCCAATGCTGCCACTGACCCAGTGTGTTATCTTTGTATCTCAGTTTATGGAGTATAATATTAGCTACCTCACAGTGTAGGTTATGTGCCTTTGATTAGTAAATATTGATAAAATGTTGATATATAAAAGGTGCTATTTAAATACAAAGTATTATAATATATAGCATTCTTTTTCTTTTATGAAGATTATTCCAATCAAAATAGGATTCCACTATCGTAAGCTTGCATACCTAATTTCTTAACTACTAATTGTATTCCATTATATCTGGAATTCATAAATGTAACATCACTAAAACATAACTTTTTTTTTTCTAGCATACAAAAAAACATTTTTACACCAATTTTGACTGTACTCAAAGGGTTAGAAAAAGCACAAACTGGACCATCTCCCTTTTGTCATTTACCACACACCAGAATGAACAAAATCGACATGCCAAGGCATAGGGAATTCAGAAGTGAAAATAAATGAGTTTCAAATAAGCTGCTGTGCGGAATAATAATGTGTCTTCAAAATGATCCTAATCTTTAAAACCAAAGTAGTAATTAAATAAAAAGTAATGACATCTCAACAAAAGCTGCACTCATTTCAAATAACAGCACTAGAACCCCCTTGGAGTAATAGCTACAAAATGTCCATCATGTTTATGTATGTGAAGTTTATGCCTCACTAAGTGCATCTTAATATTGTTTATATGGTGTTTTGTTTACAAGGTTATAAAAACTGATAGGCTCTTAGGTGTTAAAAATATTAACTGGAAGTGTATGGTATATCATTCTTTGGATTCCCAGATTACCCCTTTTATTTGGATCTAAAAAATTTAGTGGCTTTTTAATGCGAGATTGTGAGTGGCAACCTACTGAGA
Organism: Platysternon megacephalum; assembly: GCA_003942145.1. Lineage (NCBI taxonomy): Eukaryota > Metazoa > Chordata > Testudines > Platysternidae > Platysternon > Platysternon megacephalum. The sequence goes on from QXTE01000034.1 coordinate 12,616,951, forward strand.
GGAAAAACAAATCAAAAGCAATTGGTTAATAAAAATTTTAAAATAAATCTGCTATGAGGATATTTTCTTCCAGTCATGCAACCCTTTCCCTACATTCTTCTCACCAGAATGGAACCTTGAGTTAACCTCCTCCAACAGAAGAGTTCAATGAAGTCTGCTTTCCATGTGCTTTCTATTAGGCCTTCACCTAAGGATTTTTTCCTTACAACTTTTTTTAAAAAGGATTAATGGTCATGTTTTACCATTTTCTTTATGAAGAGTAAGTTTCTTCTTCAGAATGGGTTGATAAATAATGTTCTACAGATATTTCCACAAAGAATTCCCTTTTCCAAAAAGGCCTCTGCCACCAATTTTTCACAATAGCACTAAAGACAGACAATTTTCCATCAAGGAAGATGGTGGCCCCTGATAGCATTAGAGGCCAACATATTCCCTGCGGATAGTTTGGCTCTCTTTTCATTTAGAACAATAGGAGATGAAAGTCATCTAAAAAAAGGGGGAAGCTATTTATGGAATTCTCTGTAGAAGAACATTACTCACCAGCCCCCACTGAAGAAGAAACTTTCAGTTATGAAGAGTAATAGCAAAAACGTCTTTAGTCCTAACGAATTTCAAAACAACCAATTGCACCACATCTACTCAACAGAGAGGGCAGGAAGGGGAGGCTGCAGGGGCGTATGGTCTGGTTGCTTTCCTCTTCTCTAGAGTGAGGTAAAGCAGCCAAAGCATACTGGTGATGCTGGGTCTAAAAGTTAAGATAAGAAAAAATGAAGATTTAAGGTTAATACTGTACACCTTCCTATCATTATAAATATTGCATGGTAACATTCCCTTTCATTTCTTATTAGTGTTCATGAATGACATTTTTAATAATTAAAAAAGCAAGAAAATTCCCAGATAAAAGTTATGTTAAAATGGAATTTGAGAGTAAAATGAGATGTTGTGATAATCCCAAAAACAAACATCATGAACCTACTAGGTTCAGAGTTAAGGTTAACATTATGAGAAACCCAAATATATTCATGCATGGATATGCAGAGCTAATGAGCTGAAATAACCTCAGTTCCACTCTGTAGTGAAACTGAGGGGAAAATATGAAAAACAATCTAATGCATTTTTAAAATACAATTTCTTCTAATCACAGTGTCACTATAGGAAGGAATTAAAGTTGTTTGAGTGCATTAACTCTGCATTTCCATATGTAAACATTTTTGGATTTCTTTTAAAGTTAAACTGAATTTTCTGCATTTATAATTAGAGCTTTTGATTTTGGGTTTTACTCAATAAACATGGACAAAATGCTCCCAATACAAAAACAGTGACATTTGTTTTTATCCAATAAACACCAGAAAAACACCTGAAATGGTTACTTGTATCTAAGGGCTTGTCTACATGGGAGCAGTAATGCAGACTACAGGGGGTGTGATTTCTAAAGCGCACTAACATGTTATGCATTGATTGGTCCATGTAGACCCTACTAGTATGCACTAAAGGTTCCCTAGAGTGCTTTAATGTAGTGCTGTTTGAAACAGTACTACATTAAAATTGCACTAGGGAATATTACAATGATTACTCGTTACAGTATATACTACTGTAATGAGTGTGTATATAATGTACATTACTCAGAGTATATACAAAAAGAAAGCCCCGAAAACCCTGTTTTTGGGACTTCTACATAAAATTAAAAAATTGTTAAAAATAAACTCTGAAAAATTAAATTAATATACCTCCCAAAACAGAAACCCAATTATAATATTTGGCTTGAGGACAATCAAACAACCCTATAAGGTATTTTACCCTAAATTATTGATACATACAGTCAAACTTAACATAGCTGATAATACATAAAGATGGGATAAAACTATTTTGCAAACATCTTCCCCTCCCATTTGAAGCACCAGTTGAAATCCAAGAGACAGATCCTCAGCTGGTGTAAAATGTCATAGCTCTATTGACTTCTGTTAAACTGTTTTTTTGTAGCAGAGGGGATGATTTAAACTTCTGAAAGACTTGGTACTGTAGCAATGTACCGGCTTGATCAGAAATAGAGAATAATAGAACTGTCATGAAAAGGCTGACCTCACAGAATTTACAAATATATTTTGCAGGCTCAGTGTGTTTGTAAATGATTCAGATAAGCACCCAAACTTTTTGGTTTCTTAGCTGAGTTGAAACTTCAATCATCCGAGGTGTATTCATCACTATTCATCATTCCTACTTAAGGGTATATTCCTCTTTGAGCAGGGGGAGAAGGAGGATGAGTTAGCATAGGATTAAGACTGGTCTAGAACCACCACTTCTAAGAAAATGATCAAAAGCAAATCTATGTGACAAGAATGTCACCAAGATGTCTTCCCTTTCAGCCCGCCTGCTGCAAGTCCAATTTTAAATAGTCCTATTTAGGGCAAAAGTGGTCCTCTTATAAAAAAAAAATCAAAACTTCTTTTGGATGAAAAATCAAGTGATGGATCTGCTAAACAGAGCACTACAACTTCCATCATCCCCTTCCCACTGCACATCCACTTCCTCCCTGCCAGGTTCAGGAGGGACCCTTCCCCTTCCCCCGCATGGCTATCCAGGAGCTACAAAGAAGCTGAAGCAGCATCTGCAATGCAAGCAGGGAGCTGGAGAGAAGCTGAATTCAGAGCTCATTCCCCAGGAATCAGATGCAGAGCTGTATGTGGAACAGGCTATGAGTGCTGGATACTACAGTTGGGTGCTGGTCTGTGTTGGACTTACAGGGGAGATGCTGGGGGGGGGGGGGCAGGCAGGGAGCCAGTGCAGATGGGCCCCCAATGAGAGGCACTAACTGAGCCTAGCTTGTAAACCTGCAAACGCCTATTTGCCTGGAATAGAGACTGGACTGGAGAAGGTACCCCAGGCACTTGCCCTGAAGAGCCTTGACTTACTATTGGACTGTCCTAGGGTTGCCAACTTGGTAATATTTAAAAACCAGATACTCCAGCAGGAGTGCTGGAACCTCTTCTGCCCCACCTCTTTCCCCTGAGGCCCTGCCTCTGACCCGCCTATTACCCCCAAAGCCCTGCCCCTGTACCACCTCTTCCCCCCGAGCCCCCGCCCTGCCTTTTCCCCCCCGAGGCCCTGCCTCATCCATTCCTCTTCTCCCCTCCTCCCTCTCATCACTGCTTTTCCCTTCCCACCCCCCACCACACGGGTCAGGAGGGACTTGCCTGCAATGCAGGTAGGAAGTGGCCCTGGCTGAGTAGGGTCTGGAACCGGTGATGAACTGGTGCCTCCCTGCCTCCCCCGCTTGCCGTAACCAGACTTTGGGTGTCCAGCCAGTAGATCTGACCAGACACTGTCAGGTCCCTTTTCGACTGGACTTTCTGGTAAAAAACCAGACACCTGACCACCCTACCAAGGACCCAAGAAAGAATTGCTATTGCGCCTTTTGAACTGTAACTATTTCAGTCTCTGTACCTAGGGTATTTGCAACCCTTCCCTTTCCTGCCAGCCCTAGTAAAATACCCTTTCACTTAGCTATGGGTCTAAGTGGTTATTGGGACCCACCATAGCTACTCCTACAAGGCCTAGCTTGTGAAGCTCCTAAAGTGCTTGCTGCCAAGCGGCATACTACTGGCACTCTAGTGGTTTGGTGTACTGAGCAGTCTCAATCAGTACGATCATTTCATATTTTCAAAGATGCCAGCATTTCAAATCTCTCATGTTTTTGCTATGGAATTTTCTGCTGGAAAAACAATGAAACTTATAGATCATGAAGTGGACCAGTAAAAAATATTGGAAATTTACATTTTTATCTGTTTCACAAAGCCTGTGCACCCACTTGAGCATTCTTCCAAATGTGTACAATATGTTTTATAATACACAGAACAGGAACGGTACCATTCCTATTGAAGTCAGCAGCGACATCCTACTGGTTTAAATGGGAACAGAATTGGAACCAAAGCTGATAGTCATATTCCTAATTATTCATTTTCCCTGTGCAATGAGGCATCCATCTGTCTACTCATTTAGTTATACAAAAATAACAGAGCTTTCCATGGGGATTGCAGCCTTTTATCTACTTTAGGTAGCATTGTGAAGGTACTTTGCCTGATACTGCAGAACTTGTTATATTCTGAAACCAGATTTTGAGATATTCCATTTCCCAGAAGGCTAGTTGGAAGACAGACAGGAGGCCTAGAAAGCCAGGCTCAGCTCTGTCTTGCAGTTTCTGAAGGCAAATTCAAGTACAAAATTTAAAAAACAGGGAATGCAGATGTTGTTCTGCTGGTGATAAAATGGAACCTGATAGAGGAGAACATGCTTAAAGCAAAAGAATCATGGACAAAATAAGAAGGTTAACATGAAGAATCAGCCTGGGGTTTGGGATGATGTAGAATCATAATTAGAGCCTTATTTATCACATTTTCTTCACTTTCATTCTGTTTAAAGAGAATAAGTGATGATACATAATATATACTGAATTTATGTTTATGCCACTAGCTTATAGCTCCAGGAGGAATTGACTAGTGAAGACAGAACTGCCTGCAGAGCTGCCAGTTCCCAATTTACTATTTCCTTAGTGTTTCACTTTCTATCTATATTTCAAAGTGCAAGTTTTCAAGGAATTACTGTTCATCATATGCATATTTTAAAAGACTCAGTTTTACATTCATATTGTATATAACTTTTCAGCAGGTTTCCCTAAAGGAAATTAAATAAAATCTAAAAATATAGAACATGAGTATGTGGAAACAAGCATTAGCATGCTAGAGGAATTAAGGACTCAAAAAATGCATTTGGTGGAACAAAGACACACAGTTCATAGATTATAAAACCAGAAGGGATCGCTGTTTTACAGGAGGTCAGACTAGATAATCAAACAGGCCATATTTATAAACTACAATCAAGCACCCTTTAACTTTCTCTTAGATAAGATAGACTCAAGGAGTTCAACCTATCACTATAAGGAAAGTTTTCCAACCTTTTAATCATCCTGGTGGCTCTTCTCTAAACCCTCTCCAATTTATCAACATCTTTCTTGAATTATGGACACCAGAACCAGACGTAGTATTCTAGTAGTGCTCCAGAGCAGTGGTGGGCAACCTGCGACCCACACGCTGCCCATCAGGGTAATTCGCTGCCGGGCCACCAGACAGTTTGTTTACATTTGCATGGCCACCCGCAGCTTCCAGTGGCCGCGGTTCACCGTTCCTGGCCAATGGGAGCTGCGGGAAGCAGTGTGGGCTGCAGGGACATGCTCGCCGCCACTCCTCACAGCTCTCATTGGCCGGGAACGGTGAACCGCGGCCACTGGGAGCTGCGGGCAGCTGTGCAAATTTAAACAAACTGTCTGGAGACCCGCCAGCAGATTACCCATATGGGCCGCAGGTTGCCCACCACTGCTTCAGAGCCAAACACAGATGTAATATAACCTTCCTACTCCTACACAATATTCCCCAGTTTATAATCCTAAAATCACATTAGCCCCTTTGGCCATAGTATCACACTAGGAGTTCACATTCAGTTAATCATCCATCATGATCCCTAACTGCTTCCCAGGATAGAGTTCCTCCTTGTGTAAGTATGGCCTTCATTCATTGACGTATAACTTTACATTTAAACAAAAAAGCCTGTTAGTATGGTACCTCATAACATATCTCAATGGAGCTTGAAGTCAAGTATATGCACTGCAATGTAAGATACAAAAAAATTTCATCTGCCACCATAAAAAGAAGAGAGAGAGAGAGATAACACACTAGTATTTTCAGTATGTAACTCTTCTGCCAGGTGAAGCCAGCAGCAACAAGGGCCGGGTTCAGTATCTAGGGGTTCCTTTTCAACAATACAACACAAAACTGTCTCTCGCCCTCACCCAGTGACATGGGACAATTACACACCACCCCCTGGGTGCCTCTAAGACACAATACTTCCCCTCTCGTAAGCACAGAGTCTGAGTGTAGCAAAAAAAAATTAATAAAAGGAGGGAAATAACTTGGCATTAATTTGTGGAAACACCACAAACTGGACTCCTAAACATAAACGATGATCGAAAGACCCACACCGCAAGTAAGTTGGGCAGTGTCCTTCCTTTTCCTCTCAAGTTCTTAAGTCCAGCAACCCAAAAGTCCCTATAACCTGCCCGTCCCTTCTCTACACCCCACTCATAGTTCTTGTCCTTGGACAGTGAAGACCCAGAGTTCAGAGGTGCATCTGCACTGTTCACCTCCCACACTGGGTGGAGGGGGGTAAGGCGGCACCTTTCTCACTCCGCTGCTCAGGCACTCACTCACCACCCCTCTCTGTGGGGTTCTGCTCCTCTCTGCCAACCACCCTGCTGGCTGCTCACTGCATCTCTCCACCATCCACCCTGCTGGCCACTCACCAAGATGTCTTCAGGGTCCACCGCTTAACAAAGCTCTCAGTGATTTCAGCTGTTAATGGGGGAGCCTCACTTCTGGTGCACACTGGGTAGTCTCTTGCATCAGAGATACTATCCCAAAGCAGGTCTAATACTTAGACCTTAGTATCAGTGATTTCAGCTCTACAGCATATAACAAGACTCTCAATTGAGTCTAAATTAGCTCTGTTATTACACAGTGGAGAGAGGAAGGATCAGATAGTGTCTGGAGCCCTTAGGCAGGCCCCACACCTCCAGGTCCAAGTACCTGGCCCCACCCTCTCTCAACTCACTGGGCTTTGGAATCCATGTCCCCTGTCTAACAAGTGCCATTTAGTTGAGGGTGAGTACCTCAATTGGGAAATGCCNCTCTGCAGTGTTCACCTCCCACACTGGGTGGAGGGGGGGTAAGGCGGCACCTTTCTCGCTCCGCTGCTCAGGCACTCACTCACCACCCCTCTCTGTGGGGTTCTGCTCCTCTCTGCCAACCACCCTGCTGGCCACTCACCAAGATGTCTTCAGGGTCCACCGCTTAACAAAGCTCTCAGTGATTTCAGCTGTTAATGGGGGAGCCTCACTTCTGGTGCACACTGGGTAGTCTCTTGCATCAGAGATACTATCCCAAAGCAGGTCTAATACTTAGACCTTAGTATCAGTGATTTCAGCTCTACAGCATATAACAAGACTCTCAATTGAGTCTAAATTAGCTCTGTTATTACACAGTGGAGAGAGGACGGATCAGATAGTGTCTGGAGCCCTTAGGCAGGCCCCACACCTCCAGGTACAAGTACCTGGCCCCACCCTCTCTCGACTCACTGGGCTTTGGAATCCATGTCCCCTATCTAACAAGTGCCATTTAGTTGAGGGTGAGTACCTCAATTGGGAAATGCCAAGTACAGTTCTGCTGCCCTGGATTCACACAATAAGAATAACAACTCTTTACTACTCCTGCCCCAATAACAAGGAGACTGGGAATCCAATGCCAGCCAGTGACCATTTGGGCAAGCAATCCCATCATGCTGAGCACCTAGGCAGGTTGGGTGTGCCCATGCAAACGAGATCAGCTCCTGCAATCCTCTTCCACAGCTCATCACTAGATGTCAGGAGAGAGCTCAATCAGACTCTGCTTACAAGTAGAACATTAATATTGCCAGGAAATACCCCCTAACCATCCCAACACATGTATATAAAGCCAGACCCTGCTAACCTTACTCATAGTAAAAATTAAATCGCTACATACACTAAACCAAAACATGGCAAAATGTTTTGGCTCCATATTATATATTTCTTAATAACATAGAACCACTGCACATTTTGCACAGTTGTCTTGCATTATGGGTGAGATTTTTCAGAAGCCCTTAACGTTCGCCTAACAGCTCTCATTGAAGTCAGTAGGAGCAGAATTAGGCCAACACTGAGTGCTTTTGAATATTCCACTGTACAGGGGTACCATTCATGACTAGATATGATCAGATATAGGGATAGGTGGCATGCTTTAAAATTAAATCTCTCCCATCTCTTGCTGAGAGCACTTTAGTCATACCTTGCTTTTGAAAAACTCAAACTGGATTGCTTTTCCCTGAAAAACCTGATGTCCTGGCCAAGGTAATTGAACTGCGCTCCTAAAATTATGTTAATTGTTTTCAAACTAAATAAATGTCTCTGCACCCCAATTGTTGGGGCATTTTGGTTTGTTGCATTCATTTGGAAGGAATAAAGAGGTCCAAAGAATCAAAGGTGTTAACATAACCCAGTCAATGTCCAACATTAAACAGTTTTAAACACAATTCAGGGTTTGGTATACAGACACCTCAGCCTGCTTAGTACTGTAGCAAACACCATCAAAAAATCCTTTTAACCTTTTATTAAACATACAAAAAAAGAAGGAAAAATAGTTATAACATTTGAACTGTAAAGTATTAAGTAAGGCTTTCATTTTAACTAAATCACTTTTTCTTTTTCCCTTTAGCTTGAAGGAGTTTTTAGAACAATCCGTCGATTGTCTGACAGTCTTTTAGATGGTATTAAAGATGGTAATAACTATCCTTTCTGGGGAAAAGAGTGGAAGTTAGTTGAGATGGTCAGGAGCTCTTGTTATTGCTGCTGTTATTAAAGTCCAATCCCATTTCCTAGAACACAAAACAAACACACATACACACACACACGGGAAGAGAAAATAAGAGCAAAGATAAAAAATGCAGCTTGTGTCTCTATAGGCTTCTGGCCTATTTCTAGCAGCCAGAAGAGAGAAGCCTGCATTGCTACAAGTATAATGAATATTTTGTTTAAAGTTATTTCATAGACCAGTGTTTCTCAAACTGGGGTCGTCGCTTGTGTAGGGAAAGCCCCTGGCGGGCCGGGCCGGTTTGTTTACCTGCCCCGTCCGCAGGTCCGGCCAATCGCGGCTGCCACTGGCCATGGTTTGCCGCTGCAGGCCAATGGGGGCTGCTGGAAGTGGCGGCCAGTAAGTCCCTCGGCCCGCGCCACTTCCAGCAGCTCCCATTGGCCTGGAGCAGCGAACCGCGGCCGGTGGGAGCCGCGATCAGCCGGACCTGCGGACGGGGCAGGTAAACAAACCGGCCCGGCCCGCCAGGGGCTTTCCCTACACAAGCAGCAACCCCAGTTTGAGAAACACTGTCATAGACTGTTGTAGTAATACCATACAAATACTGGGCCAGATCCTCAGCTAGTTTAAATTGGCATAGTTCCATTAAAGTCATAGTTCCGATAAAGTCCGTGCTAAGACAATTTACACCAGATGAAGCCAGGCCTACTTTTTGAAGTTTTAATTTCTTCCTACACTTATTATTCAAATTTTGTTTTAATTTGGGGGCATCATGTTTTTCTTTCTTTTAAACTCATCACACAGAAAATGTATTCTCTCCTTGAGAGCAAAACAGACCCATTCTATCTGTAAAATCATAAGAAAAAGACCTGTCTGTCTCATGTTAGCATGACAGTTAATTTTTTTGGCTAGCACAATCAGTTTATACTAGCAACAAAGATAGTGGGCCTGCATCAGCTAGATAAAGCTTGGCTGTTTATTAAGCATCCTTGTCAGTGCCTCAGGCTTTTAACTATCTCCAGGTGGTTTTTATCTAAATGATACAGGATCATGACATCAGTTCTTGCTTAAATATTAATATTTCAGAGTTATTTCTTCTGAGGTTTGAAAAAGTTGTAATATAGTTTATGAAGTTTTAAATTAAGTGGTTTCCACATCACCACTCAGACCATAAGTAAAAAGTAAGAATTTCTACATCACATCAGACCAGTGGACTTGTAGTCCAGTATCATGTTTCTGACACTGGTCAGAATCAAAGCAAGGGAAAGAAATCCCATAATAGGGCTGATCAAAAAACAGAATTTCCATTCTGCAGGGAAGTTCAGGTATTTTGACGTTTTGTTTTTGTCTGGCATCAGAATGAAAAGTCAAAACTTTTCACAAAATGAAAAGTTTCCCAAAAAAAATTATTTAGAAGCATCCAAATGTTTAATTTCAACGTTTTCAATCAAAATGAAACATTTTGACATACCCAAATGGAATTTTTTTGTTTCAGGTTCATATTAATCTTTCCATTCACCTGAGCCACCACAGTGACTCATGGGAGATGTAGTTCCATGTCCCTTCTCCCCTCCATTTTCCCCTTTAAAACCTGTTTTCTGGATTACCTCTATCTCCTGTGATACATCATGGTCTTTCCTGATGGCTGAGCGGCCATGGTTCCTCATGGGACAAAATATTACAACTCCCATTGTAATATTTAGGTGGATAAATAGATTATTTGAAACAAACCTTTTGTTTGAAAATTCCACCAAAAATATTTTTTTCCTGTGGAAAATGTTTATTTTAATGAAACTCCATTTTGCAACGGGAAAATGTCTCATTCAACATTTTTTTGATCAGCCCTACCCAATAGAAAACTATTTGGAGATCATTTACCCACAATGGAAGTTTCTTTCTAGACTCTAAGTTTGGAGATTGGCTGATGCCATGAAACATGATTGTGCCTTCTAATGTTTCTCAGTCTTGCTCTATGTTACCTCAACTAGGTTTCTGTAATCCTACTTTAAGGCACAATCTCTAGTACCAATGAGTTCTACAGATTAACTATGCACTGCATAAAAAACGTTACTTTTATTTGTTGCTGCCCTTCCATTTTTGCTATGTCCCTTTATTTTATGCTAGGAAAAAGAGTAAATAGCAGTGCACAATGTACCTTTTCTATACCATTCACCATTTTGAATACTTCTATCATTTCTATTCTTATTCATCTCCTTTCTCAATGAAATAGTTTCCATCTTTTCAGTCTCTCTTCATAAGGAGATCTTTGCATGCCTGTAATAATTTTTGTCACTCATCTCTCAATCCCCTGACTGTCTGCTATAGATAACAGTCTGGTTCCACTTTGAGTAAGTTAGAGCCCATGCCTTGAGTATAGACACAAGTGCCTAATAAATTTAACTCCCTCCTCTTTAAACCATCTTTTCATCTACATAATGAGATTCAGATGCATCCTTTTATCTAGTTTCCTGTACTTGGAAGTAGCATTACTTCAGAGCAAGCAATCCCAGAGATTCTGGACCTAAGCATCTTTCATAATCACCTACATTTATCTTCCAGGACCTCTTTCCTATTCCTTTCTACCAACACAACCTGCTTCCCAGTACTTTTCTACTGTCTTATGAGCTCCGCCACATTTGCATTTGTTAGGAAAGTCAATTAACTTTTCTTATGGTCAACACATACACAGCTATTGATATATCGAATAATCAAATCCTGCATCAACACAATCTGTCTGCATCTCACAACTCTAACCCCCTCTTGTGGAGTAGGCTCTTTGATGCATGGAGGAATGATCAAACTCCTCTACCATGACTGGAAGATGGGTTCCAATTATATGAGTTTGTCCTTCCATTCCACCATGATTCCCTCGTATCACAGGGATGGCTTCCTCAACTGGAAGATCAAAAGTAACCAGCTTTGAGCAGGGGCCTCTCTTCAGTATCCTAAAATGTTTTTCCTATAAATAATTCTCTCTCTCTCTCTCCCCCGTTCATTAGTTCAACACCTATGGCCTCAAGATGCTTTTCTTGGACTCCAAGTGAGTTGATATCACTGAATGCATATGTATGCCACTTGGCCATATGGCAAATAGTTGTGACTTCTACACTCTTTGCAGTCAAATAGGTCTGGCCCTTACCATGGATATTCATTAAATCTTTTGCTCTATACTTGTTGTTCTTTGCATTATAGTAGCACCTAAATGCCCCAACCAAAATTGGATTCCCATTGTGTTAGGCAGGAGGACATGCAGTAAAAGACCACACCTGCCCCCAAAGGACTTCTAATCTAAACAGACAAGACGATGGGTATGTCTCCACTTTGAGCTGGGGGCACGATTCCCAGATCCAGGAGACATACTTGCACTAGCTGTCATCAAGCTAGCACCCTGAAAATAGAGTGTAGCTATGGCAGGGCAAGCAGCAGGAAGTGCTAGCCACCTCGAATACATGGCCATCAGGGATGCTAGGTATGTACTCAGCACAGGCAGCTCTTCCTGCTGCTTGTGCTTCCATGGCTTCATTCTATTTTTAGCATTCCAGCTCAATGACAGGTTGCACAATTATGTCTCCTCAAGCTGGTAATCAGACCCTCAGCTGTAAGTGTAGACATACCCAAAAAGGGAAGGAAGGTAAATAGGGGTGCAGCCACTTGCCCAATGTTACACACTGGGTCAGTGGCAGAACAAGGACTAGAACCTATGAAGTGTCACTCCAGTGCTCTATCCACTGGCCCACACTGCTTCTTCAATGTGCATTGTAAATTGGCACCATTAACTGGGAGCCTAGATTGCATTAAGTGTTGTCTTTATGTTCAAGCTGAAATTAAGTTTTTAGTGCTTTACATAGTTTAACAGATCTTTACTTATTCCACTCAACTAATTAAAGCTCCCTACTCCTTCAGTGCTGAACTCCTACTTAGTCCAGAGTCCCTTGTGTCTAGTCTATCAGAGCCTATCACTCTGTCAGGGGCTTCTGCTTCTCAGCTCAAGAACTGCAATCCCCAGTCGTACTTCTATTCTATATGCACATCAGTGCCCCAGTTAAAATTCCTAGTATCATGAAATTAGTAATTATTTTCAACATTACAATTCATTTTTTTTAAACTAAAGCATATGTATAAGTGAGGTGGGTTTAGTAGCTTATTTGAAAAGTAAGCATTAATAAGGCAAGATTATCTAGTTCAAAAATGGTTTTGTTTAAAAAAAACTCAGTGAATAAAACAGCATCAACCATATTTTTTTTTAAATTATCCAGAAGGGCAAATTAAATTGACTTAAGGGGCTATTTGAGTAACAGCATACTTTACTTTGAATATTTTATAATATAATACATAAATCATTGCAGAAAAACCTGTATTGCAAGTTAACTCAGGGGATAGGAGAAAGGTTAAAGCTTAGATAAGTAATGTATGAGAAAGAAAATCTCCTTTACCTTGAGGAAAGGAACCATGGTATGATGATACAGATTTTTCGGAGAACAGATTTATTAGTGCCTTCAAGCAAAAATTTGTTAAGGATCCTGTTCATTAAAGAAAATAAAAATGGACTCCTGTTGTTGGTTCAAGCTGTTTCTACAATTTGCATCCCAATGTGTTTGTCCTAGTTAGGGGCTTACCCAGCTGTCCAAAGACAAGAGGGATTCCTTAATATACTTTGCCTTACTGAAATAACAGACTGAGGTGCTCTGAGGTTTCCACCAATGTTGAAAAAGGAAAACAAAATTATTCTGCTCTGCTAACATTTTTCTAGGGTTTGTCATTGACCAAAGGCAATTTTTGTAAATAAACAAACTTACATGAAACAGCTAGACATTTTCCAATGATGATGAACACGTAAAATCTGAAGAAATTGCAGTCTGTTCACACATCAAAAATGTTTATTAAAATTGCAAGATTGGACAATTTTTAAGTTTCACTGATAAAAATTGTGTAGGAAACCTCAGGAAATTTTCCAAACTCTAACCCTAATTACATGTGATGTCAGTTTTCTTTTAATGTTATTTTAAAAATAGTCAAACAAAGAGATCCCTAGAGAATTGTAGGGCTCAATCGTGCTCTAATTTACATGGGATTATACACTGTATGTCACTGCAAAGTTTAGCATATCCCCAAAACAGAATACTCCTTTAGATTCCATTTAGAGACAGAACCAAAATTCAATTCAGACTGGAATATGGTGGAGGACTGGGGGCAGACAAATGAAGATGCTATTAATTCCATAAGTATGAAGTAAATGGCCCTAATGCCCTGCTATGATATAACATAAAACTGACAATAAGAACTGTTGTGATAACCGGGCCTACAAATTTACCCTAAATGTAAGCTCAATTGTAAAAGTATATTAAAATTCATAAGATATTTCAATAACCTATCATAGGAAAAGAGGGTCAAGTTGTTTTCAACAATGAATGTTATAAACAGGTGCAATAGAACCAGACAGAGGTTAAATTACTCCAAACAAAAAAAGGCCATGTTGATATGATACAAGGACTATGCTGAAATCATCCTTGGTAAAAACACAAGACATGGAACCAGAAATTAATGAACCAAAATTGGTGTGTCAGATATTAGGCCAAATTGGTGGACAAAATCATGAGGGGATGGGCTATTCCATCCATTACTCCCTTTTTTTGGAATCCTTAAAGAAAGACTTTGAGGGGAGAATATAAAAGAACAGATGGAGGCTACTGGAGTGAGTTTCACCATCATGGCTGCTACCCCCATCTTTTCCTGGGACCCCAGGGCTTCATCGCCCTGATCCTGAAAGATATCCTGACCAGACCAAGTAAAAGAGAGAGGGGCCTAGTTAACATCATGACCCCTACCAGCTCCAGCTGAATCCCAACCACCACCTGAGATTGAGCAGGATTGGACTTTTGCAGCAGCTGAATCAATAGCTACAGCTCATCTCAACTAACTTCTCTTTTACCAAAAAGGACAATTATTAGCATCTAACAGACTGACAAGGTGGGTGAGGTAATATGTCTTAGTGGACCAACCTCTGTTGGTGAGAGAGAGAAGCTTTTGAGCCACACAGAGCTCTTCTTCTTCAAGAAGGGAACAAGAAATGTTAAATGATGGCCTTACTTATCCCTGTACATTTCAGGTGTTTTAACTGTTTTTTTTCTTTTCTGTATCTTTATTAAAAGGTTAAAAAGGACTTTTAATAGTGCAATGATTCTAAGCAGGCTGAGGTCTCTGTATACCAAATCCTGAACCTTATTTAACACTGTTTAATGTTAGACGGTGACTAGGTTATGTTAACATCTTTAGTATATTTATTCCATTTAAATTAATAGAACAGAACCTAAATAGATTTTGGAACTCTGGAAGCTTGAAAGGTCCTTTTGACTTATAAACTGAGCAAGTTTGCTAGGGAATTCACTGAAAGTGAATAAACATGGAATACCACGAGTCTTTTTACAGCATCACTTTTCTGACTATAGCCACGCTTTAAGAGGAATTCTTGTTTGCTATTGTTCATATCGGAGACAAAGGTGACTGAAGAACAGTAGTAACCAGATTGCTGAATAGGCTTGACAAGTTCTTAGAAAAGGAATATACAGTGCTTACCTTTTATTGACTGTTAAACAAAATATTAGAGAATAGAGAAACAGGCATGTCATATCTGAATCACTGGCAGCAGAATAACCAGTTTCTAGCATAACGCTGTGTATAAAACAACAAAGCAAACAAATATCAAGCCTCTTCTCACAAGGCTGACATGAATTATTTGCATATTGTAAGTCACTTTGCTTTGCTGGAGTTTTTTTCAGTGCCCAGTATGTTACAGAAATCCACAACTTGGTAACGAGAGAGAAAGAGGTGGAACAAAATAACCTCTGTCAATAATATCTGATTTACAGGCATAATTATCTTTCTGAAATGTAAAAAGCAAGTGTGGTCAAATGATCTTCCCACATGCTTCACGATAGAGTCCACACAGCCTGTGGAGGCTCAAAACTCACTCCCTTCCTGGGGCTTTAATATATTATGTAAATGAACAACAAAACAAGTCTTGTCCCCAAACTTGGGTCCTCCTAGATTAGCTTCTTCTGAAACTGTCCTGAATCTCCTGTAAGAGGAGAAGCCATCCTAGCATCTTGTCTCTGATTTAATACGAATAAAGTTCTTTGGCCTAGCCACATACTCTAAAATGCCAACAAGATTCTTGCAGACATTCCTCTGTTTAGCAACACAGACGAAGAATAGTGATGAGCCATACCAAATCCATAATTTATTGAAAAGATGCAGAGTCCCCAGAATATTTTTCCTTTCACCTTAGAAAAGGAATATTAATTTTGTTATTCCTGTAGTGGAGAAACCATTTTTCTAGTTTACCAAAGATCTCTTCATTATCAACCTCTAATGCATTATTAATCCAGTCTCACTCACAAGATTCAAATGATTGCATTTTACTAACAATAATTCTCTCTTTGCAATTAGTGGCAGAGACAGATTCTAAAACATATTCAGCCTCTTATTGGATTCAAGCCCTAGAGGAGCAATACCACCCCTTTACCTGCTATGCCAAAAGTAGCCATTGATTTTTTTTTTCTTTTTTATACAGTCAAGGCTTACATTGTAAAAAAGGGCTGGGTAATATACCCAGCTTTCTATAGTCACTGCACAGAGACTGACCTAAAACCTTTATTTTCTAAATAAAGGAAAGCGTTTTCTGAAATGAAGCGAGAGCAACAAGGGTGATGTCATGGTGGGTGCGTGCTATAGACCACCGGATCAGGTAGAGGATGAGGCTGATGAGGCTTTCTTCAGACAATTAACTGAAGTTTCCAGAACACAGGCCCTGATTCTAATGGGGGACTTCAATCCCCTTGATATCTGCTGGGAGAGCAATAAAGCAGTGCACAGACAATCCAGGAAGTTTTTGGAGAGTGCTGGGGACAACTTCCTGGTGCAACTACTGGAGGAACCAACCAGGGGCCATTCTCCTCTTGACCTGCAGCTTACAAACAGGGAAGAATTAGTAGGGGAAGTAGATGTGGGTGACAACCTGGGCAGCAGTGACCATGAGATGATTGAGTTCAGGATCCTCACAAAAGGAAGAAAGGAGAGTAGCTAAATAAGGACTCTAGACTTCAGGAAAGCAGACTTTGACTCCCTTAGGGAACTGATGGGCAGGATCCCCTGGGAGGCTAATATGAGGGGAAAAGGAGTCCAGGAAAGCTGGCAGTATTTTAAAGAAGGTTTGCAGGAACAAACCATCCCGATGTGCAGAAAGAATAGCAAATATGGCAGGTGACCAGCCTGGCTTAACAGTGAAATCTTTGGTGAGCTTAAACACAAAAAGGAAGCTTACAAGAAGCAGAAACTTGGTCAGATGACTAGGGAACAGTATAAAAATATTGCTCGAGCATGCGGGGGTGTAATCAGGAAGGCCAAAATGCAAGAGTTTCAGCTAGCAAGGGATGTGAAGGGTAACAAGAAGGGTTTCTACAGGTATGTTAGCAACAAGAAAAAGGTCAGGGAAAGTGTGGGACCCTTAATGAATGGGGGAGGCAATCTAGTGACAGATGATGTGGAAAAAGCTAATGTACTCAATGGTTTTTTTGCCTCGGTCTTCACAGACAAGGTCAGCTCCCACACTGCTGTCCTGGGCAACACAGTATGGGGAGTAGGTGAGCAGCCCTCAGTGGTGAAAGAACAGTTTAAGGACTATTTAGGAAAGCTGGACATGCACAAGTCAATGGGTCCAGATCTAATGCATCTGAGGGTGCTGAGGGAATTGGCTGATGTGATTGCAGAGCCCTTGGCCATTATCTTTGAAAACTCGTGGCAATCGGGGGAGGTCCGAGACGATTGGAAAAAGGCAAATATAGTGCCCATCTTTAAAAAAGGGAAGAAAGAGAACCCAGAGAACTACAGACCAGTCAGCCTCACCTCAGTCCCTGGAAAAATCATGGAGCAGGTCCTCAAGGAAACCATTTTGAAGCACTTGGAGGAGAGGAAGTTGATGAGGAACAGTCAACATTGATTTACCAAAGGCAAGTCATGCCTTACCAATCTGATTGCCTTCTATGATGAGATAACTGGATCTCTGGATATGGGGAAAGCGGTGGATGTGATCTATCTTGACTTTAGCAAAGCTTTTGATATGGTCTCCCACAGTATTCTTGCCAGCAAGTTAAAAAAATATGGATTGGATGAATGGACTAGAAGGTGGATAGAAAGCTGGCTAGATTTTCGGGCTCAATGGGTAGTGATCAACGGCTCCATGTCTAGTTGGCAGCCGGTATCAAGCAGAGTGCCCCAGGGGTCGTCCTGGGGCCGGCTTTGTTCAATATCTTCATTAATGATCTGGATGATGGGATAGATTGTACCCTCAGCAAGTTCGCGGATGACACTAAGCTGGGGGGAGAGGTAGATATGCTGGAGGGTAGGGATAGGGTCCAGAGCGACCTAGACAAATTGGAGGATTGGGCCAAAAGAAATCTGATGAGGTTCAACAAGGACAAGTGCAGAGTCCTGCATGTAGGACGGAAGAATCCCATGCACTACTACAGGCTGAGGACTGACTGGCTAAGCAGCAGTTCTGCAGAGAAGAACCTCGGGATTACAGTGGATGAGAAGCTGAATATGAGTCAGCAGTGTGCCCTTGTTGCCAAAAAGGCTAATGGCTTATTGGGCTGTGTAGCGGGGTGGTCACCCGCTCCTGACCTGAAAGGGTTAACAACAGCCCTGGGAGAGGGCTGTGGCAGGGGAAAAAGCTGGGCTGATTGGGGAAGCGGCCACAGCTGGGCCACACCCCAATCAGGCCACAGCTGGCCTGTACAAAAAGTCTGGGAGCCAGAGGCCAAACAGTCTCTCTCTCTCTCTCTCTGTGTGTTCAGAGAGAGAAGGGCCTGGCTGCAGGGAGCTAGAGACAGGGTACCTGAGTGGAGCAGGGCTGGGGAAAGGCAGAGGAGCCGGGGAGCTCCAGCCTGGAAAGCCCCAGGCTGCGGCCTAGCATAAGGCTAATAGGTACTGGGGGTTGCAGACAGGGCCGGCTCTAGGTTTTTTGCTGCCCCAAGCAAAAAAATATTTGGCTGCCCCTCACCTCCAGCCGGTCCAGCACTGGCAGGGTGGGGTAAGCAGTGGGGCTCTCGGGCCGCGCCTCAGCCCAGGGTCCCTCCAGCCAGGGCTCCCGCCTCCAGGACCGTCCGGGACCCGGGAGGGCAGAGCCGGGGGACCGCCCCGGCAGGGGGCTGAGGAGCCGGGGCAGGGCAGCCCCAGAGGGAGCGGAGCCCCAGAGAGCGGGACGTGGGCCCCACACGGCAGCGCCCCGCCCTCTATGGCCCCACTGCTGCTTCTGGCCTCCCTGCCATGTGCCCCGTGGGGCAGCCCCCAGCCCGAGTGTCCCCCGCTCGGAGCCTGCCCGGCCCAGCCACAAAGTCCGGGCGCTGCTCCCCCGCGGCGTGAACCGCAGCGGCCCCAGGGCGCCCCCCACCCAGGGCGCCGGCTCTGGGATGGCCGGAATGGTGCCGCCCCTGAAAATGGGCTTGGTTTGCTGGTGCCTAGAGCCGGCCCTGGTTGCAGAGGGCAGCCCAGGGGTAGGCAAAGGCAGCAGGTCCAAACCCAACCTTGCCAGTGATGAGTAGGTTGATACTGCAGTCTGCCCCAGGGCGCGGGAGCTAGACAATGACTGGCAGTAGCCGTATACTGAGGCGAGGTGGGGACAGTGGGTGGGGGTTCCCTGGGAGGGGGAGACCCAGAACTGGGGGGGGTACTGCCAAGGGGCAGCACCCAGAGAAAGAGGCACCAGGGTCCTGGGAGGGACACAGGGCCAGCGGCAAGGTGGATCACTGGCCTGCAGAGGGCGCTCCTGGGTCGATGAGCTAATTCCCAGAAAAGACCAGCAGGAGCCGCTGCAGGGGTGAGTCTGCACTGCTAGAGGCTGCATTAGTAGGAGCATTGCCAGCAGATCGAGGGAAGTGATTGTTCCCCTCTATTCAGCACTGGTGAGGTCACATCTGGAGTACTGTGTCCAATTTTGGGTCTCCCACTACAGAAAGGATGTGGACAAATTGGAGAGAGTCCAGCAGAGGGCAACAAAAATGATCAGGGGGCTGGGGCACATGACTTACGAGGAGAGGCTGAGGGAACTGGGCTTGTTTAGTCTGCAGAAGAGAAGAGTGAGGGGGGATTTGATAGCAGTCTTCAACTACCTCTAGAGGGGTTCCAAAGAGGATGGAGCTCTGCTGTTTTCAGTGGTACCAGATGACAGAACAAGGAGAAATGGTCTCAAGTTGCAGTGGGGGAGATCTAGGTTGGATATTAGGAAACACTATTTCACTAGGAGGGTGGTGAAGCACTGTAGTGGGTTACCTAGGGAGGTGGTGGAATCTCCATCCTTAGAGGTTTTTAAGGCCCGGCTTGACAAAGTCCTGGCTGGGATGATTTAGATGGTGCTGGTCCTGATTTGAGCTTTAGACTAGATGACCCCCCAAGATCTCTTTCAACCCTAATCTTCTATGATTCTATGAAATGAACCATACAGTATCATGAACCCACTCTGGCATGCCAACCTCCGCCTCTTTCTATATTGTAGGCTCCATGTGCCCTACCATGTTTTTCCTGTATGGAGAAGACAAACTCAATCCCAACTCATGCAAATTCTTCCTCATGCTTCCACACTAGAGTCAGGTCTCCCCAGGATCTTCTGCTGCATAAGGGGTCAGGAATTCAGCAACCTAAACTCATGGATCCTCAGTGATCTGCGAAAGGTCCCTAGCCTTTGCATTGCAATCCTTTTTTCACCTTCCAGTTTTCTGTGGCCTATTCTGAGCACCTCAAACTATAGTGATTGGAACTACATTTACACCTAAAATAGACACAGCAAAGCTCCTACAAGAAAAAGCCCTACTGCCCAGACCATCTAAGAATTTAGGACAATGCATCTGTGCATTTGGTCTGTAGTAACTTGCACGCCTTTGCTTAGCAGTTTTAGTAAGAGGGAAGGGATGGGTTAATAGAAAGAAGCCAGGTCCCAGCCCCACCAATCCCAGGGATCTGGATCCCAATGGAGCTTCAGTAGGATGTAGAGGTGCCAAGGATACAGCACTTCCACCACCCCTTCACCTTCTCCTGCCATATCTACCAAAGATGCTCCTCTCTCCTTGTGGAAGAGAAGGTGGCATAGGGCAAATGCAGCTTGCTTTACTTAGATGAGTAAAAAAAGCAAGATTTGGCCCTAACTTTAATGATAACTATTACATCTTTTTCCTCTATTGCATTTCTCATTTCATATTTATATTCCAGGAAAATATACTATTAAATAATGTGCTTGCTTTGTTGAGAATGAATATAAAGGAATACGAGAAACAAGGTGGGTGAGGTTATATCTTTTGTTGGACCAACTTCTGTTAGTGAGAGACACAAGCTTTCAAGATTACACTGAGGTTTTCTTCAACAACACTGAATATAAATGAATGCATCAGATAAGCATGAGGAAGCTTTCAAAGATAACGGAAATATATTTCAAAGTAAAAATGGTATAGTAATTCATTTATGAAGAAACCATCCTATGAAGAGCAGCAGTAGTTACATTTTATGTCCATCTAATGGTCTGGGGTATGAAAAAAATAGTCTTCATTATAATTCATCTAGGCAATCAAATATAAAAGTCATGTCTTGCTACACATTTTAAATTGAAGCCTTTGCAAATTCAGCCTTTTTTCACAATATGTTTGTATTCAACAGTGCAGACATCCCAAAGTGTCAGACTAATATACACATTTGCTAATCTTGTCTGCTAATGTCAGTGTTATTTAGGTTATCAAAGCCATTAGCTGCAAAACTGGAATTGCAAAAACATGTTTATCAATTGTTTTACCACAATTATTTTTCCTTAGTGTCTAACATGAATTTTTAGTTCCATTTTCAGTGATAAAAAGAAGGTGTTTCATGTCTCTTTACTTTAAATTTAGCATATTCCATGTAATGTGATGCATTAAATTGCTTACCCACTGTAATTCTCTTTTTATAATGCAAACTCTGCCCTTGGAGCTATTATATCAGCAGGTCCTGACCAAAACATAAACCTGTGAATGTGTTGAAACTATTCAATGTGGCTACTGCCACCCTGGGCTCATGAACTCACTGCGAGGCAAGCAGAAAAGATTTATTAAAAACTCTGAACTTTAAAAAAAAAAAAAAAGCATACATCATCTTTTTTATTGTTTATACGCTGCATTTTAACAAGGCATATTTAAAAGATAAAGCTGAGGAATCTGTTAAGATAATAGCAACTCTAAAAAAACTAAGATGCTGAAAATTTCTCAAATATTAAGAACTACTGTATTTATCACTTTTTAAAAAAGCATTAAGGAACAAATTACCAAGTTCTACTAAAAATCACTAGCAACTATGGAAACAGCAGAAGGCTGGAAAGCCAGTAGGCATAAAAAACCTATAAGAAGATTCACTGAACTAACACAAAAATAACATAAAATATAAAGGCAAGTAAAGATAGATAAGCAATTTAAGAAATGGAAATTTCTTGAAATTTGATTTGCTATAACAAAATTGTATGTAAATATTTTAGCGCATCATCAAAAGAGAAAAAATAGGACATGAATCTAACAACAGTGAATGTAATGTGATATTCCAGTAAACTTGTCAACAAGTCAAGAGATATCTAGAGCATCAAATCTAGAAGATAAACTGTTATAAGGCAATCCATTAGAGTAGCTTTGAATGCTTTTTTAGATAGATGCTTTAGCTGTAGGTAATAAATGAAACCCAACAAATAGAAATAAAAATAACCACTTCCTTATAACAAAATGAATAATAATATATCTACTGTGTAGCTCAAAGCACTGAAGCTCCTTCACAGCCCATTCATATAACATTTATTCAAGTTAGTATGCCTTTTGCAAATAGTTCTATTTGCTTCAGTAGGATTACTTGCATAAGGATTATTCACAAAAGCACAGCCTAGGGGATGGGGACCTTTATTTCTCATTCCTCCACTATAGTGCATGGGGACTTGGTTGTAAAGGTTGCAAGTGCCTCTTGTGAAGTATTGGGCACATCCAACTCCCTCTAATCTCAAGGGGAAGTGAAGTGCTCTGCACCACAGGGGAGGAGCTCAGCGGCTGAAAGGTTAATTGTTACATGACTATAAATGTCTAGATATCAGGAAGTGATACCCAGTTGTTTACAGTTTCTTTCTCCCTGGTAATGTCTTAATATAATTTAGAGTATAAAAGTGCTTTTTAAGATTGATTTAATGAACCAGTGTTATCTCATTTACACCTGTGTAAATATAGAGCAGCTCTATTTTCTGCAGTAGAGAGTTATAATTATAAAAATATGGATGGTCAAAAGCACCCACTGTAGTCACCAGGCTCCTCTGCCATCATCTATCAAGGGAAGAACCCATATCTTTCTCCCTCCTGACCGGGTTTTTTTTGAGGCTGCACAGTTCTCTGCCTACACTGTGATATCCCCAGTAAGCCAGACTGCCTAAACAGCCAGTGTCTGCATTTTGCTTTCTCTCTGAAGGCTACGAACACCTATAATTACCAGTAGTTACCACATCTATTTTTAAGCAAGCACATTTATTCTTAAGGTGAAAGCATTACAGAGAAAACATGTTAAAACAATTTAAAAAAAATACACGAGCTAAAAAGCTTACCAGAGGTCACCGCAACTCCAACCTCAGGCTCTAGTAGGTGTCAGTCCTTCAAAACCCACAAGCAGGTTTTCCTTGAAATTAAAGTTCATAACTGTTTCAGAATCAGAACCATAACAGCCAGTTGGGCAGTTCATCTGTTTCTGTATACAGCTCTGGCTTTTGATGTCTAGTCTCAGGGAACAGGTAAATAGCAGACAAAAACCCTCTTCTTATGGCATAGTTTCAAAAGATTGGGTTTTTGCATAACCATAGGTGGGAAAATTGCATTAACCTCTGCAAGAAATTAATTTCACGTGTATTGTGCCAAAAGTCCATTCTTGTCTGGCACACTTTTCAATATAGTCTTTTGAACTCCCAGGTCTCACATCACATCTACCCCCTAGAGAAGCTGCATACAGTCTCAGCCCATAATAATACAAAAATGATTCATTTTATACAATGGGCCCCAAAGATACTTAAGGTCTCCCAAGGATATTGCAAGATATTGCTATATCTGTCACATTGAGACCAACATCTGTGCCTATGACAATTACACTTTTGAAATACAGTTACAAAGTTTTAGAACTACTGATTATATTTTCAGCTAGATTCATAGATTCCCAGGCCAGAAGGGACCATTGTGATCATATAGTCTGACCTCCGGTATAACACAGGCCACAAAACTTCCCCAAAATAATTAGAGCATATCTTTTAGAAATATATAGAGCATATTTTTAGAAACACATCCAATCTTGATTTAAAAATGGTCTGTGATGGAGAATCCACCATGATCCGTAAATTGTTCCAGTGATGAATTACTCTTTCACCATTAAAATTTTACACCTTATTTCCACTCTAAAGTCAGAATCTGCTGGATCGAGGGAATTTAAATGTGGCTAGATGCACTCTGAATTCTAGAGTCTGCTAGATCCACGGTTGTGGCCAAATTGCATACATCCCAGTGATATGAACTCAGGGCTCCAGGCAGGCAGAGCTAACCCTTGCATCCACAGCTTCATGGATATTGTTACTCAAGCTAGCTTTGATCTAGCTAGATCAAACCTAGCTTGGGTATGGCTACATACGCTGCATTCACAGTTCCCGCTTACAATGTAGCCATACCCCAAGCTTGCCATTGCATTCCCCTGATACTGCTCTGTGCAGGGCTGATCAAACTTGTGCCATGTTAAAGCAGCTTGAGTGCTTCTCTGAGTTATGCCAGACTTCAATGACCATAGTGGGTCAAAATACAGGAAAGAATCAGAATGGCCACTCCTCCTTCATCAGCTGTATTCTATGTCAGCATCATTCTTTCACTGAGCTGACTCCCCTTTGCCAGTTAAGCCAGTTTGGGGATGAGATTGAACCAATGACGTGGTGCAAACTGAACAGATCACCCCAGAGAATCACCCTGTGACCATTAATAAGTGCTCAGTTTTTAATGACAGATTCTTACTATGACCTATCACATGCATGACAATTATTTTTAAGTATGAAAGTTTATTAAAGTGAAGAAACAAAGAAAGGCAGAAAAGGAAAAATTGTTAATTAAAATCAGCAATATCAGAAATTATAGGGTATTAAAATCACTGTTTCTTTTGCATCAGTACTAAAAATAGGCACAGATGTAATGGCGTTTTCTATCAATGTTTCTCTTTCTTTTACTGTACCCTCTTAACAGCAATCAAAAGATAGAAGTGTTCTATAACAAAAGGTTTATTTATCTACCTTTTTCTTCCTGTTTAAAAAGGGAATTTGAGATCTTTCCAGAAAAATACTCTTTTATAGGCAAATCTTTCTCCCCTTCCTAATCCAAGTAGTTTGATTCACTAAAAGCTTTGACTTAGAAAAAATATTACCACCTTCCATAAAAAAGGAAGCAAAGCCATATGTAATAATATCCAGATGGAAAAGAAATGAGGGGCTTACTATGAAAAACTGCAGTCAGAGGATATCCACTCCATCAGGATTCAACTCAGTGATTTCTTTAAATATATACAGGTCTGTCTCATCTTACGCTGGGGTTATGTTCCACGGTCAGCGTGTAAAGCGAAAACTGCGTATAGTCAAAATTACATTGAGTGTAATGGCGGGCAGAATCGCCCGCACTACAGAAACAGCATTTAAATTGTTATTTTTCTCTTTTTTTGTTTTGTTTTTTTTCTTGTTTTTGCCGACCGCATAAAGCTGAAATCGCACATGTTAAATGCGCCTAAGATGCGACAGACCTGTAGAGACTTTTAAGATAGCAAGCATCTAAAAGTACATTTTAGAAAACTCAACTAAAATAGTATTGAATGGAAGTGATCCTCTGTGCAGTGGGGAAATACCAGATCTGACACTTTCTTAGCTGAATTTTATTAATATTTTAGTGAAGTCTTTGGGGGCATTTATTGTAACATGTATAATGCAGCATCTGAAAAAGTTGCCTGTCTCTATTAGGAGTGCAATTATTTTTGTTGTTTTGAAACCTGGTAAGATATGGGAAACTACAGTAATTAAGGCAATTTTCTGAATTAATGCAGTCTGCAAAATACTCACACAAGTAATAAAAATTATTAGAGTTGATCCTAACCAAAACCAATTCATGATATTCAAACAGGATTCATAAGAATGAGGCACCAAAAAATATGACTTGTTCTTGACCTCATTAGTATAATTCAAAATAAAAGTAATGAAGTGATAGGTGTAATATCAGCTGCAAAAGAGAGGCCGGATTTACCACTGACTGGAGTAATGGAATGGCACCAGAGTAAAACCAGAAAAATGCAGCAGAAAAATCAAGCCCAGCCTGTTTGAAGAATATTTTCATAATTGGGCTAAGTTGCTATTTAATGACATTAAGATATCTGTTACCCAAGAGGGTCTCGTGGTGTCCACTTTACTTTCTGTAAATAAAAGGAGCACAGCAGGGATTCCCATTCCCCTTGCTAGCTTTTAGTCATGCTATAAAACTTTTAACAAAAGAATTATAAAAAATTTAAAAGAGATCAAAGTTGCCAAATAAGTGCCACATTCTGCCACAATTCATACTCCATGCAGCCCACTGAAATCAGTGGAGCAGTACAGAGAAAAAGGGCCTGATCCAAAGCCCAGTGAAGTCAATGGAAAGATTTTCATCAACTACAATGGGCTTTGGATCAGGTTCAAAGTCTGCAGCTACATTGACACAATGTGTTTACAGTCGGTGTACGCAAATAATACTGGTACTTACAATGGCACCATATAATGCAATTCTTGAAATTTTAGATCTTATCAGTTGCTTCAGCACAATGTCTAGTTACAAAATAAATTGAGGGAAATCAAAATTTATATCTAGTAACTAGCAAGAAACAGTATTATAGATTCCCAAATGCAGTCTTTTCCTCTTTTTATGTTATTTGCTTAAGAAGCTGATAGTAACTTCTTTAGTTCTGCATTGACAGAGAATATATTTAATTTGGAAAGAAATTAGGCTGCTGTTTCTGGAAACAAAATTACTCTAAACTCTTCAGACTGTTTCAGCGCTCCTCCAAATGAGCTCCAAGGCCACCAGGGTGATGATTAATCTGCTGAATTTTAATTTTTAAAATGTCTTTTTAAAATTTAACAACTGTAACAGGAACTTCTTCCTGACACTTTAGGCTCTCATGGAAACTTAAAAAATTAATTGAGATAATCTCCTTCTCATAACTATTAATTAGTAGCATATCTATTTCTTTACTAATTCAGTTATGCTTTTCTATAACCACATTGTATTACTGTTATATTTAGTTTGTTCTAATAAATGTATCACATACACATGGGTCTGATTCTGCCCTCATTTAAACTAGTGTAAATCAGGAATAACTCCATTGAATTCAACAAAGCTACACTGGTACAAATGTAATGTAAATGAGGTCAGAGTCAGGTGAAGCTTAGTCAATTACAGTTTGTCCCAATCAAGTGAAATAAAACCATTACAGACTATATGCCACATATTTTAGACATGTTTTAGAACTTTTTTTAAAGCGTATCCATTCTTGTTTTTTTTTAAATCTAGCCTACTACTTGTAAAACATGTACTTTCACTACCAGGAGTTAACACAGGGCTCAGAGAGAATCAGAAAAACCTATACATATGCAATCTGAAATACATTTTCTGTATGTAATTCTTCAGTTGTACATTCATTCTAGGACTAAAGCAACTTTTAAATCCCATAAATTGGAAATCTCCCTTTTCAGTAGTGAAAAGCTCCCATTACTAATCCTGTAGGATCTGAAGACACCAGATTTTTGTGTGGCTCTTCATAAAAATGGTGGCTGTTTGAAGAAGCTGAGAATTTTGCAATGTTCTAAGAAGCCCCAGGGGTAGATAGATTAATGGGCAGCATGGAAGTAAAATAGTCAGAGATGAGTGTTAAATATAATTTGTCACATGGATATTACCTCTAGAGGTTTGTTCCCTCTCTCTCACACAGAGTGATGACCTTAATTTGTAAATTTTAGCTAAGACAAAGTTACCTCAGTATCTGGAGTACTCCCAAAGGGAAAACTTTCATTACTGTGAGCCTTTCCCTGCTGTCGAAGCCTTTCAGTAAAACAGGGGAAGGGCTCCAGTAGGGGGAGGAAATGGGACACTACATTGCTATATTTAGCAGTGTAGACAGGGAGGCACAGCCTGGTAACTAGAGAGCATGCAGGACATGTACTTGCATACATACTCATATCCTCCAGCTGTGTCTTTACTCTTCTTGCCTAAGCAGTGCCTCGCTGGCTACACTGCTATATGCCACCCACCTGTCTCAATAGGTGGGGGAACTTGATGGGGCTGACAGTGAAGGGGGACAGTCCCAGCAGCAAGGGAGGGGACACTTACAGAGAGACACCAGGTACCTCCTCCCCACCCCCGGGAGTCTCTGGCACCCATTGGTCAGCTGGGGGAAGGTGAGAAAGGCTAATTGGCCAGAATTCCCCAGTTCCCAGGATTTAACCTGGACTGGGGGCCATATGGAGCCTCTTTCAGCTCTGATCCAGCAGCCCCCAACGTACTCACCACAAACTAGGACTGGAAACCTGGCCTGACCGATGTTGTGGGTCTAGCTGATTGCCTGTTTGGAGAGTCAGGAAGGAATTCTCTTTCCTATGGGCCAATTGGCAGAGGACTTGGGATTTTTTGGCCTTGCTTGCAGCACGTGCAAGCCACAGTAGTTTAAGCAGGAACACACTTAGTACCTTAGGTACTTGGGTTGAGTTGTTTATTCATCACAACTTGTGACTGGTTTCCAGTGTGGTTAAAAGGATAACATGAACAGTTCCCAGAGGTAAAAGACCCGAGACTTGGTGATGGGCCTTGGGCTCATGGGATAGGATGAGAACTTGTGGCCATCATGGGCTGAGGTCCCCATACTCTGTCCCCCTTATGGACAGGAGGGTGCTAGGACTCAGAGACCTGAGTTCTGGGGGATAGGTTGAGTTACGGATTATATGGTAAGGAGCCCTGTATCCCCTTCACTCAAACCAGTTAAATGCCTGTTATAGGACAGTATGGGTGGGTACAGTAGCGGCGCCAGCTCTGCCGGCGCCCTAGGCGGCGAAAGGTCCCGCCCCCGAAACCCCGCCCCCAACAGCGGCGGCGGAAGGTCCCGCCCCCAAATTTCCAAGGGCGGCGGGGGCGCATGCGCCCTCAAAATAGGAGCGCCCTAGGCGACCGCCTAGGTCGCCTAATGGAAGCGCCGGCCCTGGGTGGGTAGCACCCCTCCCATGTGCTAAAGTTGCCGCCTGCCGCTTAATTCCATGTATGCAGCTGTCCTCATTATGCTACTGTGTCCACATCAATTATACCTGGCCTGGCAGGGATATGCGGGCATGTGCTCTACACGCCACCCAAAGAAGGATGCAGTGTACTTCTGGCTCTTGCTTTTCCCTGCTCTTTCCCGCCACCAGAGCCTTTCCTCACCACAGTGAAAGGCTCTGGCAGAGGGGAGGCAGCCGGGAAAGGCTTCAGCAGCTGCCAGAGCCTTTCACTGTGGTGAGGAAAGGCTCTGGTGGCGGGAAACAGCAGGGAAAAGCAAGAGCCAGAAGTACACTGCATCCTTCTTTGGGTGGCGTGTAGAGTACATGCCCGCATATCCCTGCCAGGCCAGGTATAATTGATGTGGACACAGTAGCATAATGAGGACAGCTGCATACATGGAATGAAGCGGCAGGCGGCAACTTTACCACATGGGAGTGGTGCTACCCACCCAGGTCCGGCGCTTCCATTAGGCGACCTAGGCGGTCGCCTAGGTCGCCTAATGGAAGCGCCGGCCCTGGGTGGGTAGCACCACTCCCATGTGCTAAAGTTGCCGCCTGCCGCTTAATTCCATGTATGCAGCTGTCCTCATTTTGCTACTGTGTCCACATCAATTATACCTGGCCTGGCAGGGATATGCGGGCATGTACTCTACACGCCACCCAAAGAAGGATGCAGTGTACTTCTGGCTCTTGCTTTTCCCTGCTGTTTCCCGCCACCAGAGCCTTTCCTCACCACAGTGAAAGGCTCTGGCAGCTGCTGAAGCCTTTCCCGGCTGCCTCCCCTCTGCCAGAGCCTTTCACTGGCACGTGTAGCTACACACTGCAGCGTGGACACAGCTTGCTTTTCAGTGCAGCGTGTAGCTACACATACTATACCTGACGCCACCAGTGGTGTATAGCGTAGATTTAGCCTATGAGTCAGACTGCATTTTTTTACATCTAGTGACAATGAGGAATGCCTTATGTTTGTTTCTATACAAATGCTGGGACTCATTAACATGTTATTACATGTATTTCAACAGTAGTGGTGGTTGGATACTGCAATACCACATACAGTATGTAGAGTTAAATCAGGTTTGAGTTGTTTTATTTTGGGGTTTTTTTGGTTCCTCCCCTTCCTCCTTAGTGGTATTTCCTATATTCCTTGTATCAGGAGTAAAATTATATAAGGGAGGGGGGATTTATCATTTTAGCTTGCTAATTA
Organism: Platysternon megacephalum; assembly: GCA_003942145.1. Lineage (NCBI taxonomy): Eukaryota > Metazoa > Chordata > Testudines > Platysternidae > Platysternon > Platysternon megacephalum. Next base: position 12,646,955 of record QXTE01000034.1, read on the forward strand.
TTAAACAACTAGTGTTGGTCAAAAAACAGGGGGGAAATATACAAGCTTTTCCCTCATTCTTTGCCAAAATTTGATAGACACAAATGTTGAAGTTTCCCATTTTAAAAAATGTCAACCAGCTCTATTAATAAACATCTATATTACAGTAGGGTTTAGATAATCCAACCAGGATCAGGGCCTGGGCCCCATTATGCTAACCACCCATACAGGCATGAAGATGCTGTCCCTGCGCCAAAGAGCTTACAAGATAAGTGACATACAAAATGGTTGGGTGAGAGGGCTACAAGCAAACATTCAGTTTTATGCCTATCCTCCCATTTGTTCTACGATCACCAAGAGTAAATGATGGAAAGGCAACAGAATTTAGGATGGCAAGTACTGCATGAACAGCAGCAGTCTCTTGGGACACTTCTCCTAAACTGTATTTACCAGACTGTGTACCCCACAATGAATGGTTCCAGCACTGGGTGAGATCCTGGTTACATTGAAGTGAATGGCAAAACTCCCATTAACTTCAGTGGAGCCAAGATTTCACCCTTTGTGTCTGCACACACTGCTTTAAGTGTGTTCAGTAAATGAGTTCAATCTGATGAGCTGGAGTTACACAGGAAGGTAAACCCTCTTTTTAAATTAAAGGAAGAATATCTTATTTTAGATTAAGAACATAATAAATCAAACCTTGACTACTGCACATACACAGTACCATATACAGTATTATATGGTATACCATATACAGTGTTATATTCTGGATGTTCTTTAGATGAAAAGGCCATGAAGCGAATGATACCCATTCTATCACAAAACAAATCCAGAGCTGACAAAAAAAGAAAAGCAGTCAGAAATGGACCCTGGACTGCCTGCTCCCTACATATTATAAATGTGTTTCTTTTAGACGCAGATACTAACAAGGAAGATACTCACCAAGTCCAATGAGTGATAATAAACAGAGTATTGAACATTTTTTTTTAAGTTTTTATTTAAAAAATAATGATTCTAGTGTAGTAAAATGTTGCCTTTGAAACTTTCCAGGCTTGACAAATCATCTTGACAGCACATCATGCCCTGTTACATCGGCATATTAGGTAAGGCAGTGTGACAAAGTAACAGGGCATGACAGGCCAATCAGATTGACCTGAGAGCATTCTGCAGCCTTGAATACTACTCTGCTTATTACTGAATGTCAAAATGAATAAGGACCAAATTTCCAGTGCTACTTGTACCTACCCACAAAGGAGCTTGTAGTTCGTCTACAGGTTGGTGTCTGTTTTCACCTCAGTGCTTTGAGAATTAGAGTACAACCATGGATGGCCTAGGTCCGGGGTATGCTCAGACATTTTGATTGCACTCACAAAAATGGGATTTTGAAGAGGGGCTTGTGTGTGCCCTTCAGTTAAATAGCTCACTTCTTTGCTCCTCTCCAGGCCCTTTGCATCTCCAAGTGGCACTGATTGTTTTACTTTGTAGTTACTGTGAAACAAACTGGAATGATGAGAGTGTAGTCCACTACTTGGGTGTAGGTGGAAGAATCCAGAAACACTAAGTAGATACGCAGCAGCAGCAAAGCATTAGAAGTACTGTACTTCAATGTGCTTGGGCAGAATTAATTAATTCTTATTTTTTCATTAATTTGACCCTTGTTACTCTATCCAGCTCTATCAGACAACAACTTGACCTGAGCCCAGCACAAAAAACCTCATCATAACATGGAAGATATGCTTTCTATCCTTTTCAGTAAGACCTGACATGGTAGTTTTGGGCGGAGGAGGGGAAGGAGGAGATGAGATATAAGAGCAGGGATGGCGTTACACAGACTCTTTTACAGAGACACTCACATTACTTGCAGACCCTATGGAGATGGGAAGGGAGACCTTATTTTGCCTCTCCCTCCCCCTTTCCTGCCCATTCTTCTTATTCCTCCTGTAAACAAGTAGGCTCCTTGCTCCTCAGCCTCTTAACCCTAGCCCTCTCTCATGTGTGGTTGTGTGGGCTAACCTCTAACTGCAGTGGATGGCCTGGGTTAATGGAAGGCCACCTCTACCACCAGTTACTGGCTTTTGCCTGCCTAAACCAAAACTGTGTGCCAGTCTTAGCCTGAGTGGCACCTGCACCATTCTGAAAATATGATGTGTGCACTATCCAACATCACAACCACAATACAACTAATTTTTGCACATCTTCTCCTTTGGTGCCCACACACTCTGCACAAGCCCATCAGCTCCCTTTGAAGCTTCCATGTGTTCCAATCTCCCTCTTATATAGAAAATAAGTGCTTATATAGAAATCTTAAAGGATTTGACAGTTTGGCGTTAATGGCATAAAATCTCAGGTATGATGGCTCCAATTCAGGAAAGCACTTACTATGTGTAATTTCCATTGACATCAAAGGGTACGTCTACACTGCATCTGGGAGGGAATCTCCCAGCCCGGGGCCACAGATTGTGCTAGCAGATCTCACACTTGTGCTCTAAAAATAGCTCTGTTGATGTTGAGGTTCAACCTGGAGCTGGGAGGGTGGGGGGGTGGGTGAGATGGGTGTGGGGTTGAAAGCCAGAGCCACAACATCTACATAAGTTTGTAGACCTGGGCTGGGAGGCTCACTCCCAGAGGCAGTGCAGACATGCCCGATGGGTCTTCAGCATATGCTTAAGTGCTTTCCTGAATTGGGGCTGCATGGAGGTCAGGCAACAAGCTAACGCTGCCCTAAACACATGAATGAAATATGTACACATACAAACACTTCTTTTTAGAATTTTTTCAATGTGTGTTGCAACATGGATAGCTCAGCAATTTTAAGGCAGAACTATGGCTTCTCTGCTGGTCTCTTTTTCTTAGTTTGCCCAATTTGCAGAAAGGGGAGGGATTTAACAGATGTACACTTAAGAAAAAATTATATAAGAAACTCATTTAGCTGCTTTAGAAACACATTTTTAAAGAACTCATTACAATGGGACTGATCCCAGGAAATCAAAGAGAATTTTGCCTGACTGGAGGACAACAAGACAGGTAGGATTCCTTTTAGATTATTTTCATTAAGGTATATATTCACTTACTGTGATTTCAGAAACAAGGAGGTATAAAATAAATTGTAAGCAAATATTTTGAAGTCAATGGGACTCCTGGATGGTCAGCAGCTCTGAAAATCAGGCCAGTTATTTATATGCCTAAATATGTATCTATTTGCCAAGCTTTAATCACTCAAGTGTGAAAATTCTTGCCTGTACTTTTAAGATGACTAAGTATATCCATTTTTATCCCCAATACAGTGGGTTTTTTTTCCAAATTAAATACAAAATTCTGTTTTCAGAACATAGTCTTAAATTTCTAATCATCTGGTGATTATAAATGTTAAAGCCAAAACTTAAATCTGTTGGATATATTTTGCAAGGTATTTTCACAACTAGTACATTTTTAAAATGCAGAGGCCTACGTTTCCCCCTAGCTATCACAACAGCAAGAAAAAAAAATTACTGAGCCATGAAAGCTTCCTTTGTTAACATACAGATCACATTATTTATACAATCTGCATGTTTAATGAATGCATACAAATTCAAATGTCAATGGAGATAAAGTGAAATTACATTATATCAAGGAAGAATTAGCTTTTCGACCGAGAGAGTTTTGATTTTGAGGTGAAAAAGTTCTAAGATTAAGCACAAGCAGTTAGAAAAATTGGGGAGGGAGGAGGAAGGGGAGAGAAGAAAGAGAAATAAACCAAATAGAACAAACAAATGATTGTCTCAAATGAAGCCTTTGAAGCAAAGGAAACAAGCTGTTGGGTCACTGTATAATTACTGTGTTTTCAGACTTTAAAAAACAAATAGAATTAAAAGAAGCAATCTCCATTTACCTGCCCAATTTGTATATCACAATATATGAATTAATGTGGGTATACTTCCAGAGTTTATACCAAAATATGAATATAAAGTTATCATGATGTGGTTGTGTGAGGTACAATTTAGGGACTCAAAATCTACCACATGTTCAGATTCATTTTTAGAAATGAAAAATTATTTCCATTTCTGACGTGAGATATTCTGAGATAAGTATGATGCAACAATGCACTCCAGGGACTGGCACCTTCAGAGCCTTACATCAGAGTTGTAGCATGTGTCATAGTAGATAGATGACTGAGTAGCTTTTCTATATATATCCAGGGCAGTTACAAGTTACAGAAAGTGTCTGAAAATTGCTAGGCCTCAATGAGTAAGGATGAAAGTTTGTATATGGAGCTTAATGTATTTTAGATGAAAAACTTAATGCTGAGTTTTTTAGGTGAAAAACCTCAATTTTTTGTCTAGCAAAAAATAAGGAAAGATGTCTTTATTCTTGGTATGATACAAGAATGAACTTTAAAAGTGTCAATTCTTTAAAAAAAAAAAAAAAAAAAAAGCAGGGAATTACACTAGCAGAAATAGATTTTGCATTAATTTGAGCCTACAGTACAGGATGTCAATTGCAATCACACTGAAAGTCATTACATTGCACTAATCCACTTTGCAGGAAGTGTTTTTGTATTTTTCTTGCTAAGTACAATCAAATAGACATAGAGAACAAAGCCATTCAATAAGTTTCTCCTTCACAGAGACCATGGCATCACTGTCAGATGTTTATTCACATCTTTGGCATATGCTGAATTTTGGTGATCCTTCATTATCGTCAACATAAAGGCAAAATCATACAAGTCCCTTCCCACATTTGCCACTCGGAACAGTTTATTTATATGGTTTACAGAAACGCTTGCATTTGCCTTGTCTGAATGATTTTTTTCCAGGAATACTGCCTCTTTCTGGATGATGATTTTCTAGGAATACTCTTCATATAGGCTCCAGTTCAGTTAAGCACTTCAACATGTGTTTAGGGTTAAAAACATCCTTAAACCCCGTTAATTTAAATGGGATTTAGCGTTAAGCACATGCTTAAGTGCATTGCTGAATTGGGAGTATAAGGTCTCATCTTGCAGGTTGCTGAGCATGTCCTACAAGCACTGACCACCTTCAACTCCCAGTGACTGCCGTGACTACTGAAGGTGCTCAGCATCCTGCAAGATTAGGCCCCTATGGCTCACTTTGCACTGTACATACATTTTCATGTTTGTGACAGAGCTAACGTGATCAGTCAGAATGTTTCCCTTTAATATTAACATATCGATTAAAATGCATATTGGGCTTTCATTATTGCAATGACTTTTAAATGTTGAAAATGAGACATTGCCCTGGGTAGCTTTCCTGGCATATTTTTGGAACTGCTGCAATTTCCTTCTAGATTTGTAAACAAGATGAGCAAAAAACCGTCACTTCTTCAAAATAGCCCGAGGTGGGAAAATTGCCAGTGGTCTTTACTGCATCAGTAGAATATGACCCAGCATTTAAAATGATTTACAATTTGACACCATAAATTAATAACTTTAGCATCTGTAGCTCCACTAATTTGACAAGTTTGCAGCATATTGTCCATAAAAAGCTAGTAAACGCCTTAGCATCCCAAAAATGTTGTGTCACATTTTCTGTTTCTCTAGCAATCATGTTGCTAGAAAACTTAGGGTCCAGTGCTCTTCTCTGCATTGTTACAAACAGGAGTCTGCGCTAACCAACAGGGTAGTTCTGCTTGGCCCTTGATACATGCCCCCTGTATCAGAATTCCTTCCCTAGAGTTCCAGTTCGCTAGCTGGAGTAGGTGGGTGGTGACAGTTGAGCCAGCCAGGCTTCTCCAAATTTCTTTCCCCAACCAAATCCAACAGGGGACCCCAGCAGAATTTAACAACCTGTGCTTGTAGAAAAGCAGGCACCTCCCTGCACTGGGCTGTAGACCTCCCTTATTTCTGCAGTAGAAGGGCCATCTGCAGTATCCATCCACAGTAGTGGATCTTCTTTCTGTCATGAGAGTGGAAGGAGCCAAGCATGTAATGAAAGCAAGGGCCAGAATTTCTCCAGGGCTTCTGAGGCAGTGCATCCTGAAGCAATAAAGGGTATGCAGCATAGGCTCCCATGCTGGGTTCATTGTGCTAGCTGGTACAAAAGAAGGGCAAGGGCAAGCTATAGAACTACATTGTGCCTCCCTGCCCACTTTTTTGGGCACCTAGTAACACCGGTAAAGCTAGCCTAGTGCAGTACTTGTACTCCCACCACTAAGATTGAGGCTGGCTCATACACAGTGTCATAAACGGAGGAGAGAGAGACAACATCATCTTGGCCCAGCTCTGCAAAGTTATTTAAGCACTAGCTCCCATGCCTTCCCCACCATATTGCCACTCATGCAGGGCAGCCACAAAGTGGTCCACAAAGGTATAAAATGTGGACTAAAGGATGGATTACACTGGGGAGATGAACCTTCAACATGTTGAAGGTTCAAATCCTGAGTGGTTTAAAGTATCTTCAAGGGTAGGCTCTGGAGAACTCTCTCATTTGAGTGCTTAAGGCCTCCCAGCTAAATACTGACACCCTGTGTAGTGCAAGTTCTTTCCTCGGCATTGGAACTACACGAAGAGCTCTGTATTGCTACTTGAGTATGCTGCAGTAACAGCAAACAGTTTTTTAAAATGAATGTTTTATGTAACAAGACACTAGATTTTACTACAGGCTCAGATTTGTTAATTAAAGACTAACAATACATTTTACTCTACTCTTCTATGTTAGGAGAACATATACTACGCAGATTTGACATATATGTTTTGTTGTTCAAAGCTTCAAAAAGGAAGAAAAATAAACAATGACCTTAGTAGAAAAGACAGCAACTTTCAAGCATTGAGTAACAAGTTAAAATGGACTAATTTTCTCATTCTGCAATGACAACGCTCAGTAGTCATAGTCTTTCATAAAATGTGGACTTGGAATTAATCTTTCTAAAACCTTCTTTTAAATTAAATGTTCTTGAAGTTATAGCTGGAAGGACCAGAAAGAAAAGAAAAGGCTTTATAGTTCCTCCAATCTGAGCCTCTGAAATAATCACAAATATTCCCAACACCATTCCCTACTTTGGGGCAAGCCAGGTACCAAGGTCTATTTAAGTACTCGGAACTTGGGGCTGGCAAAAGATCAGGCCACTCTTTGCATGCTAGAGAAGACTCAAGGCTGCTCTAATTTATATCTTCCTGGCTATGGTCCCAAGGGGCTAATCTGGCAGCTGGTAATTCGGTAGGATATTTGGTAGAGCTCAATGAAATAACAATCACAACTTTTTTTTGCCAAAAAATGTAGATGTGAGTAGACCAAAACATTTTTTGTAAATGTGTGTCAATTTTAGCAAATTGTTTAGTTAAAAAAATGTTTCAAAACCATTGGGGTAGATTCACAAAACCAAGGCGGAGGAGGAGGTCCACTTATACACCACAGTCCAGTAGGTAGGGCACTCACTTGAGATGTGGGAGACTCTGGGACAACTCCCCCCTCTCAGGTTAATGCTCTAATCACCAAGATATTGGCTATTCCAGGTCTCAGTCTTTCCTATGGAAGCTGTTCCACTTTGCATAATTAATTAAATGTTCATTGGAGCTGGGACTGGAACCTGGGTGTCCCCATTCTGATGCGAGTGCCCTAACCAACAGGCTCTAGAGTAATTCTCACTCTTTCTGGCCCAATGAATATTTAAGTATTTGATACAAAGGGGAACAGCTTTTACGTAAGAGATTGAGAGACCCACCCCAAAATACCCAATTGCCTGGTAGTGGTTAGGACACTCAGCTGGGGAGTTGGGAATGGAACTCAGGTCTCCCCTCTTTCCATTAAGTGCCCTAACCCCTGGACTGTTGGGGGGCACCACCTCCTCCTCTCTATTGTGTGAAACCTTTGTTTCTATATGTCATTTGCTTTTACCACAAAAAGGGTAAAAATGCCCAAAATTGGAATTTTTTCTGACTTTTTATTTGCCAAAAATTCTGAAAAATGTTCGTTTTGGATTGACCTGAAACTTTTTTTTAAAAGACCTTCAGACTTGCCAGTGAATGAAAAAAGTCAGTTCTTTGCACAGCTCTAGTCTTTGGATTTTGCAGACACCTCTCCCCCCATTCTCCTAGTCACCCAGATATCCACATAAGGTCTTCAGAAGAGGTGGTGTATGAGCCACAACAGAGGCCCTGTGTCATCTGACGATAGAGGAAGAGTTCTCAGGGGCCAGATCTGTCAGATTCATGGCTGCTTTGCCCCACCAATGCAGAATGAAGCAACGAGAACAGAGGGGCAGGCTGTGGTTCTTTATGACATTTTTGGTATTCTTCTGTTTTCTCTACTTTTTCAATGCCCTTTCTAAATAGAAAAGACTAGAACTGCATCTGTTATTCTAGATGTGGCTGTAGGTGCAGATTTTTGATAGCCCAGAGACCAGTAACATGTATAAACCACTGCCAGCAGTTGGAATACCAGTTGTTATGCTTATTGCCTAAAGCAGCTAAAAGAAGGCCTTTCTGAAACCATAGCACAACTAGCAGACCAGGAGGGGAGGGTGAAGTGAATGACTTTGAGAAGTGAACATGACCCTCTGCCCTCCTGACTTGAGTTGTTTTTCTGAAGCATGTGGTTTTTGCAAGATGGAAAGTCTGACAATAGTTAACTATTGCTATACAGCTGGTTAACTGATGGAAAGTTCCCATGCCTGACAGATGGAAAATTGCCCACCTGACAGGCTCAAAATCTCCACTCTTAACTTAGCTTGTTCATTAACAAAACTGCTCAGCAGAAGCTATGTAATACTTACCAGTTGGATAAGAAATCTGAGCTCAATGGATGCTTGGACAACTCTCAAGTTCCCCGGAAGACGGCCGGCCGACTACTAGACGCTTGCAATTATCCACTTGAGACCTCCTCAAGAGCCTGAGTAAATATGAATTTGGCATTTTTGGGGTGTTTTACTAACCTGTTGCAGATGTGTGCAAGTGCTTGAGACTAAGTAAAGTATAACTTTAAGTGAGAGCACTCTTGGATTGTCTTGTTTGTGCCAGTCATCTATCAGTCGGACAGCCATGTCTCCATTGATTTATTTCCTGACACCACCTCGCATGGAGGAAAGTTACCCAGAGCTTTGGGTTGAAAGAACCCCAGGTAACATGGGTGCACACTGGCTATACAACGTGGTACTTTCTCTTCCCTAGGTTTGCATGGAATACATTATCTCTATAGCCAAGAACAGAAAAGGCAACCAATAGGAGCTAGGGGTAATTCCTAGGAAGAGAGATCGCTGATTGAAAAAAAATGAAGCCAACATTAGTGAAAAAATGATAAGATAGGCATGCCGAGAATGTCTCAAGTGTTAAAAAAAATTCTCCATGGGCCAAATGAACTAGACACAGAGAAAGAAAAAGCCTGAGAGTGCAATGAACAGAATTCATCACAAACTCAATGGAGGAAGAAACTGATCTTAAGGAATAAAAGCGCATGATTTAATAATGAAAAATCCCCAGACCTACAGACAAGTTGTATGCATAATTTATATGATAGAGATAAAGTTAGGGAAGATTTAAAACATAGTAGGGTTGATCTGGAAGGCAGGACTCTCGACATTTATCATAGAAAATGGGTTATTAACCATTTGGTACAATAATGTTTCCTTTATCTTTATTTTCCTCAACTGCCTTATTTCTATATATCAGTAAGGAGGAAGATAAAATATTTAGATTTGTACAATAGGATAATTTTTTTTAAATTTAAGTTTAATAGGATTTTTAAACCTATAGTTTGTGAATAAATCTAACAAAAATGGGGAAAATAAGACACAGAATGTGAACTTTGGATAATAATTTTTTTTCATTATGGTTTGATGAAAAATAAGTTGATACTGAAAAATATTAGGAATTCAAAAGTCACTACTTTTTCCCTGGATTGTTTGTTTTTTTCAGACCCGTTTTGCAAGAAATCTGAAATACTCTAGGCTCCCTACTTTGCTCCACATGTTGCTTTCTATATGCTGATTACTAAAGTATTAGTTATACATAGTAGTATGTATGTCTAAAATTTTGAACATTTTAAAATAGCTAAAATATATTAATTATTCAGTACTGCAGTATTGTCTAGAAGCTTCAGTCATTAACTAAGATCCCATTTTGCAGTGACCGGAGCTGCCAGGGTCCCTTTTCGACCGGGTGTTCCAGTCAAAAACCGGACACCTGGCAACGCTAGATATTAGTGGACCTTGGAGAGAGACGAATTTGCATGATAGCCAAGCATCCAATTATAAGTTTAGGAAGAAGGCTCTAAAAATCATATTCCCCTATAGGGAAATGGCAAGAAAGAACTAAAAGACTGCATGACACAGGCTCCTTAAGGAATTCCTTTGATAAATTACATCATTGCTAAATATGGAGAGTTTGTTCTTGCCATATTGTTTCAAAAACTTTTAAGCAATGCTAAAATATAATATAAACAAAGATCTTTCTGTGACATGCTGCAGCTTCACAGGCCTTTTCAGAAGGTCAACTTCAACAATGATTTCAGCAGCACAGTTTCTTCCTCTGTTTCCCCAGGTGCTATAGCCCTCCCTGGCCCTAAGGAGCTACCCACTGAAGTACAGCAGCTCTGGATATGAAACTAGGAAATTAACACACAAAAAACCCTCAGTTTAAGTGACAGTTAAGGTTGCAGCAGGACACCCTTCACCCCATCTGAAGCCTAAAAAGTATGGAGAAGTAGTTGTTTAAGGAAGTTTCCTGAATTCTTTGCCCCCTTTACATTGCCTACAATGCTCTTGATGCTACACAAGGTGATATCAGCAATGTTAAAACAGATTAATTTCCCAAATGCATGCAATGTGCAACAGTCAGATGTGCCAATTTGTTGCTACAAGAAGATCTGAGGTCATCATTAAGGTTTGGAGTTACACTAAGTTTGATGAAGCTGGGGTATGCCTTACTTTTTTGGTATCTGTTGGAGATGGAAGTGAAAGCCTTATGGCGTTGAAGTGTGTTATTGACAGTGCTGTAGGCAATGTAAAGGTGGCAAAGAACGCAGGCGACTTACTCCTTAACTTCTTAATTCCATGTGTTAAGGTTTTGAGTGGATGAGGTGTGCCCTGCTGCAACTATATCTGTCACAAAGTTTGTATGTTACCATACAGAGTTTTACCTATTTTTTCTCCCTTCTCTGTGACCCTACATGAGTTAATTACTATGAATAGTGGGCTAGCAGGCATTCCATTACCTGAAGTTTGAAATGCAGCATTTATTTTCAGCATAGATTGTTTGCCTGCAATTGCATAAGTTCCTTTTTAGAAGTTTGTAGAATTTAGTTGTAAATACAGCTCTGGTTTTCATACTTAGGTATCTCAAAACACTTTACTGCATTAACTGTGGGCCTAATCTTTGTTCCTCTGAAGTCTATAGGAGTTTGTCAGGCCTCACATAAGCAAGAGGAGGAATCATTATGCACCCATCTACAGTTCACTAATAGCCTTAAAGACAAAGTGATATCCTCAGTAGTGCTGGGCAAATAACCGATTATTTAGTCCACTGGCAATTCCAAAAAATGGAAAAAAGTTATTTTGGCTTGAACAAAACATTTTGTTCTATCCAAAGCTAAATGTTTTGTTTAGATTTTGAGCATGTTTAAGTTTTTTTATTTTAAAAACTAAAAAAGGAAATTTCAAATAAAAAAGTCACAATAAAAAAATCAAAATGAAATTTGATTTTTTCAGGCTTTTTTCTGACCGAATAAATTTGGCAAATTCAACATTTTGCAAAATGTTTTGCTGTAGCCAAATCTGCATTCTTATCAAAAAAGTTTTGGGGGTGAAAAATTTCACCCAGCTCTAATCCCCAGAGCAGTTTGAACAGCCAGGATGTATACCACTGAGAACTGGGGGGGAACAAGGGCAAAAAGAAATTCTCCCTCATCCCATGCTAATGGAGCAATGAACTCATTCCACTGAGCTCCTAACCCTGCAAAGCCTGTGGCTAGTGACCTGCCAGTTTCATGGTTTATAAGTAGATGCACTTCAATAGGACCCTTACGGGATCCTTTCAAGTACTACAGTGAAAGCTTTCAGTTTCCTTAGAAGAATTTTCATTCCTTCATCTCACCCAAGACATGAAATCACTATTTAATCTTTTAAGATTTTCTAGTAGAGGATTTAAAGCATTATATGAGCAAGTCAATTCTTTCTTTTGAACATCCTGCTGATAATACGGTCTTCCTTTTATGATGCATGTGATCAGGTTTGAACTTGCAGTGAGAGGATTCATCCAATCCATCTCTGGGATTTCTTTCATGTGGAATACTTATTCCAGAGATGTTCAATATTGTCATTATATGCAGTCAATTCTTAAACCATAACTTTATAAAAAGTTTGCTGTGAGACTACTACAATAAGTTGCCCTTATTCTTTGTAAGGTTTACTGGTATTATATGATAATAAATAGGTAAAAGCCTTCGAGAATTGGAAACGCTTCTTTGTTTTATTTTTTTAAACTTTGAACCTAGCCATTTCTGAGCTTGTAAATAACTTATTTTGCAGAGGAAATCCCTTCAATTTCACAAGATCAGTCATTAGCAACCAGTGACAGATATAGTTATCTCTTAGAACGCTTCATGTTACAAATCTTCCATACCTCACAACAAAAAGTGCATATCTTTTTGCCATTATTGTCATGTTCCAGAAAATTTAAGGTCAGATCCTGCAAACCCTCTATGCACAGAACTCCCCTTGACTTCAGTGCAAGGAGGGAGGGTTTACTGGCCTAGACTCTAAGACATTTAGAACAGGGACCTTCTATTAATCTGCCTATAAAGCATCATCTGTGAAGCTATATAAATATTAGTAAACAAAACAGCAATCCTGTGCTTTAATCTCACAACCATTCTTCCCTCCATAATCAACATCAGGGATTGTGTGACTGTTTGACTTGTTTGCCTGAGTACAGTCTATACTTTATATAAAGTACAAATATATTTTGTATAAACAGACCCAGAGATTACTTATAGGATCATTTTATTGTTTTTTCTTATTGAAGTATACCCACTGAAGTAACTGAGGAAGAGACTTTGTCTGAGTCTCAATTGACCAGCATCTGGCATAGTTATTCATACCAGTGCAGAATGAGTGCAAAGTGGGCATAAAGTACTACCATTCTGATTTGGTAGTGGTGAAGATGCACTTTGCACTAAACACCTATACAAGGTACAGGATAACAGAGAATTTTATTTAAAGAAGAGCACACAGCTAACTTCTGGTATACTGACACATCCTTCACACTTCCATGAGGTTTGTTTAGGTACATCCAGTAAAATAATTCAAGGACTGTTTTTTCTTGGAGATGTCAATATTTCTAAGGCCATGAGGCACTACAAGCAGGGGAATTGTTTAGGGGAAAATATTTCAAAATACGAAGCTTTACTTTTGTGCACAACTTTAGCACCATGTTAAATATGATGAAGTGATTCTTTACAAAAGAAAAATAGACTGTGAAACAAAGCACCATTAAAAGAAGGTATTGACAAGAACACTTAGGATCATGCCTAGTTAGGAATGGATAGTTCATTTAATTAGTAGTACAGCCATATGGGAGATAGAAAAATGGAATTCAATAAGAGATGACTATTTAAAATTTTTATGTTAATACCTTGCAAAAAGCAGATGCTCCACAATGTGAAATGTTTTAATTTTTCTTCATTCTTTTTCATATTAGATCTCACAGAGGAGGAAAGTTGTGATAGCCAACATCCTACCAATGACTGAAAATGCCGTTGAAAATGACAAGTGAGCATTTTCATGGAGAAACAAGCAATCCCTCCCTTCCATTTAAGATAGGTACTGCAGGAGCAAATAAGCCAAGCAACAACAGTGATTACTAAAAAGGTAAGGTGGCTTGCGTGGCTTCAGCATTTTATGCCATGATAACAAATCAAATTTAAACCAAAACCTGAGACCCCAAAAATCTCGAACCTGGAGGTTCAGCTCCAGATGTGAACTTTACCCATTCAGGCTCAGCTCCACTAACATCATAGACTATCAACTTTAAAATTCTCAGATATTAAGTTTATTGCCTTGAAATGAAATCAGTTTGGTGAAATTTAGATTCTACATTTGAATTGTGTAAAGTTACATTCAGAAATACATTCGTAATTTAAGGGTTTTAAGCAAGCATTATAAACCTAGGAAATTTGGCTTTAAGATTCAATTTAACAAAATCCATACATGTTAAGATATAGAAATGCATAGTTAAGGCCCAGACAACCCTAACTCTGCCTTGTAGTGACACACTGTAATGACTATACAATTGATGGATGAATATTAATACCCATGGTCCCAGATTATATTGAAAAAAGTAAATCCAACTCTTTAAAATCAGTTTAATCTAATCCAGTACCACAAGTACTAATATTGTTCAATCAATTGTATAGGTTATAGATTCTAAGGCCGGATGGGACCACTGTGATCAGCTAGTCTGACCTCCTCTGTAACACAAGCCATATAATTTCCTCAAAATAATTCGTGTTTGAATGAGGGCATATATTTTAAAAATCCAATCTCAATTTAAAAATTGCTAGTGATGAAGAATCCACCACAACCCTTGGTAAATTGTTCAAATGGTTAATTACTCACTATTCAAAATTTGCTCCTTATTTCCAGTCCAAATTTGTCTAGCTTCAGCTTCCAACCATTTGATCTTGTTATCCTGTCTGCTACATTGAAGAGCCCATTATGAAATATTTGATCTCATGTAAATTATTGTAGAATGTCACTGTGACCCTAAGAGCCCCTCAGTGCAAAGGGTTCACCACTGCCATGCAACAATGCCACCTACCAGGCCTGACATAGTCACTACATCTAACACATTGCAGCCATAGTATTTATCTGTAAAGAGTGTCATATGAAGTNGGCCGGATGGGACCACTGTGATCAGCTAGTCTGACCTCCTCTGTAACACAAGCCATATAATTTCCTCAAAATAATTCGTGTTTGAATGAGGGCATATATTTTAAAAATCCAATCTCAATTTAAAAATTGCTAGTGATGAAGAATCCACCACAACCCTTGGTAAATTGTTCAAATGGTTAATTACTCACTATTCAAAATTTGCTCCTTATTTCCAGTCCAAATTTGTCTAGCTTCAGCTTCCAACCATTTGATCTTGTTATCCTGTCTGCTACATTGAAGAGCCCATTATGAAATATTTGATCTCATGTAAATTATTGTAGAATGTCACTGTGACCCTAAGAGCCCCTCAGTGCAAAGGGTTCACCACTGCCATGTAACAATGCCACCTACCAGGCCTGACAGTCACTACATCTAACACATTGCAGCCATAGTATTTATCTGTAAAGAGTGTCATATGAAGTATCAGATGAAAGGTGATGACACGTGTCATTAATACCATTGTGTGATGTATATATGGATGGTGTGTAAAGAGTTCTTATGTGTGCAGGAAATATGTTCCTAAAATGTGTTTTGGGGGCAAAGTTGGCAAACAAGTTTGTCCTAGACAAAGGAAGGTTGATTTGCCTGTGTCTAATGTAAATTGAACATGGTGATGCCAGGTGATGCCAGAGACGGAAGTTTATTTGCATCTGAGGTAAACCCAAGTTATCAGGAGGATGAAGAAACAGTGTGGCATCAGCATACTAGAGGACATGCTGCAGTCTGAACCCCAGGGGTCATCCTGACTCTTGAGACAAAGACAATGAACTTGGGGAATATAAGGAGAAGCAAAAGGACATTTTGTTATCCATCACTGAGGGAAGAAAGAGGTCAGCACTCTTTTCATCTGTGAAAGCCATGTGGGTTGCTGATGCTAAGACGTGGCTGTAGGTGAGAAAACTGTCTTAGACAAAGATTGTAGCCTGTTGAATTAAGTTTTAGTCACAAGAAAACATTATTATACTTTTGCTTTATTTGTAAGCATTTATTTTGCTATTATTTCTGCTTAGTATCACCTTAAATCTCTGTTCTGTTAATAAACGTATTCTTTGTTTTATTATAAATTCATCTCAGTGTTGTTAGATTAAAGTAAAGTGTGAATACTCAACTGAAACAACAGACTGGTATGTATACAGTCTCTCTGGGAACAGCAGACTTAATTTTTATGAGCATCCAGAAACAGGCTGGATGCTACAGGGAGATGCTTCTGGAGAGTTTGGGAACTGAAGTACACTAGGGGTTAACCTGCAAGGCAAAATTAGGACTGGCAGAGTCCTAAATAATTTGTTGGACTGGCTAACAAGCTGAGTGGCAAGGAGCTGTTACACAGTTTAGCACCAACAGATCCCTCTTTTGCCACGACAAATGGGTTACAAGGTGACATAGTCCTGAATGTCCCAAGAAAGAGTCAGTCACTAAAAGGCAGACTTAAGGTAGCTTGGGCCTTAGCTATGCATTCCATTACCTTAACGTGCTTGCATTTTTAATATTAAATATAATAAACCTGTATATCTATCCCATGCATGATATTTCAGTGCATTTAACTACACAGAGTTTGAAGACTGTTATTTCATTAGTGAGATCATTTGGGACTAAAAGACCAATACAGAATGCTAAAATTCTTCAAGGACTCATTTAATTAACTTTACTCAGAACCTACAAGTAAATTCATGAATTGCATTAAATTCCCAGACACTATGTGTTGCAAGTTTGGGGATGATACACCATATTCTCCATACATAATATAAATAAGGAATCCCTGCTTTAAGCATAAAGCAGAACTCAACGTTAACTACAGTCACTACCCAATGACTCCACAATAAAATAAAAACCTAAGAGAACCACCAAGACGTGCACCTGGCCAAAATGAGTAACCACATTGTCATTGCTATTAGCCTCCTGCTTCCTTGCCACGTCCTGTTTCTACTTTGTCACAGTCCCTTGTCATTAATTAGTAGTAGTGTTACAGTAATGTCTAAAAAACACAAATTAAGTCAGAGCCCCAGTGTGCTAGGCACTATACAAGTTATAGTAAGAGTTTCTGCCATGAATGGTTTATAGTCTAAACAGACAAGACAGCATCCTACATATTGGATCATGTTATGTGTAAATGTAGATTGTAAGCACATTTGATCAGGTACCATATCTTTCTGTATCTTCTGCAAGGTGCCTACAACACACTTGAGTGTAATAAATAATAGTTAAAGCAATATCACTTTTGTTAATATACTGGTTTGTTGGTGGTAGTCTGGGCTGAGCCTATTGTCTATACTCAGCGGCGGCTCCAGGCACCAGCACTCCAAGCGCGTGCCTGGGGCGGCAACCCACGGGGGGCGCCCTGTGAGGGCGGCAGTCAGGCTGCCTTTGGTGGCATGCCTGCGGGAGGTCTGCCGGTCCTGCGGATTCGGCGGTGGGTACGCCGAAGCCGCAGGACCGGCGGACCTCCCGCAGGCATGCCACCAAATCTGCGGGACCGGGGACCTCCCGCAGGCATGCCGCCGAAAGCAGCCTGCCTGCCGTGCTTGGGGCGGCAAAAAAGCTAGAGCCGCCCCTGTCTATATCACTGATCAGCCTAGTAGTTACGCACAAGCTTAACTGTAGGTCCATGAGTAGTACCATTAAAGTTTATGAACATTTCATATACCATTTCCCTCCTCTCACACATCACTAAGGCCTTGTCTATGCACAGAAGTTGCACCAGTCTAGCTAGAGCTAAGATGTTCACCCAACGCAACTGAAATAATGAAAATTTCTGTGTGGATACTCTTACATTTGTTTTAAACCTGGCTTATATTGGTTTAGCTTCATCCTGTGATTTAAATAATTGGTTTATTTAAATTACAGAGGCAAGCTAAACCAACATAAACCTAGTTTAAACCAATGGAAGAAAGTTAGTCCATTTTAACGTCACATCATATGTGCTACTGAAAATAGTAAACTACACTAGCTCTCAGTTGCGGATCAGATTTGCTGTTCTGCTCTCTTTACAGGATGCAGCTGCTACCCCCAGCTCAGCTCTTTCAGAAAGGGATCAGTGGTATACAGTAGCCTACACAGAGTCCCTAGCACCCTAAGATATGCTCCCAGCTGCAAGCCAGAAGCATGCAGTCTCTCTCTGTCACCCTTTGGCATGTCCAACGCCACTTACCCAACTTCAGTAAACATTAGTCTTAATCAGGGTGAACCCAAGCCCAGTCCTTATCCAGCCCTGGTGGTTCCCAAAAGGGTGATCTCCAAAACTGCAGCCCCAAGTACAAACTTAGACAAGTTCTACCCCAAATTATCCACAGTTAATATGTAAATGAAGTACAGCCTCGCTGAGTAGACTCCCCTTAGTCTTCAATAGCTACCAGCTGAGAGTTCACTCAGTTACTTCTCCCTTTTCTCCTACGCATCACTCCACAGGGCTCATAATAACTACATCAGCCATTGCTATATACAGTGTTGTTGTAGTAGCCATGTTGGTCCCAGAATATTAGAGAGACAAGGTGGGTGAGGGAATATCTTTTATTGGACCAACTTCTGCTGGTGAGAGACAAGTTTTTGAGCTTACACAGAGCTCTTCTTCAGATATTACCTCATGCATCTGGTCTTTCTAAAAACAACATCAGACAGTTAAGCAGAAGGCATCTACATTTCTTGATGATATTGTTAGATTATGTTTGTGTGCTTTCTTCTTCAATAAAATCTAAAATAAATATGCTGCAACCATCTTGGGGCACATTCTGCTCTCAGTTATGCCACCAGTGCAACCTCATTCTCTTCAGGGGAATTGCACAAGTGTTAATGAAAGTATTAGGTTGCCTGTATTCTCTTTGGTAATCAATACAATGAATTTCCCAAAGTGGTATTTGCATGGATTATACAAGCACTGACAAAAATCAGTGTATTGCTAAAACCCCCAAAAGGAAAAACTATCCTCTTTACCACACAGTTGCTCTGAACCGTTTGACAGAATTTAACAGGAATGTAGCTGCACAGATGTTGTTTCAGTGACAGGATCATTTAAGTCCTGTATAAAACTAATAAGTCAGTAATATTCAGTGAACTTTCGATTTATGCAGGTGTATCCAACAGTAGAATAAGACACTAGGGAACCATTTCCAGCTATGAGGGAAAAGGTAAGAGGGAAGCAGGCAAGATGGTACTTCTGTTGGGACTATAGGCCAACATAGGAATTCCAAACAAATAGATGATTTTTTTTTTTTTTGCCAGAAGCGGAGAATGAGTGACAGGGAAAGGATCACTTGATGATTACCTGTTCTGTTCATTCCCTCTGGGGCACCTGGCATTGACCACTGTCGGAATACAGGATACTGGGCTAGATGGACCTTTGGTTTGACCCAGTATGGCCATTCTTATGTTCTTATTTGGGTAAAGATTTGAGAAAAGCTGAAAGACTGTAGGCCTTTTGGTAACACATTGAATTCTTTGGCTGGGATTTGCAAAGGAGCCCAGTGGAATTAGGCACCCACATGGCACTGAAAGTCAATTGGATTTGGGCAATTAATTCCTTCTGGGTACATCTTCGGTACATCCGGTATGAAACTGCAGAAAAACCTGAGAGTCTCTGGATTAAGTTTAGACGTATGAGCAACAAGGGTGATGTCATGGTGAGAGTCTGCTATAGACCACCAGACCAGGGGGATTAGGTGGACGAGTCTTTCTTCCAGCAACAGAAGTTACTAGATCGCAGGCCCTGGTTCTCATGGGAGACTTCAATCACCCTGATATCTGCTGGGAGAGCAATCCAGCGGTGCACACCTAATCTGAAAGCAACATGGAATCTGTCTATAGACAAATATCAAAGTCTATAATGCTGTTGTCCTCATGACATCATTCTATGGGTGCAAAACACAGAGCTGCTAAATGGCACATTAAAAAGCTTGACAGTTTCCATTTGTGATTGCTGGGCATCAAATGGCCGGACCAGGTTTCCAACACAGAAGTCCTGGCAAAAGCTGGTTTGGTTGGCATCAAGGCTCATTTGATCTGTGACCAGTTGAGATGGACTGGCCATGTAATTTGTATGCTTGGGACCTGTTTATCAAAAGAGGTTTTATATGCTGAATTAAGCTATGGCAACTGTAAGCATGGAGGGCAGATGAAATGCTTCAAAGACACCCTTAAACAAAATCTATGCAAAACATACATTACTGACTCAATCTTTGAGCAACTGGTGATTGATTGTATTGCATGGTGCCACACCAGAAGGGTGGGCATTCATGACTTTGAGAAGAATTGTGCTGAGCAGCTGGAAGCATGGAAGCAATGAGCAGCTCAATCAACACAACAAGGCATGTGTCTCTGTGGCCAATGAGGTAAACATTGTTCTTCACAAATTGATCTACGGAGTCTGACTATCTACATGAATAAAGTTAAGCACATGCATAAGTATTTGCAAGCTTAGAGCCCTACAGAAGCCCAGATATTTTGTTCATCTAGGGTACTTTTCAATGCTTTATTGCTTCTATCCTGAATGTAGTCTTCTCCAAGAAGAACTGCTTCCGTAATTGTCACCTTAACAGCCAATAAATGTTTTGATCCTGTGATTTCCTTCTCTGAAGCACTTATCTTTAGGGAGGAACCAGACAGACGCTGGCAGAAGCAGCTTATACAGGGACCATGGGACACTAACAATGTGATCAAAGTGCTCTCCACAGTTTTGACTGTATATTCTTCCCTCTATGCTGATTGCCCGTTGGCACCAACCTCTTCCGGCTCCCTCCCTCCTTCTCAGTGACACTGAAGAGAGAAAACAATGAAAAAAAAAAATGAACCAATCTTTAAAAATAAATGTAATCTAATTTGGGTTCTCAAACACTAAAATGTCTTACCTGTAATCATATGTTTTTTACATGGTTCCTCTACAGTGCAGTGTTCAGATTTCTGCTGAAGGACAAACTTTCAGTTATGAAGAATAATGGGGGGAATTCACCATTTATCCAATTAAAAATATTCCTATGTAGCCAATCCACAAGATTTCAGTGAGTTTTAACTAAATCTGAAATTTGAAGCGTTTGTGACAAGGCAGAGGTGAGTTTGTTTGGGTGCCAACCTGCATTTCCATACTTTAACATGTTTGTATTTCTTTAACATAGAGCTGAGCAGTAATGGGATTTTTCATGCTGTGAAAATTCTCTGACTTTTTTCCCCATTTTGTAACAAAAGAAAAAAACCCTCAGAATTTGTCATGGGATGGCTGCTTGGATGCCCACCTGCCCTTAAGGACAGCAGCATGGAGAGCCAGCCAGCTGGATAACTGACCACCTGCCTCCCCACAGAAATAGGAGTCCCTAGGAACACCAACTCCACAGCAACCTTCCAGGCAAGCTGCCAAAGAGCCAGGGAGCCCTGCTAGGTGAGCTACCAAGGAGCCTGGGAGCTGGAGCTTGCCCAGTGGGCTGCCCTGGGGGCTGAGGACTCAGGAAATATTGCCAAGTTTCCAACTAGCTCTATTTTCTGTTTCAACTTAGTTGAATTTCCTGGCTTTGTAACACTTGTTCTAATTATCCCCAAAACATCCCTGGAAAGAAGTTTACCCTAAATTAATGTTACCATAACTCCATTTTAATGTCTCTTTTTCTTGGGAATTAAAGTTACATGGCAACATTAGTTTTATGTTTTGTTTCAATTAAATAAAACAAGTGATTATCTATTCTCAGACAAAAACTATGTGAAAACAGATTAAATTTCAGAGTATATATCAATGTAAGGTAAACAAATAATAGGTATATTGTAATTATCCCAAAACCAAGCATTGTAGACCCAGGAAATTCATGATAAAGGTTGCACATAAAAGAAAACCAAACCTTAGCTTTTCCCTATCATGTGACCTCATTTTGGATCACAAATAAAATGTGAATCAACAATGTGATGCAGTTGTTAAAAAAAGCTAATGGTCTGAGGTATATTAAATAGGAGTGCCTTATGTAAGACCTGAAAGGCTATTGTCCCGCTCTACTCAGCACTGCTGAGACTTCAGCTCCAATTCTGGGCACCACACATTAAGAAAGATGTGGACAAATTGAAGAGAGTCCAGAAGAAAGCAACAAAAATAATTAAAAGGTTTAGAAAATCTGACCTCTGAGGGAAGGTTAGAAAAACTGGGCATGTTTAGTCATGAAAAAGAAGACTGAAGGGGTACATGATAACTACTCTTCAAATACATTAAGGGCTGTTATAAAGAGGACAGTGACCAACTGCTCTTCACATCCACTGGAGTTAGGATGAGAAGTAATGGGCTTAATCTGCAGCAAGGGAGATTTAGGTTAGTTAAAATGAAAAACTTTCTGTTATGATAGTTAAGCTCTGGAATAGGCATCCAGGGGAGGCTCTGGAATCCACATCATTGGAGGTTTTCAAAAACAGGTTGGATAAACACCATCAGAGGTGGTCTAGGTTTACTTGGTCCTACCTCAGTGCAGGGAGCTAGACTTGATATCTCTGGATTCTTTCCAGCCCTATTTCTCTATGATTTTATGACCGTGTAATAACCATACAGTTATGATTAGGGCATTTTAGGCCCATATTAATTTAAACTGAGTTTTATGAAAAAAAAAAATCAGTGTCTTAATTTTCACCTCAAACTGTCACTGTGCATTAGAAATCATGTGGTAATAGTATTTGCAAATGAAAATACTTTATAAATTATATTATAGCAACCCCTTTATTCAGCTTCTTTCTTCTGTCAAGGTCTCTCACTTTATCCTTTCATTATTTTGGCCAAATCTATGACTGGTAGATGTTCCTTGACATTATTAGGGAGGGTTCCTGGTACTGAAGGGAACATGGGGTATTGGTTCACCACTCAGGATTTTACTGTGTAGGGGGTTGCTCCAATCTTAACCATATAGGGTGCTTTCAGGTACTTCAGTAATAGATGCTATACAAACATCTTTACAAAAAAATTCACAAAATATAGATAGGTTGGCCAACGTACGGCAGTCCTGAAACAGAGTATTCCATACCTCTTAGTTCAGTATGGTCCCCTCTCCACTGAAACAGTCCTGCCAAAAATCAGTGGTGGGTTTGTAATGTGAGTAAGTGGACTGCACATCCTAAGTTCTTTACTTTTGACCATACTCTAATTTGAACCCTGGTCTCCTGAAATGAAAGGCTAATGTATAATACTAATCTTCCTTCACTCCTTTTCCTTCTATAAAAAGGATGACTACGACACTGTTTACATACTAAAGTCTTAATTTCTTTTTAATTTAAATTAATTATTCAGGTCATAACTCTCTCAACCTATAAATGTTAGGATGCTTCTGTAGGAAAAAAAAAATCACAAATCACTCCTCCAAAAATCAAATTGATTTGTATTAATTCATCTACATTATTCATGGGGGGGAAAGGAATGTTCTTTATTAGCTTCTTCACTGAGAGAACAAATGCCTCATTAATTTTAAAACACATAAGTCTGAGAATGCTATCCATGTCAGATAGAATAATGACTTACATTATAAGGAACATAATAAACTGCATACAAAATACAATCACCCATTATTCACTCTGAATAAATATACACTCATGTTTGTACTATGAAAACTTCAAGAAGAAGGAAATTAATGAGATGCACATAATAGCAGGTGAGGGTGAAAGGGGGATTGTGTTCTTGAAGGATAAGACATTCATATTGAGACACATGGAAAGACTGACATTTCTATATGTTTATGACAATACATTGGTTCTATCATGCTTGTGCTGAAAACACTTTTGGGGGGTCATCTCAAATCTAGCTAGTCATTCAGGAGAACGCCTAGTATTAACTCTAAAGAGCTCTTCTTTTTGTAACTTTTTGCCCACAACACTTTATTTGTTCACCAGTGTAAATGTCAGGATGCCCAAGAGAAATGGAAGTGCTGAAAAATTCTTCTTATAAAGCACTCTGCCATGCCTAGCAGAGAACAAAGTACACAGTTATCTTCCCCTACTTGAACACTGCACAAACCAGAACCTATTATGCATGATTCTGGTAAGCCCCAAAAGGGATAACATGGCACTTTTGTCTGAAGGTCAGCAAAAGGAAAGATTTACAGAGATCCGAGGGTGCAATTTGGAAGCTAAAAGAGACAGTGTAGAAACTGTAGCTAAGTCTATGTTGGAAAGCAAGCAGGATCACAAACAGTATGGTGACAGATCACAGACACAAGAGGAATTCTCCAGCTAAGTAGCTGTGCCTGACAGACTGAGTGCAGCCCTCAAAAACAGTGGGCAGTTACTAAAAATAACTGCATTTTGGTGATCGCTATAGCAATTTCTAGCAAAGTGGGTCTAAATTTGCTTCCATCTGGCAGACTAGGAGACTGGCTGATGTGCTGGGTAGGGGCAGAAATAAGGATCTCCCCACACAGAATAGGCTACACAGTGTGACAAAGCTCTGTCCTTGTCTCCGTGGGTCCTGCATTTCCTGACGGATTTCACTAGCTTCAGAGGCTCACTGTGACCCTCCACTTAACCCTTCTCTCTCTAGAGACAAGGGTCACAGTCTACTGAGCCATTTTCATCATAAGCCAGCAAGGGAGGGAGGTGAGGAGAAACTATCCTCCCTTGCAGTCTCTGTTGTCTCCCAGTCTGGTGATTGATCGGGGGGGATCCCAGGCCCACCCTCTACACCGGGCTCCAGCCCAGAGACCCTAATAGTATCAGCTATGGTAGCTGACCTTTTAGGAACAGGACACGTACAATTCCCTGTGCTACTTCCCCACAGCAGCCCCCACTTCCTCAAGCTCCACTTCACCCTTACCTCAGGGCCTCCTTCCTTGTGCCTAATATGGTGTGTACAGCTCAGTCTCTCCAACAGCACAACTTCTCACAGCTCCTAGCATCCACACCCACCTGACTAACTGGGAGGCTTTTAACTAGTTTCAGCCAGCCCCTTAATTGGTCCGAGGTGTCTTAATTGACCTGGAGCAGCTGCCACTTACTTATCCTGGTACCAGGGATTTGTTTAACCTGGGGCTAATATATCTATCTCCCACTACTTTTCTATAGCCAGCTGGCCTTGCCCCATCACAACAGTTATTAGGCTCTATTAGGATTCTCCACGCAGGTGAAAGAAATCCTTTTCCCTGTCCACTGATCTGAGTAAATCACCCTCCATTTTGATTCTCTCTATTGGCTCCTTCTCCACTGCATCAAAATTAAACTTCTTTGTTTGACACCCTCTCTGTGAAGATTAAAAAGCATACATGATATTTACTGAAGAGAGCTGTTCTTTCAATGATGAAATCATATATATATATATGTGTGTGTGTGTATATATATATATGTGTGTGTAAATGTTCACTCCACCATATATGTGTGTGTGTGTGTGTGTGTGTGTGTGTGTGTGTGCGCCCATATCGTGGCCCCGGTCCGTGTGTGTGTGTGTGTGTGTGCCCATGCCGTGGCCCCGGGCCGTGTGTGTGTGTGTG
>QXTE01000034.1:12673620-12767175 GCA_003942145.1 Platysternon megacephalum
TCTGCTTCAGAGATAAAATGTGATATTTATTATGTATTTTGATGTGCTGAATTCAAATATGACAATTAAAACAACTGATTGGCTACTGTTTCTAAGATATTTAAGTTTTTACATTTTATGTCTATGTATATTGTGTAGATAGTAGAGTTTTAATCATAAATTGTAAACCTAGGTCTTTTCATGTGTTTATGGTTGCTTTACATGATAATATTTCACCTGTCCTGTTTATGTAACACTTTAAAAATCAGCAAAAGGGTTATATAAATAAAATTTATTATGAAACAAAAGGCAAAAAACTATTATGTACATAGTTTAGTCCTATTCAGTGTCTACTCGGCGCTTCTTGGCTTGTCTCTTGTATTCATTAAATGGAGCATCTCTTGTCACTGTCCAGCAATAGTCTGCAAGCATTGATGGGCTCCATTTGCCCTGATAGCGTTTCTCCATTGTTGCAATGTCCTGGTGAAATCGCTCGCCGTGCTCGTCGCTCACTGCTCCGCAGTTCGGTGGAAAAAAATCTAGATGAGAGTGCAAAAAATGTATCTTTAGTGACATGTTGCAACCAAGGCTTTTGTATGCCTTGAGGAGGTTTTCCACCAACAACCTGTAGTTGTGTGCCTTGTTGTTTCCGAGAAAATTTATTGCCACTAACTGGAAGGCTTTCCATGCCGTCTTTTCCTTGCCACGCAGTGCATGGTCAAATGCATCATCTCGAAGAAGTTCACGAATCTGAGGACCAACAAAGACACCTTCCTTTATCTTAGCTTCACTTAACCTTGGAAATTTTCCACGGAGGTACTTGAAAGCTGCTTGTGTTTTGTCAATGGCCTTGACAAAGTTCTTCATCAGACCCAGCTTGATGTGTAAGGGTGGTAACAAAATCTTCCTTGATTCAACAAGTGGTGGATGCTGAACACTTTTCCTCCCAGGCTCCAATGACTGTCGGAGTGGCCAATCTTTCTTGATGTAGTGGGAATCTCTTGCACGACTATCCCATTCGCAGAGAAAACAGCAGTACTTTGTGTATCCAGCCTGCAGACCAAGCAAGAGAGCAACAACCTTCAAATCGCCACAAAGCTGCCACTGATGTTGGTCATAGTTTATGCACCTCAAAAGTTGTTTCATGTTGTCATAGGTTTCCTTCATATGGACTGCATGACCAACTGGAATTGATGGCAAAACATTGCCATTATGCAGTAAAACAGCTTTAAGACTCGTCTTCGATGAATCAATGAACAGTCTCCACTCATCTGGATCGTGAACGATGTTGAGGGCTGCCATCACACCATCGATGTTGTTGCAGGCTACAAGATCACCTTCCATGAAGAAGAATGGGACAAGATCCTTTTGACGGTCACGGAACATGGAAACCCTAACATCACCTGCCAGGAGATTCCACTGCTGTAGTCTGGAGCCCAACAGCTCTGCCTTACTCTTGGGTAGTTCCAAATCCCTGACAAGGTCATTCAGTTCACCTTGTGTTATGAGGTGTGGTTCAGAGGAGGAGGATGGGAGAAAATGTGGGTCCTGTGACATTGATGGTTCAGGACCAGAAGTTTCATCCTCTTCCTCTTCCTCGTCTGACTCAAGTGAGAATGATTCTGGTGCATCAGGAACCGGCAGTCCTTCTCCGTGGGGTACTGGGCGTATAGCTGATGGAATGTTTGGATAATGCACAGTCCACTTTTTCTTCTTTGACACACCTTTCCCAACTGGAGGCACCATGCAGAAGTAACAATTGCTGGTATGATCTGTTGGCTCTCTCCAAATCATTGGCACTGCAAAAGGCATAGATTTCCTTTTCCTGTTCAACCACTGGCGAAGATTTGTTGCACAAGTGTTGCAGCATATGTGTGGGGCCCACCTCTTGTCCTGATCTCCAATTTTGCAGCCAAAATAAAGGTGATAGGCTTTCTTAACCATAGTGGTTATACTGCGCTTTTGTGATGCAAAAGTCACTTCACCACAAACATAGCAGAAGTTATCTGCACTGTTCACACAAGTACGAGGCATCTCTGCTCACTTTGGCTAAACAGAAATGTGTCCCTTTGCAAAATCAAACACTGACAAATAAGAGAGCACGACACTGTATGTTTTCTAGAGCTGATATAGGGCAATTTGTTCAGCAGAGTGATGTAAGCTTCGTTATGATTGCATTATCCATGACTTCTAGGAATAACATGATGCAATTCATATCCTGTATGACGCAATACCAGCTTCAGATTGCATCATTCATTGTTTTGCCTAAAAAGCAAGTACTGTCCAAACCCAGTCATAGATTTATTCATAGATCCAGTCAAAGATGTATTTTAGTAATTTCTGGTTTAAATTGAGATCCCTTCCCTTTAAACTCACTTATCCTCCACCATTCCCAAGTAAAGGGTCATATATACTGACCCAATAGCATATCTTGAAAACTAGAGCCAATCAACAATTTTAAGCATAATTTTCGTTCTCAGTGACCCAGAATTAGTAAAGTTTGACTACATTTATTTCAGAAGCATTTTGGCTGTAGAGCAGTGATAGGTGCCTCTGTAGGAAAAAGCTCCAAAAATCGGGACTGTCCCTATAAAATCGGGACATCTGGTCACCCTACATAAGTAACTTGCCTCATTTCTTAGTGGGCATGATTGGGAAGGTGAATGGATGGTTAAGTTGTAAATAGGGACTTGACAAGCAGTATGCTGGAGTCAGGATGTCTGTGCTAGCTAAGACAAGTAGCAAGACCTTGATGCTAAGGAAAATGGACAAGATAAATGTGGAATGTAAGGATCAGGTTCCACATGAACACCACATGGACAGAGCATGCTGTACAGGGATTGGCTTGGTTACTTTGCAGGAACCAATCCAAAAACATGTGATGTAGTGTATAGTATATGCAATGTAATGTGTAAATGCACATAAAGGAAGA
This sequence comes from Platysternon megacephalum, assembly GCA_003942145.1. Lineage (NCBI taxonomy): Eukaryota > Metazoa > Chordata > Testudines > Platysternidae > Platysternon > Platysternon megacephalum. The sequence continues at coordinate 12,676,532 of QXTE01000034.1, forward strand.
GGTTTTCTGTGTAAATTTGGATGTCTGGTATGTCCTCATATCCACCCCCTACACTTCAGTCTGATCAACTCAGTGTAGGTTTGCTGCANTGACTAGAGCATTGGACTGGGACTCAGAATACCTAGGTCCTATTCCTGACTCTGCCACTGGCTTGCTGTGTGAGCTTGGGCAAGTCACTGCTACCCTGGGCCTCAATTTCCCCATCTGTAATATGGGGATAATGCTATTGACCTCCTTTACAAGGTGCTTTGAGATCTACTCCTGGAAAGCACTGTATAAAACCTAGGTATTATTATTATGTAAGAACATTAGGTGAAGGGTTCCCACTCCCAAGAAAAAAGTGAAATTAAAATCTGAAAGTGTTCAACACCCAAGTGGATGGAGAAAAAGCAATATTATTAATTTGATGCTAGATCATGCTAAACTCTCATGTGTCTGAGTCTTTTCTAGTCACTCTAAGGAAGAAAAATTATTAGAACAAGTTTAAATGCTAACTAAGCATCATGAAGGCTTACCTGTGAACAGTGCACCCAACATCCCCAAATGGAGAAGAAATAGACTTTTTCTGAACTACTCTCCAGCGAATTTGCCCAATACAAATTTGCAGATCAAGTACCATAAAAAAATAAGACATTACGAAAATCTTTTTCTATAAACTTATACATCTCAGAGTGCCAGTTTGCTATTAGTAATGATCAGTCAAGTGTGTCCAGAGGTCCTATACAATTCCTAGAATGAATTTCATTTTTAGAGACACATTTATCCTTCTGCAACAGAAACTGAAGGAGTATTTCTTTGCCTGGGGTGGCAAGTATATTCCTTTTGTGGATACCATAGCAACATTACACACTCACTGCAATACAACAAGTAGCTTTAAAGGTTTAAACAGGAACTTGGATATATGGAAGTTGTGGAATCAAGAAAAAAATAGCACAAGTATTTTCTTAATTTATCCAGATATTGCCCAGGAAAAAAAAGCGTAGTTAGCAGAAATATCACTTTTCACCTAGAAAACAGGTATTAAAAATATGCAAAGGCAGCTGCTTTCGGAGAACTACATTTTTGTAGTCCCAACTGAGACATGTTTTTACACATCCCAACTTTAATAGTCACATCGCATTACTTGATTTAGTGCAGCATAATGCAGGGTGACTAATGCAACCAGACGGTAAAACATCACTGAAAAAAATCCATCACCTGGGAAATGTGAAAAATAAATGCAGTCTTCAGAAAACAAAGGTTAAGTAAATCAAAGTTTTCAAGGAAGAAAACTCAGATAGAATGTTTTATTCAAGAACAGTTCATCTCAATGTCCTGAGGTCTTTTTTCTCTGCAAAACCCTGCATCACGGAGCTGCTGTCCCCTTTAAGGGGAGTCTGGCCTAGGCGATCTATGATGAGCTACTTTAAGGAACCCATCTAGGCAGTTAATTGGATAATGAGCACCTGGGCCTGCTAAAAGGGCATCAGGGCTCAGTTGCAGGGAAGTACTCATAGAGAGAGATGCTTTCCTAAGGGAGATAAAAGCTCCCAGGACTGAGAACACACACCGAAATAGGAGGGCTTAGCAACCCCTAAACTCAAGAGGAGAGACTTTAGTTAAGTTATTCTGGATTTAATAAAATAGAGTCCCAGCAGATGAAGTTTGTCTTACATCTGTTTGGACTGAATCGAATTCTTAAGGGGCCCTGAGAGAAGAGAAGCTGAGGCAGGGAGTGCCTGCAGCACCACTCTAGCTCAGCAGGGCACACTCTGGGGCAAATCTCAAAAGTTTCAGGGGCTTAGAGCTGAACTTCTTTGGCGTGAAAAACTGAAATGGAAGCCTTACAGTGAGTTGTCTCCTGAGACTTCACATGCCTGGTTAGGATGGAAATGCCACAAGATACAGACATTTATACAGTTTGGCATTCTCTCTAACCTTATTCCATTACCACCACTTACCAGGCCTTCCTCATACACACCTGCTCCCTCTGGAATATCTGCTCCAGCTGAACAAAAAATAAAATGATACAGTGATGCTATCAAGATGGACACATGTGGCCCGATCCAGCCACAGAAATCAATGAGAGCCATTCCATTAACTTTAAAGGGACTTGGGACATGTGTATGAACCTATATAAATCACATCATTTTATTATTTTAACCTTCCTCTTCACTTTACCCTTTTCTACCCTTTCCTCACAGTTTATGGCTGTAGGCCATAAAGTAAGTATAGGGCAACCAGACAGCAAGTGTGAAAAATCAGGACAGGGGGTGGAGGGTAAGGTGCCTCTGTAGGAAAAAGCTCCAAAAATCGGGACTGTCCCTATAAAATCGGGACATCTGGTCACCCTACATAAGTAACTTGCCTCATTTCTTAGTGGGCATGATTGGGAAGGTGAATGGATGGTTAAGTTGTAAATAGGGACTTGACAAGCAGTATGCTGGAGTCAGGATGTCTGTGCTAGCTAAGACAAGTAGCAAGACCTTGATGCTAAGGAAAATGGACAAGATAAATGTGGAATGTAAGGATCAGGTTCCACATGAACACCACATGGACAGAGCATGCTGTACAGGGATTGGCTTGGTTACTTTGCAGGAACCAATCCAAAAACATGTGATGTAATGTATAGTATATGCAATGTAATGTGTAAATGCATATAAAGGAAGAGGTTTTCTGTGTAAATTTGGATGTCTAGTATGTCCTCATATCCACCCCCTACACTTCAGTCTGATCAACTCAGTGTAGGTTTGCTGCATACCAAATAAAGGAACTTAAGAAACAAAATCTGGATTTGAACTGAGTGTTTTGGATCCCAGTGAACTGGGTGAAGTGTTCTCCCAGAACTGGACAATGTGTTCTGGATAAGCCAAGTGGAAAAGGTCTCTAAAGGAATCCCAACAATGGCTCCCACTCATTGTGTCATGTCAAATAGTTCAAGCTTTGCAGGGCCGGGACCATGTTTTACTTGTTCTGTGAATCATCCAGCACTGTTAAGGCCCAATCGAACATTCATTGAACTCAATGAAGATGACTCTCACTGGCTTCGGTGGGTGTTGGATAGAGGCCTGTAAATGCTGAATAAATAATGCTATTGTAACATTGCAGAGCAATTGGTGAATCATACATTAAAAATGCAAAGCAAAACACAAATACAGACATTTTAGTTTCAAGAAATTTAAAAAAAAATGAACCTGAGATTCTAAGTTTTTATTCTTTGCTTATAGCAAAGCAACTAATATAAAGTCAATTTCCCTAAGGAAAAACACTAATATAAAAATTTATTTAAAATGAAAAGATGATATAGCTTACCAATAACACATACAAAAATACTATTCAGGGAGCCAATTACACGCAACTAGAGACAAAATCAATAATAAATGAAATTTTTTAAAACCCTGGCCTTTAGCATAGTCTGCTCAGCTTAAGCTAGTAAAAGGATTCCTATCAGCCCACAGATCTCAGCTGCAGCAGTGAGAATGATCAATATCTTTGTACTAGCAATGCTCCAAGGACCACTTTCATCAAGAAAATTCTCAAAACCTTTTTTCTATTAGTTATCCATTGTTATTCAGTTACTACTTTTCCATAAGCCTTTGAGTCACACAGCAATCAATCAAGTGACCACATGTTTTTTTCCAGGGCTTCTTCAATTAGCAAGCCTGTATTTTTTATACTAACTTTTTAGTAGTCGACAATTAGAGGTAAAGTGTAAACTTGGTCAATTTAGATTGCTTAAATCAATCTGAAATGTAACTTTCTGAGCATCTAGTCTTGTTTTTACTTCTCCCTGACAGACAAGTTAATGAACTACGGAAAAGGTGTTATGCACTTATTTTGTAAAACTTCACAGTTGATGTAGCACTAGTTTCATTGTTGACCGTCTGTTTAGAATACAATATTGAACTGCTTCCCGCTATTTTTCAGGTGTAATTTCATTGTTGTTTGACAATTTCTGTTATGGAGCAATGCTTTTGCTTAGTGACATGATAGCCACAAACGCGAGCTTTCTTTGAAGACCTGAAATGAATTATACTTTATGTATTATCTCAGTTTCACAGGATTAACAAGAACTGTCAGACAAACTGGGATCATATACCCAATCATCCCCTCCTGCAGATTCTGTTAGCATTTTGGTGACTACAGGTTTACTGCAAAATGGGATTTGTGAATATCCTATTCACAAAAACATTCCGTTCCCACTGCTGTTCTTTGTATAAAGTCCTAGAGTTTAAGGCCAGGAAGGCCCACCAGAGCGTGTAATCTGACTTCCTGTATATCACAGGCCACCAGCACCCGCACACTAAACCCAACAACCAAAGTTAGACAAAAATATTACAGCCCAGAGGGTATTAAATGTATGTTCCACAGGCGGAGAATAGGAGGATGCATCAATATCTGAGGCCCTTGCAACATCAGGGAGTTAAGTCAAATATACCCAGATAATCCTCTGTGCTGCAGAGGAAGACAAAAAAACCCTAAAGTCACTGTCAGTCTGACATGGGGGAAAACTCCCACCTAGTGTGATCAGTTAGATCCTGAGCATGCAAAGCAAGAACCAGCCAGCTCAGCACTCGAGACAGAGAGAGAGAATGCTCAGTGCACTGGCCCAGCCCAGTGTCCCCCCTCCAGCCATGGCCATCACTGATGCTTTAGAGGCAGAAGACCAAAGAAAACCTAGAATACGTTGTACGTGGGGGGCGGGAGGGGAGAATCTCTTCTTAATCCATGTAGGTGAGCTGCTGAAGTCTTGATGAGTGAGCTTTAGGGACATAAAACAAATTGGGAGGGACTATGAGCACCAAAAGCCACTGCCTCAGCAAGGGAGAGTTTTGCTGGATCTTAAACTGTGTGACAGCTCCCTGCCACACCAGTCTAGCCTCACTAGCACATGCCACATGATTCTGCCAGTCTTAATCCTGCCTTACAGGCAACATTCAGTGAACCCCAGTTCCTGAATTGCCCAGAGACATCTCTCTGCAGTGTCCAATCCCTGTCACTGGACACTCACAGAAAGTATTACGTTCACTGCCTCCAAAGAGACAGTACGCACCAGCCTGTTAGGTTAGCCGAAAACCCACACTTTAATATAACAGCACAGATGGTTTATAGTAAAAGAAAGAATAAGTTTATTAATAAAGAACAAAGATTTAAGTGGTACTAACAGAGATAACAGAAACAATTGGTTACAAATAAAACAAAGTAAAAACACACTTTCTAGTGCCTAAAACCTAATTCTAGTAAGCTATATATTTGCCTAAACAGTTTGTAACATCAAGCTAGTAGCATCTCCAGCTCTTCTGGTAGGAGGCTCCAATGTTCACAGAATCAGAAGATTCTGTCCCCTTAGTGATTGAGAACTAGAATGACTTTTCACTATCCTTATATTTCCCAAAGTCCATTGTCTTTGCCTTAAGATCCAGGAAGGCCTCTGTTAACACAACAACCCCCCCTCCTTTTTTTCCTCTCTCTTTCTTAATTTTGGCCAGGCCACTCTTTTACTCCACAGCGAGCCTTGTGCAAGGAAAGGGGCCCACAATAGGCTGCACGACCTTATTAGGACACAGTGCTTGTTACAGGAAACTTCTGTGGATGATTTCCACAGTGTCCACCACAGAAGCTGTTTCTGTAGTTTCCGTATTGTAGTGTTCATCCTAATATGGAAAAACAGTTTGGACACTAACAAGCCAATCAACGTTTGCCACACTTATCTTGTACACTATATACTTACACGTTCCTATACAATAATCAGAGGTGTCCCGAATCTACTCAACGCTACTACCAGTCCAGGTCTGATCAACCAGGGCTTGACCCTCCCGCTCCCGAATCCAGCCTGAGCGTGTGTCGTATTGCCGGCTCGAATTCACTATGCATATGCTCTCCTATCTGGCTGTCATTTGCATGGTCGTAAGTAACTAGTTAGAAGAAAATTGTCTGTATGTTCTTGATGTGGCTTATCTCCCTCTATTGTGTCTGTTTAAGTTAGTTAAAAGGGGTTCTGTTTTGTTATCTGCTTCCTTACCCTTATCTTGTTTGTTAAGATCTATTTACATAGTACTGTAGTTATTTGATAAGAAGTCATTTAGTAATTGTTATATTTACCAATCTATAATAAAATTAAGTTGTATCCAGTTCCCCTCTTCTTGGGTCATTCCACTCAGTCCTTCACCGAGAATTCCTAAAGAACCTCCAGCCTCTTTTGGGCTGAACAGCCTCCTGGGGATTCACACTCCAGCGTGTCCCCTAGTATGCTCACCAAGCTGCTTCCTCCAGCGCATGTTAGCTTGATGTTTTTGCTTACCTTATATGTTAATGTACTTTCATTGCCCTCTGCCTGTAATTGAGCCAGGCAGAGAAGGTAAATCCACATTCCTTGTCTAAGGCAGGCTTGTTAATTCACTGCCTCCGCAACATGAGAACATACTTCCAGCACACAGCTGACCTAGGCTTTGAGACTCAGAACCAGAGATTTCTTATTGCAATGTAGACATACCTAAGTGCATGACTTTGCACTGTATACTATTGAATTTCATCACATAGACTGGAGTGACAGTCTTCCAGATCTTCCTGTGTAATATTTCAACCCTCTTCTGTATTGGCAATGCCTCCCATCTTTACATCATCAGCAAATTTAATTACTGCACACCTACTTTTTGTGCCAAGGTAATTAATACAAATATTGACTAAAACTGACCTTAAGACTGATTCTTGAGGAACTCCACAAGTAACCCCCCTTCCAGTCCGACAATTCACTTTTCTGCACAACCTGTTGCCTTCTCCCCTTTAGCCAGTTCCTTATCCACCTTACAATTCTTGTACTAATCCCATCTTCTCTAATTTAATTTCCCCCATGGTACCATGTCAAACATTTTATTAAAGTCCAAGTATATTAGATCTACTGCATTTCCCTTATCTAAAAAAAAAACCAGTTATTTTCTCAAAGAAGAAAATCAGGTTAGCATTGCTTAATCTATCTTTGGTAAACCCATGTTGCATCACATCCCCTTTTCCATGTATTTCCATTAATTTAATTATTCTTTCCTTCAAAATTTGTTCCAAAGTCTTGCATACTACTGAGGATAGACTAACAGGTCTGTGATTGCCTGGATCAATTTTTCTCCCTTTTTCTATAGAGGTATGATGGTAGCTATTCTCCAGTCATACGTTACTACCCCCAAATAGACAAATTTATTAAAAATTATTGATGCCAGACTAGCAATCTCATATGCCAGTTATTTCAGAGTTCGGGTATGGAAATTATCCAGACCCCCTGATTTGAGCACTTTAAGCCTTTTGAGTTTCTTTCACATCTAATTTCCATTTCTATACACTCATTTCCAGCAGCCGTCCTGCCTTCATGCCCATCTTTCATATCATTATCCCCAGTAAAAAACAAGGCAACGTATTCATTTAGTTTGGGGGCCATACCTAGATTTTTAATCTCCTCCCCATCTATGCTGCACAGCAGTCCTTAGTCTCTTTTTATTTACATATAACTAAAATGCCTCATTATTTTAATTTCCTTGGAAAGAGCTAATTCAACTTGACTTTTAGCAATTCTCACTTCATTCCTACATTTTTTAACCTCCAAGATTTACATTTATCTTATGATCAATCCTTTTCTTCATTTCATGAAGGCTTCTGCTTACTTCTAATAACTTTTTTGAAGTGGTTTTTCATCCAACTGGGTCTGGCGCCTTTCCCTACAAGTCTTTTCCCCTTGCTCAGGATGGAAATTTCAGACAGCTTGTGTACAGTTGATTTAAAGAAATGTATGTTCATGTGCACATAATATTTGTTATTTAGAATTCACAGTTGGTTATTCTCTTTTAAAATATGTTGGTCACCCACTCTGGGAGCAGAAATAAGCCTATGAAATTTAAGTGACCGTCACACACCATGGATAATTATTAGTTAATAGAACTCAGAATGTACTTATCCACCAAAGCACTTAAGCACATGCGTAACTGTAGGCACATGAGTAGTTTCCATTAAAGTCAGTTGGACTCCAGTGTTTAAAATTAAGCACATGCATAAGTGTTTTGCTGCACAGAGGTCAAAATTCAACCATTAAAGAATCACCCATAGCCTGAAAGTTGTTTGAACTATTTGACAAACTACTTACAATTAATTAATACATCTCAAAAATAAGGGGGAGGAAGCCGGATGTGTCAGATAATGTATTCTGAAACAATTCAACAAATTCTAGTCTTGCCGTTTGTCCACTGCATCAGCATCTCAGACAAGCAGGGAGAACTGCCTTGCAGAACAGGAAGAGGGCTGCTTAGGCTGTGTATCCACTGAAAACATGGACCCACACTCTTCAGAGTGCAATCTCATGGGACTGTTGTCTCTCAAGGCACAATCCAGATGTCTAACCTCCCAGTCCAGAATCCATCCATTGACTCACGCACCACAATTCAAAGCCCTCCAAAGAGAAGGAATATTGGCTGGACTAGTATTAATGTCAACAACAATCTGCCAAAGATTTCTGCCTTCCTCCCTGAGAGGCATGCTATGAACAGAAGCTGATCCTCAGCTCCACCACCTCACTGGCAAGTCAGCCCATCTCCCCCCCCACACACACACAACAATATCTGCAAGCTCTCAACACCTGGAACCCATGCAAAGGATGGCTTTTGACTGGATGGCACTGAAAGAGAGGGAAGTATTATGCAGAATAATCTGTTTTCCACCAAAGGGTCAACAGGATTCACTGCTGCACACTTTACCTCCTCCCACTAATGTAAAGTGAGGTGACCTTCAACAGCTGAGGGTCAGACTTCTCAATAAGCAAACCTCAAGCATGCTAATATACCATCTAGTTTTCAGATCTACTCAAGCATTTTACCTATTCTACACAACGCAGATTAGAAAAAAATCTAAATAAAGAATTTTAAAATGCCAGTAAGTAATTACTCCCCACTTCAGAGTAAATCATAACCCAGTAGCACAGCATAAAGTAGATATATAAGAACTACTACTAAGGAGAAAATCTGAGCCCAAAAAACTCAAAGCAGCTCTTCCAGATTTCTAACAACTTCAGCATTCAAAAGTGGGACCGCAGCCAATTATCTTCCAGGATTAAAGGACACATGCATCTCTTCTGTAGTGTATCCACAACACACATACACAGTTATTGCTTTAAAGTTTCAAACTGTTACTTCAATTCCCCTAGCCCCTTTATTAATTCAAATATATCTGGGGAATCTAACCAAGTCATCTTTTCATGTATGTAAGGTATATAGTCCTCTGAGGGAACACAAAATACAGTGTCTCAGATGAGAGCAACTGGTTTGTGTATGAATCTCTAGGTCAAGCTTGCTGTTTCATTTTAAGGTGTCCTCCACAACAGGGCACTTCATAGGTTTTTCATCCACACAAATGAGAACTGTAGCATTCAATCCCATGCAAGGCCTCCCTCTCACATTAATTGGTACCTATATCTCTTTGAAGTATGACTTTCTGTAGCTAGTTAAGAGTGAGAGAAACCTCTAGAGCTAACGAAAGATCCAGTGATGTACATCCAGCCCCCTAAGCTACATGGCTTCTGCAATCATGATGGAATAACTCCAAAGAGTCATAGCTTGAGTTAAGTGGATGTTTAAATAAATGTGCAGAGGCATATCCTATTCTCATTTTAGTACTGTTTAGACACATTGACATTCATAGCCTACACTGACATCAGTTCCTCCTTGAAATATTCTAGGCCTAACTCTCCCCTTACTAAAACTAGTGTAAATCAGGTGGAACGCCAATGAAGTCAATGGAGTTAGACTGGTAAAACACACGTTAGTGAGAGGATAATTGGGCCCTTCCATCCAAATCTAAACAATTATTATGTAATACAATAACAAAAAAAAATATAGCAATACCAACTACCAATACCAAAATCAGATACAGTATAGGGACCACGACGACTCCAACTGTGCCTGGCTGCAGAAGCAGGGCTGTAACTGGTGAGAGGAGAGGCAGCAGTGAGGGGTCTCAAAATTAGACTGGAAAATGTGCACAAGAGTGGAGTAGCCAAGAATAAGCTGCCCTTAAGAAGGGACATGATAATAGCATACAAATCTTTCAAAGATGTATACATTAAGTATAGAGAAGAACGATTTGCTGGGGTAACAGGGACTGTAACTATGTGTAATGGGATAAAATTAAGACAGGAAAGTATAGAACGAATATCACGAAAAGCTTCCTGACAATGAGGGCTACTGGCTGTAGAACAGTCTTTCAAGGAGAGTGATGGAAACCTCAATGCTTGGCGATTTTAAAAACTCAAAGCACTAGAAATACATTGTAGGGAATATTGCATTTGCAAGAAAATGCACTAGATGCTCTCATAGGACTTTTTGAGACTAACTTCTATTTTCTATGAAATTGCCAAATCACTGCCACTAGTACACAGTATTTCATTTTTCCCTTTTGCAATGAGATGTGTAGCCAAAATTAATTTCACATTCACCCATCCAAAGCAAAGACAGGTTATTGTGGTTAAGGTAAAGAATTAATTTAACTGTAGTAAAATATATATTTCTGGAATGTGTGTGAACAAAAGGTTGAAGATTAAAATATGCTAGCCCGTTTGATTATATATGATACTAAAGGTACAATTGACCACACTAGACTTTAAAAATGACAATACCACCACAATAATTTGTCTATTAAGTATTTTAAAATTAAGCTTTAGATTTTGGCTTTAAGACTCAGCCATGAATAGAAGATAGGGAAGAAGCAGATTTGCACTAACAGCTCAGGAGAGATTCAAGAAGACAATCCATCTCTAAGCTTTCCAATCTGTAAGAGGGGTTGATGCATCTGAGTTTACCTAGGCTTCTCTGTACAGTGCTGGAGGAAGAGGGAGGGAGAGGAGGAGGAGGAGAAGAAAGTCTATGTCACACCTCCTCCCCATCCACCTCACTGATAAAATGTGCCTACGGATCCAGCACAAGGAAGCAGCAGCAGTCCCTGTGTTTGCTATCATGACTGCGTCTGGCATGGAGTGTGCAATGGGTAGAGAGAAGGGAGGTGTTCCTTGCACAGAGGCCAGTTACATTAAACATAGGTCCAGACCATGCATTGGGCTCAATATTAACATGAGAGTTCTCCATGTTTCTAAAACTCAAATGTATTTACAGAAATGCTGCAACTACAGCTAGCATTCAAGTCATGTGGACAAGATTTGGCTTCCTGGTGCACATTCTTGAACTCCTTTCTCTGGCAACCTATGCTCCTCTCTCCCAGTTAATATATGGATATATACCTATCTCATAGATCTGGAAGGGACTCTGAAAGGTCATTGAGTCAAACCACCTGCCTTCACTAGCAGGACCAAGTACTGATTTTTGCCCCAGATCCCTAAGTGGCCCCTCAAGGATTGAACTCACAACCCTGGGTTTAGCAGGCCAATGCTCAAACCACTGAGCTATCCCTTCCCTCCCAGTGCCATATAGGCTGCTATACCCCATATCCAAATTTCTCCTACCAGCCATCCAGCAAGACCCAAATAGTACAATAACCTTAGCTTGCAAAGAGTTGCCTATTTTCACTTTAGCCTCCGACATCATTCATCACTAAACATGTAACTGCAATGATAAACAAATATTCAAAGAGAGCTACAAGCAGTCCACTCTCTACCAGAATTTTAAGGACAGGGATCATCCTATTCTGCCACCACAAAGGAGCACAATTTCCTCACCAGCCCAATCCAATTGACTGACCTGCAAAGAAAAAGGTTTCCAGGAACAATGAATGCTCTCGGCATAAAAGAGGAGAGGGAAGGAATTCAGCAACAAACATATATAGCCAGAAGAACCTCAAACAAACACTTTTCCCAGCATGTAAGACAGATGCTGCTGATCTGATGTCAGGCCCATATAAGAGAAAACATTTTCAAAGGGCCTGGTCTAATTCCAATTGACTTAAATAAGAGTTGGATTGGGCCCCAAAATAATGTTTTTTCTAATATTTAAAGTAATGGGAGACATGCAGTCATTTGAACATGGAGAAGAGAACTTGAGCTTCTAAGTATGAAAGTTGATGAACAGAGCAAAGAGCATGGATAAAATAAGCTACACTGAATAGTGGGTAATTTTTAAAGTCAGAAGGAATATTGTTTTTCTTTTAAAAATGGAACACACAAAGCACTATGGAAGAGGAGCTCTCTCTCAGCGTAGCCAGCTTTGTCTGTTGCTTGAGCATGCTAATGTGAGGCTTCCTTAAAATGTGGGAATTAATTTTCTAAGTTATGCCATTTCTGCGGCTAAAATGGGAGTGGATAATTACCACTTGGAGCATGTGGTTGTTGTGAGATAATGCTAACACCTCTCTTGTGGGATATGATGAAACAATGGGCTTCAATCTCTCCCTGAAGTCAACTATTTGAGATATATCCTCTGCCACTGCAAATCTCAGCCAGGTTATTATTCTCATTAAACACTTTAAATACCACCTGTTCTCCCTGAGAAAAAAAGAGCTAGTGGAAGGAAATATTTAGAGTTATGCTTGTCCTCTGCAAGCAACAGCAATGGCAAGTTTGCAAAGGATATCACTTTTAACAATGTCACTATTATAAATTTGCTACTATCTTGGGTCTTCATTGTAGATTATCATAATTGCCACTAGATGTAATAGAGATAGATAACTGCAATACAAGGCTGTTGGAAGCAAATATATGCCATCCTCTATTCACTCTTTTCTGTCTTCAGTATCCTCACTAAGGGCATGTCTACACTATAAACTTAAGTTGACCTTTGTTATGTCAACTTACAGCCACCGCAGTAATTACTATGGTGGTTCATGTCCACATTGGCCTTCTTCTGTCAGCGATGCGCATGCTCACACCAGAAGGCCGGTACAGCTGCCCCGTTCCCAGTGGGGAGCAGAGAGCTCAGGGGGCCAGAGTCTGGTCAGCTGCCATGCTCCCTGCGGGTGTGGGGACCTGAAAGCCTGGCAGCAACCCAGATCAGAGCAGGGAGCCAGGAGCCCGTGGGACAGCAAGGCTTCATGCAGGGAGCCCAGGTGGCAGCCTGTCTTGGAGTGGAGACCAGACAGCAGCCCAGCTGGGGAGCCAGGAGCCAGCTTTCTTGTCAATTTCACAGCTCCTAATAGCCAAAGATGTAAGAAACTCAATGTCTACAGGCACACTGCATCGCCCTAACTACACTGACATAAGTCCTATGCCTCTTGTGGAGGTAGAGTTAGGATGTTGGTGTAGGAGGGCACTTACAGGCGACAGGAGCCAGGCTGTAGTGTGTACACTGACATAATTAGGTTGATGTAAGCTGCCTTATGTCAACCTAATGCCGTAGTGTAGACCAAGCCTCAGAGATATGGTCTTGTTGACCCCATTCATAGGGCTTTCTCCAGCAAATAATTAGTCACCCAATCTCAAATTGTGGTTGACTATTTATGAAGTGGATACAAAAGGATAAGAGTTCAGCTGAAGTGAATTCACTTTGAAATTCAAACAATTTGTATGATCTTTTTCTTTTGCCCTATTTGCTTACTTCTAGTCAATCCTTGCAAGGACTTTTGCCACAATTCTATTATATTTCTGCTTGACAATTTTAAGACAGACAACACTGCGAACAATTTAAGAAAAGGCATTTTGGAGAAGTCCAATCTCAATTTTGGGGCACTGTTTTTGGTTACTATGCATCTATAGCACATTGGGGGTCATGTCTGCATCTCTAGTCTGATTCTGTGGGGAAAAAATCATTTTGTATTTTCAGTGACATCTATGTTATTATAAACTGTATTGTCATGTTAGATTGCATCATTCCTCTTGCATTTCATAGAATCATATAATATTAGGGTTGGATGAGACCTCAGGAGGTCATCTAGTCAAATCCCCTGCTTTGGACTTATCTATCCTGAGTATCATAGAATCATAGGGTTACATAAGAACAGCCGTACTGGGTCAGACCAAAGGTCCATCTAGCCCAGTATCCGGTCTATCGACAGTGGCCAATGCCAGGTGCCCCAGAGGGAGTGAACCTAACAGGTAATGATCAAGTGATCTCTCTCCTGCCATCCATCTCCACCCTCTGACAAACACAGGCTAGGGACACCATTCCTTACCCAGGAGGTGATCTAGTCCAACCCCCTGCTCAAAGCCGGACCAACCCCAGCTAAATCATCCCAGCCAGCGCTTTGTCAAGCCGGACCTTAAAAACCTCTAAGGGTGGAGATTCCACCACCTCCCTAGGTAACCCATTCCAGTGCTTCACCACCCTCCTAGTGAAAAAGTTTTTCCTATGATCCAACCTAGACCTCCCCCACTGCAACATGAGACCATTGCTCCTTGTTCTGTCATTTGCCACCACTGAGAACAGCCTAGTTCCATCCTCTTTGGAACCCCCCCATTCAGGTAGTTGAAGGCTGCTATCAAATCCCCCCTCACTCTTCTCTTCTGCAGACTAAATAACCCCAGTTCCCTCAGCCTCTCCTCCCAAGTCATGTGCCCCAGCCCCCTGATCATTTTTATTGCCCTCTGCTGGACTCGCTCCAATTTGTCCACATCCCTTCTGTAGTGGGGGGACCAAAACTGGACCCAATACTCCAGGTGTGGCCTCACCAGTGCCAAATAGAGGGGAATAATCACTCCCCGCGATCTGCTGGCAATGCTCCTACTAATGCAGCCCAATATGCCGTTGGCCTTCTTGGCAACAAGGGCACACTGCGGACTCATATCCAGCTTCTCATCCACTGTAATCCCCCGATCCTTTTCTGCAGAACTGCTGCTTAGCCAGTCGGTCCCCAGCTTGTAGCAGTGCATGGGATTCTTCCGTCCTAAGTGCAGGTATCTCCATGTGTTGTATCTGCAGCTGCTGCCATTGCGGCCTTAGGCTCTCCCCCTTCACATCTGTGGAACGCCTGAGCCAGATGAGGAAGAAAAAGAAGAGGACTCAGGATGACATGTTCCAAGAGATCCTACAAGCAAGTGCTCTGTCAGAGAATGAGCACAGGGCCTGGAGTTTCACCCTTGCAGGCAGCATGGAAAAGAATAAAGTGGAGAGGAAAAAGGCAAAGGAAAAGGAGAGGGATGTGCAGCAGGACATGTTTGCGCTTCTCAGACAGCAAACACAGATGCCGCAGACTCGGGTGGGCCTGCAGATTCGACAATCCCATGCTCATCTACCTTTGCAGCCCATCGAGACCTCAATATCAGGACCTCCCTATACCCCCCTTCAACATTCCTTGTAGCATCAGAAGTCGGTGCACTATCCCTATCGCTCCACCCAAAGGAACATTAAAGACAATCATAGCTTCACATACACCAACTGTGACTTTCACAGGTCAGTGTATGTGTACCTGAAATGGAAATGACTTCTTTCTCCTTCCTAAGTTCTGGTCCCTTACTGTATTAATTTTCAATTTTTTTTAATTGCCTGCTTCATGTTACAGAATAAAATACTATTTTGGGAGCAAAATTTCTCACTGAGGTCCAAACTTGTAAGTAAAAAACACCAGTGACCCTTCAAACGAACAAAGGCTGATTCAACTGTCATTCTGCACCTGCTGAGCAAATAGTTCAAGCGCTCCTTGCTGCTGTTGAGGTGGCTGGTGTACGGCTTCATGAGCCAGGGTAGGCTGGGTCCCTCAGGATCACTAATGAAATTTCAACATTCCCAATGGTAATCCACCAGTCAGGAAAAAAAAGTCCCTGCTTGCAGCTTTATGAACAGTTCTGTGTTCTCAAAGATGCGTATGTCATGCACCTTCCCTAACCAGCCTACACTGATGTCAATAAAGCATCCCCAGTGATCTGCCAGCACTTGCATAACCACAGAAAAGAAGCTATTTCTGTTGATGTACTCTGTGGCAAGGTGATCTGGTGTTAGAATAGGGATATACGTACCATCTGTTGCCCCACTGTAGTTTGGGAAACCCATTGCTGCAAAACTATCCACTATATTCTGCACATTGCCAAGAGTTACAGTTCTGCGATAGATTTCCCAACTCTAAATTGTTACTGGTCAGTCAGGAATCAATCTGGTGTCTTCCACAGTGCAATTGCCACTCACTTCTCAACTGTCAGAGCAGCTCTCATTTTGGTGTCCCTGCANTCTGCAGAACTGCTGCTTAGCCAGTCGGTCCCCAGCTTGTAGCAGTGCATGGGATTCTTCCGTCCTAAGTGCAGGTATCTCCATGTGTTGTATCTGCAGCTGCTGCCATTGCGGCCTTAGGCTCTCCCCCTTCACATCTGTGGAACGCCTGAGCCAGATGAGGAAGAAAAAGAAGAGGACTCAGGATGACATGTTCCAAGAGATCCTACAAGCAAGTGCTCTGTCAGAGAATGAGCACAGGGCCTGGAGTTTCACCCTTGCAGGCAGCATGGAAAAGAATAAAGTGGAGAGGAAAAAGGCAAAGGAAAAGGAGAGGGATGTGCAGCAGGACATGTTTGCGCTTCTCAGACAGCAAACACAGATGCCGCAGACTCGGGTGGGCCTGCAGATTCGACAATCCCATGCTCATCTACCTTTGCAGCCCATCGAGACCTCAATATCAGGACCTCCCTATACCCCCCTTCAACATTCCTTGTAGCATCAGAAGTCGGTGCACTATCCCTATCGCTCCACCCAAAGGAACATTAAAGACAATCATAGCTTCACATACACCAACTGTGACTTTCACAGGTCAGTGTATGTGTACCTGAAATGGAAATGACTTCTTTCTCCTTCCTAAGTTCTGGTCCCTTACTGTATTAATTTTCAATTTTTTTTAATTGCCTGCTTCATGTTACAGAATAAAATACTATTTTGGGAGCAAAATTTCTCACTGAGGTCCAAACTTGTAAGTAAAAAACACCAGTGACCCTTCAAACGAACAAAGGCTGATTCAACTGTCATTCTGCACCTGCTGAGCAAATAGTTCAAGCGCTCCTTGCTGCTGTTGAGGTGGCTGGTGTACGGCTTCATGAGCCAGGGTAGGCTGGGTCCCTCAGGATCACTAATGAAATTTCAACATTCCCAATGGTAATCCACCAGTCAGGAAAAAAAAGTCCCTGCTTGCAGCTTTATGAACAGTTCTGTGTTCTCAAAGATGCGTATGTCATGCACCTTCCCTAACCAGCCTACACTGATGTCAATAAAGCATCCCCAGTGATCTGCCAGCACTTGCATAACCACAGAAAAGAAGCTATTTCTGTTGATGTACTCTGTGGCAAGGTGATCTGGTGTTAGAATAGGGATATACGTACCATCTGTTGCCCCACTGTAGTTTGGGAAACCCATTGCTGCAAAACTATCCACTATATTCTGCACATTGCCAAGAGTTACAGTTCTGCGATAGATTTCCCAACTCTAAATTGTTACTGGTCAGTCAGGAATCAATCTGGTGTCTTCCACAGTGCAATTGCCACTCACTTCTCAACTGTCAGAGCAGCTCTCATTTTGGTGTCCCTGCACTGGAGGGCTGGGTCATGCTCAGCGCACAGATCCAGAATGTGACCTTGCACATCAGAAAGTTCTGCAGCCACTGCTCGTCATCCCAAGCCTGCATTCAGGGCTGGCCTTACCATGAGGCGAACTGAGGTGGCCGCCTCAGGTGCCAGACTGTGGCTGTTGCTGGTGCATATGTATTCTCACTGCTATAGATGCACAGAGATGGTGGATTGCTGTGCTGGAGGAAGGAGGGCACAAGAGACATAACAGGCAGGCAGGAGAAAAGGTGAGAGGGAATAACAGAAAGCAGCAGGAGCTGCAGGGAGAGAGAGGAGAAGGAGCCCTTAAGATGCTGATATCTTCTCTCACTCTGGCTCTGCTACCAGCCTGCTTATTTGTCCCCTTCATTTGAGTGTTGAGAGCCACTATAGCTAGCACAGAACAGCAGTCATGAGTGAAAGAAGAAAACGCCCCTCTGGGGCAGCATTCAGAAAAAGAAAGAAAGCAAAGGAAGCTTTTCTATCTAAGCAGGAAGGAGCTCTCCTGACATACATAGACAAATGTTCACGGTGAGCCTTCCGGCCCCAGTGAGGATGAGAGTGGTAAGGAGATGCCTGATCTTCCAGTTAGTCAGAGTGCAGGTGACCTGGCAGCTACTGCAGCAGTCATATCTCCATCTCAAATGGATGTAACCACGCACATTCCTGAAGAAAAAAATTGTAGATCAGACAAGAGTGTGGTGGAGGCACAAGAAACAGCTGCTGCTGAGTTTAGTTCCTTAAGTCTAGATGATCCAGGACTGTGGACCCACTTGAGCAGTAGCCTGAGGGACTTCCTTGTACTGCACGGGCCACAGCAAGTGAAAAACTTCATGTTCCCCAAAGACAATGAAAATAGAAGTTTCCATCCAACACATTACTGGCGTGACATCCCCAAGGAGTGAAGTTCTGGAACAGCCTTCCAAGGGGAGCAGTGGGGGCAAAAGACATATCTGGCTTCAAGACTAAGCTTGATAAGTTTATGGAGGGGATGGTACGATGGGATAGCCTAATTTTGGCAATTAATTGATCTTTGACTATTAGCGGTAAATATGCCCAATGGCCTGTTATCGGATGTTAGAGGGGGTGGGATCTGAGTTTCTACAGAGAATTCTTTCCTGGGTGTCTGGCTGGTGAGTCTTGCCCACATGCTCAGGGTTTAGCTGATCGCCATACTTGGGGTCGGGAAGCAATTTTCCTCCAGGGCAGATTGGCAGAGGCCCTGGGGGGGTTTCGCCTTCCTCTTCAGCATGGGGCACGGGTCACTTGCTGGAGGATTCTCTGCACCTTGAAGTCTTTAAACCATGATTTGAGGACTTCAATGGCTCAGACATAGGTTAGGGGTTTGTTGCAGGAGTGGGTGGGTGAGATTCTGTGGCCTGCATTGTGCAGGTGGTCAGACTAGATGGTCATATTGGTCCCTTCTGACCTTAAAGTCTATGAGTCTATAATGGTGACAAAGTGGAGAGGCCATGGCTTATGTACTCAAAAACCCAGAATGCTGCATACTGTTTTTGTTGCAAACTCTTCCAGTCTAATGTTCCAGCCACATTGGGTTCTACAGGAACAAAGGACTGGAAAAATCTGGCTAGAAATCTGGCATGCCATGATAAGGCAGCAAATCACCAGAGAGCATTCCATAGGTGGAAAGAGCTTGAGATGAGACTAAGGTTAAAGGCCACCATAGATGATCAGCATCAAGAGAAGATTGCATCAGAGTCTCTTTACTGGCAAAATGTTCTGAAAAGGCTCATTGCCATTGTGAGAATGCTTGCTACCCAAAACCTAGCACTGCGTGGCACTTCAGATCAGCTGTATGTGCCAAACAATGGAAACTTCCTTAAAATTGTGGAGCTGATGGCTGAGTTTGATGCTGTACTCCAGGAGCATCTAAGAAGAGTCACCACCCAAGAAATGTACACACACCACNCTTCCGGCCCCAGTGAGGATGAGAGTGGTAAGGAGATGCCTGATCTTCCAGTTAGTCAGAGTGCAGGTGACCTGGCAGCTACTGCAGCATTCATATCTCCATCTCAAATGGATGTAACCACGCACATTCCTGAAGAAAAAAATTGTAGATCAGACAAGAGTGTGGTGGAGGCACAAGAAACAGCTGCTGCTGAGTTTAGTTCCTTAAGTCTAGATGATCCAGGACTGTGGACCCACTTGAGCAGTAGCCTGAGGGACTTCCTTGTACTGCACGGGCCACAGCAAGTGAAAAACTTCATGTTCCCCAAAGACAATGAAAATAGAAGTTTCCATCCAACACATTACTGGCGTGAAATCCCCAAGGAGTGAAGTTCTGGAACAGCCTTCCAAGGGGAGCAGTGGGGGCAAAAGACATATCTGGCTTCAAGACTAAGCTTGATAAGTTTATGGAGGGGATGGTACGATGGGATAGCCTAATTTTGGCAATTAATTGATCTTTGACTATTAGCGGTAAATATGCCCAATGGCCTGTTATCGGATGTTAGAGGGGGTGGGATCTGAGTTACTACAGAGAATTCTTTCCTGGGTGTCTGGCTGGTGAGTCTTGCCCACATGCTCAGGGTTTAGCTGATCGCCATACTTGGGGTCGGGAAGCAATTTTCCTCCAGGGCAGATTGGCAGAGGCCCTGGGGGGGTTTCGCCTTCCTCTTCAGCGTGGGGCACGGGTCACTTGCTGGAGGATTCTCTGCACCTTGAAGTCTTTAAACCATGATTTGAGGACTTCAATGGCTCAGACATAGGTTAGGGGTTTGTTGCAGGAGTGGGTGGGTGAGATTCTGTGGCCTGCATTGTGCAGGTGGTCAGACTAGATGGTCATATTGGTCCCTTCTGACCTTAAAGTCTATGAGTCTATAATGGTGACAAAGTGGAGAGGCCATGGCTTATGTACTCAAAAACCCAGAATGCTGCATACTGTTTTTGTTGCAAACTCTTCCAGTCTAATGTTCCAGCCACATTGGGTTCTACAGGAACAAAGGACTGGAAAAATCTGGCTAGAAATCTGGCATGCCATGATAAGGCAGCAAATCACCAGAGAGCATTCCATAGGTGGAAAGAGCTTGAGATGAGACTAAGGTTAAAGGCCACCACAGATGATCAGCATCAAGAGAAGATTGCATCAGAGTCTCCTTACTGGCAAAATGTTCTGAAAAGGCTCATTCCCATTGTGAGAATGCTTGCTACCCAAAACCTAGCACTGCATGGCATTTCAGATCAGCTGTATGTGCCAAACAATGGAAACTTCCTTAAAATTGTGGAGCTGATGGCTGAGTTTGATGCTGTACTCCAGGAGCATCTAAGAAGAGTCACCACCCAAGAAATGTACACACACCATTACCTTGGAAAAACAATTCAAAATGAGATTGTACAGTTACTGGCAACAAAAGTCAAACAGAAGATTGTGGCAGATGTGAAGTCAGCAAGGTATTACTCTGTTATTCTCGACTGCACACCTGACATCAGCCATAATGAACAAATGACTTTAAAGGTGAGTTTTGTAACAACAACAGAACCTAGTGAAAATGTCCCTGCAATGGTGACTGTCAGAGAGCATTTTCTAGAATTTATTGACATTGATGATACTACAGGAGCTGGTATGACAAATGTGCTTCTTAAAAAGCTGGAAGATATCGGAATTGCAATAGCTGACATGAGAGGTCAGGGCTATGATAATGGTGCCAACATGAGAGGAAAGAACAGAGGACTGCAGACACGGATCCGAGAGTTAAACCCTCGAGCTTTTTTTTGTCCCATGCAGCTCTCATTCATTGATCTTGAGTGCCACATGATGGGAAAGTCGAGTGGAGGCGATCAAGACTATCAAACACCAAATTGGGAAGATAGATGATGCCATAGTTGCCATTATGGAGGATAATGCTATGACAGGAACGGTTTGTGGGAGAACAGTGGCAGAGGGAAATGGAATCACCAGAAACATACATGACTTCAAATTTCTGTGTGGCTTAATGTTGTGGCATGAGATACTGTTTGAAATAAATGTTGTAAGCAAGAGACTCCAAGGTGCTGACCTTGATATATCTGGAGCAATGGAACAACTGGACAAAGCAAAGTCATACCTACAGTCTTACCGCTCAAATGAAGGATTTCAAAACGTTCTGAAGAGTACATAGAAGTTGGCAGAGGAACTTCACACTGAAGCTATTTTCCCACCCATTCAAGAATACAAGAGTCACCAAAGACGACAACATTTTGATTACGAGGCACGGGATAATCCCATAAGAGACCCCAAACAACAATTCAAAGTTGAATTCTTTAACCAGGTGCTAGATTGTGCAATACAGTCAGTTGAAGAACGTTCCATGCAGCTCAAGGAACATAGCAGTATATTTGGGATGTTGTATGATATTCCAAAACTCCTCACTATACCTGAAGAAGACCTACACCAGCAATGCAGGGCACTAGAGACAGTGTTGACACATGATGACATGCGCGATATTGATGCGAGTGATTTAGGTGATGAACTGAAAGCCCTTTCAAGATACATTTCAGCAGGATCAACTCCAAAGGCTGTTCTGGAATATATGTGCACAAATAAGATGACCACCCTCTTTCCAAATGCTTTTGTTGCTCTGCGCATACTTCTAACACTTCCTGTAACAGTTGCCAGTGGAGAACGCAGCTTCTCCAAGCTGAAGTTAATAAAAACACATCTACGCTCCACAATGACACAGGAGAGGCTGGTCGGCCTTGCAACCATCTCAATAGAGCATGAACTGGCCCAGACTGTGGACCTTCAGAAAGCAGTTCAAATCTTTGCAACGAAGAAGGCACGGAAAGCACCACTTTGATTATTCAAACAGATAAAAATGCCAGTGTTTACTATGCAGACAAGAAAAGTTAACTTTCAAACGCCTGAACAGCAAATGTAAATAAGTGTTACTTAAAATTTTTGAACAAGGCATTTTAAGTTGTTAGTTCTCCTTTATTGGGGTAGGTAGCAGAGCAGTACCATGAGAGGAGTAGAACAGGAAGAAGGCAGAATTGAGACCTTTCAAAGTTTTGGCCCAAACAAGGGGGCATGGGGGCATCATTTGAGCTCCCTGCCTCAGGTGCCAAAATGTTATAAGCCGGCCCTGCCTGCATTACAATGCAATCCCGCCAGTCAGTCCTTGTTTCTCTGGCCCAGAACCAGCCCTTCACCATTTCCAGCTGCTCTGTGAATGCCTCCAACAACCTTGAATTGTTTCTATGTCCCACAGCAATCTAGCATCTAAGGCACTGTCATGTTCCCTGCAGCTCTGCAAATACTACGGGATAATGCACCCTGTGCTTGCGATGCTCATGGAAATAGTGCAGAGTTATGCAGGCTCCATGCTTCTGTCAGAGATGGCGGACAGCAAGGAGGGATGCGTGGGTTTATGAGATTTTGAAAAGAAGGTGAGAAAGTTATGGGATGCAGATGAAATTATGGGATGGAGAAAATTGCATTATGGAAAGTTGACCCCATGCTCCCAATCATTCCTGCGTGACTCATTTCAGTCCCATCAAGCATTGCAAGACCACCACAAGGAACCAAGTATGCATGCGCATAAGCAATGCAATAACTTCGGCAGCTGTATGCCAACATAACTTAAGTTGACATAATTTTATAGTGTAGGCATGTCCTTAGCAAGGGAGAGATGTCATCGCTAGAATGAGAAGACCAAGCAGGAGGAGCTTGAAGGACACTGACCAACACCAAAAAAGGGTCTCAGGAGTTCTGAGGAAACTGAGGGAGGGAATTTGCATGCACATTTGTTTTTTTCCCCCCCATAGATCTGAAGCTGTTGTGCTTTTTAAATCAATGGTATGTACAATTAAGAAGCTTTTTTGCAAAATGTGTGTGTTTCTTGCTTTAACTGTCGGTGCTCAGTAGTTGGGGCTTGGAGACAGCGTGCATAAGCTACTGGAATGAACTGGGTGGGTTCCGCACTCGTTTTAGGGCCTAGCAGGCCCAGCAGTATTAGGGTAGGCAAAGGGACATTTGCCACCCTGCCCCCGCAAATGAATTTCAAGGAGCCCCAAATTATTGTAAAAAAAAGGACAAAATATGTACCAAGTTATCACATTAAGCAGTGGAAGTGGCAGAGCTGTATATTTCCATCTCAGAGTCATTTTCGTAACAGACAATGTTGTGTTTAAATAATCACCTCAATGATAAAATCAGACTTGTCTAGATTAGAAGCTGAGAGGTCAGTGATTAACATGGATGTCACATCAGAGCTCTCACATACATGCTGTGGCCCAGCATGAAGTATCACTGCAAACTACTCACATTCAACCATAGGAGTCAGTGGGAGAAGACCTGCTGAACCAACTACTTGCTGCTGGTTCTGCATTCATAATTCATTCGCCTCACTTTGAGAATATATTTGAGGCATGAGCATGCGATCTCTTCTCCAGTCACATAATTTCTTTAGCCATTTTATAATTACTGTTTAAAGTATTAAAAGAAACAGACGTCTACTGAGTTTAGGTAGGCTAACCCACACAGCATTACTGGGTAATATCCTGCTGGTGGGTACCATGTTGGTAAGGAATGGCATGGTAAGGGGTGGGAGGTCATTCACTGTTAATATGGCAACCTTCAACCATGCTACCATCAAAAAGGCAGAAATATCAATCAGGGGGCTGAAAAGCAAAAATGCCAGGTTACCAGAGTTGATATATGCAACATTAGCAGGCCAGCCTAGCAGAGTGGTTTTTGGTCCTGGGAACAGGAAGTAAAAAGATCATTTAGGACATAGTGTATCAATAACTATAGTGGCTGTCTGCACTAAAAATTCAGAAGAGAAACTTACGAAATATGAGATGAATGTGTTTGCAACTTCTAAAGCTGGGAGAGGTAGCACTGACCATTTAAATGAGCCATCTGTTGCTATTTGTCATGAAGATGATGATGAATCTGTCAGCTCAGCTTCCTTAGCAAGCATCCAGGAAGAAATCCCAAGTAAAAGCTTATCATAAGAGACTGGGGCAAGATCCAGCAATGTGGCCACATTCCCAAGAACATTCAGACTCCATTCGTTGTTATCTTGTTGAGAAAGGACTTATTCAGGTGACACCTGAAACTTTTAATTTTCCACAGTGGAATGGCAGATGTTTCGCTGATATGATCTTATTGAGTTTACTAATAATAATAATATAGTGAGATATACCTATCTCATAGAACTGGAAGGGACCTTGAAAAGTCATTGAGTCCAGTCCCCTGCCTTCACTAGCAGGACCAAGTACTGATTTTGCCCCAGATTCCCTAAGTGGCCCCCTCAAGGACTGAACTCACAACCCTGGTGTGACGGGTTGGTTCACAGAAACCCACTTGGGAGCTGCCAGCTGATGTGCAAAGGCTACCTCTGGTTCTATTCTCCCCTGCCAGCTACAGGTAGTTCCAGCACTCAATCTTGCTGATAGCCAGACACACCTATCTGCTTCAGACACAGACCAGAGTCTGAACCACCTATCCCAAAGCTGCAGGGTTACCTGAGAACAGCTCACAGATGTCTGCTTGCCTTTAACACTCAGATGCCCAATTCCCAATGGGGTCTAAACCCAGATAAATCCGTTTTACCCTGTATAAGCTTTATACAGAGTAAACTCATAAATTGTTCGCCCTCTATAACACTGATAGAGAGATATGCACAGCTGTTTGCTCCCCCAGGTATTAATACATACTCTGAGTTAATTAATAAGTAGAAAGTGATTTTATTAAATACAGATAGTAGGATTTAAGTGATTTCAAGTAGTAACAGACAGAACAAAAGNCACACACACACACACACACACACACACACACACAAAGGGGGGTGTGTGTGCGCACTATTCACTAGAGCGAATCCAGACCACTAGAAAGAAACTAATAGCCATTACCATCTTGTGGCTGCTCAGTGGTCTATCTGAAATATTCTGATGGAAGTGAAAACTGCAAAATATTATGCACTGATGCTCAACTGTACACCTGATTGTTCCATATGGAACAAATGGCTGTAATTCTTTGGTATGTAGAAGTCTATAAAGAACAAGCATCTATTAAAGAGTCTTTTCTTATATTCCTGAATGTCAAAGTCACTAGCAGAGCAGACTGGTTTTGAAGCAGCTAGAAGACATGGGACTTTAACATTAGGCTCTGCAGTCTTATTTGATAATGGTTCAAACATGAGGTGCGGGCACAAATTAGGAAAGTTAAAGCACATACATGGCATGGGAGTTGTTATAGTCACAATTGGAACTTGTTGCCTTTTGCTGCTGCTGCAGCTTCTTCACTTGAGACCAAAAATATTTAGTGTACTGC
Organism: Platysternon megacephalum; assembly: GCA_003942145.1. Lineage (NCBI taxonomy): Eukaryota > Metazoa > Chordata > Testudines > Platysternidae > Platysternon > Platysternon megacephalum. The sequence goes on from QXTE01000034.1 coordinate 12,702,211, forward strand.
AAAGATTGTATGTGTTATCTGGTGGATCTGCTAAAAATATCCCACCTTTTAAAAAAGCATGTGGATATTTCCCTGAAATCCTGGTCTGAAACTACATAGAAGGCAAATGTCTTCCTATCCTTTCATGGTAGCCTTCACTGTGTGGTACAAAGTACTGAAAGAAATCAGCACAATCAACAAGCAGTTTAAGGGAACGGATATAGATCTTTGTATGGCATGCAGATTAATAAAAACCATCAGCAGCATCCTTTCAGGATTATCATAAGACAAGTTTTGACATTACACTTGAGAAAACCAAAGTGGCTCATGAGTTGATGGAGAACCAATATTTCCAGTTATTAATGGAGCTATTGACAGCGAAATGGATACAAAAGACAAGTTCAGTACTGACCTTTTTTTTAAATTCACTTCTGGAAATTGTGATTTACCGAAATTTACAGCAGATTTGAAGGAATTTGTAGCTTTGTATGGCTTCTTACAGATCATTTCCCAAACTAGAATGAATCTGGAAAAGGTATGTAAAGAATTGGCTGCAACTGAAGCAGACTTGGCAGCAGACCAACTGGATGAACTTGTGATATTAAAATGTATTTTGAACAGATTAAGAAAAACTATGCATGAAATTTTGAACTTTATCATTAAGAACAAACTCCACTTAATATTTCCAAATACTTACATAGTTTATTGCATGTATTTAACCATTCCTATTACTCTGGCTTCAGCTGAAAGTTCTCTCTCTTAAAGCTCATAAAGATATATTTGTGGCTCAAATGTCACAGGAGATTGAACAGGAGTACTTGTGGCACCTTAGAGACTAACGAATTTATTTGAGCATAAGCTTTCGTAGGCTACAGCCTACTTCATTGGATGCATAGAATGGAACATATAGTGAGGAGATATATATATACACATACAGAGAACATGAAAAGGTGGGAGTTCCCCTACCAACTCTAAGAGGCCAATCAATTGAGATGAGCTATCATCAGCAGGAGAGAGAAAAAAACCTTTGAAGTGATAATCGAGATGACCCATAGAAGGTGTGAGGATATTTTAACATGAGGAAATAGATTCAATTAGTGTAATGACCAAACTATTCCCAGTCTCTGTTCAAACCTAAGTTAATTGTGTCTAATTTGCATATTAATTCAAGTTTAGCAGTCTCTCTTTGGAGTCTGCTTTTGAAGTTTTTTTGTTGCAAAATTGCCACCTTCAGGTCTGTCACTGAGTGGTTAGAGAGATTGAAGTGTTCTCCCACTGGTTTTTGAATGTTATGATTCCTGTCAGATTTGTGTCCATTTATTCTTTTGCATAGAGACTGTCCAGTTTGGCCAATGTATATGGCAGAGGAGCATTGCTGGCACATGATGGCATATATCACGTTGGTAGATGTGCAGGTGAATGAACCCACTGATGGCGTGGCTGATGTGATTAGGTCCTATGATGGTGTCACTTGAATAAATATGTGGATAGAGTTGGCATCGGGCTTTATTGCAAGGACAGGTTCCTGGATTAGTGTTTATGTTGTATAGTGTGCGGTTGCTGGTGAGTATTTGCTTCAGGTTGGGGGGCTGTCTGTAAGCGAGGACTGGTCTGTCTCCCAAGATCTGAGAGAGTGAGGGATCATCTTTCAGGATAGGTTGTAGATCTTTGATGTGCTGGAGAGGTTTTAGTTGGGGGCTGTAGGTGACGGCTAGTGGCGTTCTGTTATTTTCTTTGTTGGGCCTATCCTGTAGTAGGTGACTTCTGGGTACACTTCTGGCTCTGTCAATCTGTTTTTTCACTTCAGCAGGTGGGTTTTGTAGTTTTAAGAATGCTTGATAGAGCTCTTGTAGGTGTTTGTCTCTGTCTGAGGGATTGGAGCAAATGCGGTTGTATCTTAGAGCTTGGCTGTAGACAATGGATCGTGTGGTGTGTCCTGGATGGAAGCTGGAGGCATGTAGGTAAGTATAGCGGTCAGTAGGTTTCCAGTATAGGGTGGTGTTTATGTGACCATCACTTATTAGCACAGTAGTGTCTAGGAAATGGACCGCTTGTGTGGACTGGTCTAGGCTGAGGTTGATGGTGGGATGGAAATTGTTGAAATCATGGTGGAATTCCTCAAGGGCTTCTTTTCCATGGGTCCAGATGATGAAGATGTCATCAATGTAGCGCAAGTAGAGTAGGGGCATTAGGGGACGAGAGCTAAGGAAGTGTTGTTCTAAGTCAGCCATAAAAATGTTGGCATACTGGGGCCGTGCGGGTACCCATAGCAGTGCCGCTGACTTGAAGGTATATATTGTCCCCAAATGTGAAATAGTTGTGGGTGAGGACAAAGTCACAAAGTTCAGCCACCAGGTTAGCCGTGATATTATCGGAGATACTGTTCCTGATGGCTTGTAGTCCATCTTTGTGTGGAATGTTGGTGTAGAGGGCTTCTACATCCATAGTGGCCAGGATGGTGTTTTCTGGAAGATCACCAATGGATTGTAGTTTCCTCAGGAAGTCAGTGGTGTCTCGAAGATAGCTGGGAGTGCTGGTAGCATAGGGAGAGAGTCCACATAGCCAGACAATCCTGCTGTTAGGGTGCCAATGCTTGAGATGATGGGGCATCCGGGATTTCCAGGTTTATGGATCTTGGGTAGCAAATAGAATGCCCCTGGTCAGGGTTCTAGGCATGTGTCTGTAAAGATCTGTTCCTGTGCTTTTTCAGGGAGTTTCATGAGCAGATGGTGTAGTTTCTTTTGGTAATCATCAGTGGGATCAGAGGATAATGGCCTGTAGAATGTGGAGTTAGAGAGCTGCCTAGCAGCCTCTTGTTCATATTCCAACTTATTCATGATGATGACAGCACCTCCTTTGTCAGCCTTTTTGATTATGATGTCAGAGTTGTTCCTGAGGCTGTTGATGGCGATTGAATGCTTCAACCCTATTGTCTATTGAAAGTCAAGTTGGAAAGCAGTTGGATTTCACAGAATTGATTCTTGCTTTTGTGGCTACAAAAGTATCAAAGATTATGTTTTAGTGATTCTATTTCCATGCAAATAAACTTTTAAAAATATTCCATTCTTTTAATTTAAGATGAAGTGTTCACTTTGCCTATTCCAGGCCAGTGACTGATTTCTGATTTAACCTATTGCTTTTACATAACTGCTAACCTATAGTGAATTCTACATTATTTAATCCAGTGTTTTGCTTCAACTGACAGTATTTCAGCAGCTACCATCACCAGTCAGCATGTAAAGAACATTGGCAGGTGGTAAGCTGACCTGCTGATTCACTTCTTTTTATCAGTATTGTATTGGGAAGACCTTAGCTTTAAATATTGCTTCTTTGTTGCGAAGCCTATCAAAAAGAGAAAATTGAATGGAACTTGTGCCTTGTCAATCCACAGTTCTTTTTGAAGTATGTTGTTTTATTGATTGACCTATTTTGTGAATGTTTGTCTTCCTAAATGCTGAGTAGTTCTCAGCAAAGGTTTTTACTATTTCAAGTCTTTCTAAGGTACTGGCTGAAAATTAATATGCTGGTATTTTGTTTGCTATATAACCAGATTCCATTTGGAGGATCTTCATAGCAAGAACAGTATAATTTAACATGTTGTTAACATACTTTAAACCATGCCTTTGCATTAGAGTTATCAACAGAAATCTCCCTTGCCTTTTAGTAGGATAGATAAAATGAAGCAGTGTTGCAACACTGTCAATGTTTCATTTAATTCTATTTTCATATTGGAATTTTTATTTTTGCAAGTCTGACAGGGAAAATTATACTTAAAAAACAGCCTTCATCCTTTCTATACGTTATAATTTACAGCAAAATACTGCCCCAGTAGCCAAATTTTAATTCTTAAAACTTTCAAAATACAACATTTTCAAGGGCTCTAACCAGCTGCTGGACTCCTGGAAGGTTGTTTTTTTAATTTGTGACATCAAGGGGCCCCAAAATACCCACTTGCTGTCACACTCCCACCTCTCCAATAAAGAGACCCTAGAACAGCCCTGGGGCCTAGTTGTGTCCCACATCCTAAGGGGTACCAGACAGGGAGTCTGCACGCTGGGAGTGTGTCTGAGAAGCCAGACTCAGGCTGTGTCTACATTACAAGCTAGGGGTATGATTCCCCACTCGCGTAGACGTACATGTGCTAGCTCTCATCAACCCAGAGTGAGTATACATAGAAGTGGCACTGTTGTAGTAAGGGGAGTGGTAGAGTAGCTGTGCCAAGTACATACCCAGTTTTGTACTTAGAGACAGTTCTTGCTCAGAGCCAGTGGGCTTCAAAAACCACATGGGATCCAAAAGGTTGATTCAATACTGCAGCCTGGTGATAATCCATGAAGGGGGAGAAAAGGGCTATAACAGCTTCCAGTAAACACAAAAGTCTGAACAATAAAGATTTTTCTCCCTTTATCAGATCTCATTTTGAATGTAAACACACAAAAACTTTTCAGATAGCAATAGCTTTCTTATACCTGAAGCAGATGAATCAGGATGATTAACAGGGAATATATTTTAATGGCATCAACAGTATTGTTAGCCTCAAACATAGAGACTATGAGTCAAACACGAAAACATCACAGGATTAGCTTAAAAGAGAGATTTAAAAAATAATAATAGGTCACTGTTTCTTGCATACCTTTCAATTTGAACTTGTAGAAGGAAGGTGCCTTCTTGTTCATGTGTGATTATGTCAAGTTTGAGATTCAGCCTGAAAGCGCACACAAAAATATGGGCCTCCATGCTGGCTGCTCAGATAGTGACCCACTTACCTACTCATAAAACCTGAGGAAAAAGCTTCCATTTGATCCATCCCCATTCTTCCAACAATCTCCCTCCCCACCACATCAAGTCTCTCAAGTCTCTCATATTCCCCTTCCATGCTCACCTGAGTCCTCTGTCCCTCAACTGTCCCTCTATATTCATGTATCTATCCATCTTAAGAGTTTTATACCAAAGCACAAACTTTAACTCTTTTTTATTTTCATTAAACATTAAGAATTAATTCACATTGCACTGAATAAAGTGTAGACAAATGTGGTGGTCCAGTCTCCCTTTAAAAATATGTGTGTAACTCCCATTTGTGGTAGTGGAAGTCACACAAAGAGTGAGAGAAGTAGAGGCACCTCAAAGTAACTCTAACCTAATTATGTAGAAGACTTTAAATCATAGCTCCACGTGTTCAGAAATACTTGGAATGCATCCAAAGGATTACGTTTAATTGGGATATGTTTTAACTGAATTTCCTGCGGTTGAAAACAGCTACACTGAACACATTTGAAACAACACTCCTATAACCACAGATGATGTATAGCCAGGATTATCATAAGGATAGTCACAATGCAAGCATCCTCTTGCTGCCTTGACAAGAAGCCCCAATCCCGAACCACAGAACCCAACCCTAGGAATGGGAATATTCAATCCCCATGCCAATTCAATCCTTGCCTGCTCTTCAGAGACATCCAAAAGAGGGGCCAGTGCCATTTTTGATTTGGACATCTCCAGGAAGCAGACTGAGAATACAAATATTTTAGATAGACCACTGAGCAGCCACGAGATGGTAATGGCTATTAGTTTCTTTCTAGTGATCTGGATTCGCTCTAGTGACTTTGGATTCAATCCACAACCCCCCCCCTCTTTTGTGCACTATTGTTGAAGCATCAAGGGGGCAGAAAACAGCTCGATATACTCAGCACAGCCTGCACCACCTCCTCAGTAAAGGGGGCATAGCCTAAGTGCTCTGCATTCCAGAAATCCCTGGCTGGCAATGGGTCATAACCACCCATCATAAATTACACCAGATTTGGGACTGCTCATATCTATGCCAGAGCAAGTGCTGATCCCACTTCTAAAAGTTGCAACTGGATCCTTTACATCTTTATGTCTCAGCAGTTCTCAGTTCCCCTGGAGTTGACAGGCCACATACAAAGGACTAGATGTTTTTGGATGGGTAAAAGGTATTTAGAGCAAATAGATGTGTAGAGACCTACAATTTCGGTAACCATTACATTAAACTATGACAATATGATGGACAAAACTTATTGAGTTTAAGTATTCTAGGAGTTCATTGTATTAAAAATGCAAGCATTTATGTACTATTGAGGGTTTATATGCAATTCCATAAGGGAGGGGGACCACCTCCAGGAACTAAGATTGGAGAACGGTTAGGCAATTTACTCAGGTTGTAACACCTCCTGAGAGCTACCATCACCTCGAGAGAAGTTTGCACATAGTGGCTCAAACTGAATTCTCTACAGACCAACAGACAAGGAAAGGATAAATAGCCTGAGTTTAAACTGACTCAGGGCCTTCTTTCTGATCCAGTAAATAGACAGGGCCTCTGGTCCAAGGGAAGGGGCAATCCTCATGAAAGGATTGGAAGGACTTTGGCGTACTGAGACCCCATAATCCTGAGAGAGCTTATTCTGAGCAGAAGCTGTGATGAACTTGTGACCACAGGTAGATGCCGGTGAGGTTAGAGTCCAGAGCCCTTGTGGAGTCAGGAGATGGTCTCTGGTAAGCTCACTGGCATGCATGTAGGTTCTTTTATTGTTGTTAATATGTTCTCTGTAATGCTTTTACCTTAAAAATAAATGAGCTTGCTTAGAAAGAACTGTGTGGTAGCTTAACTGTGGCAATTGCACTTTTTACTGTTTCTGAGAAGAAAAGTAAAGAAGGCCATTTTAGGTAGCCTGACATTGCTGGGGAGGTCACAGTACAGGCAGGGAACTATGCAGTCTCGAAATATCCTGGTCAAGAGGGAGGAAGAGAAATGGGTCTCCTACTTAAAAGAGGTGATGGCTAAGGAGCAGGGAGCCTAGAGTGGGCACCCTTGCAGAACCAGAGAGAGGCAACACAGGTGCAGTTGCCCCCAACTGTGACAATGGTAACTTGACAATAGGTTTTAACATTAAACCTAGTGCTCTAACAATGATTAAAGTCGTTAAACTATTTAAGTCCTTGAGACCAGAACATACTTTTATGGATTAGTTTCAGTGGGTGTCTTCTGGCAGATGCTTCTACAAAATATGTAGGTAAAAACTGTCTTCACTGTCAGACAAACCTACAAAAATAGCATTTGCTGATGGTAGGGGTAGCTTCTCTGCCAAATGAAATATGAGCTATCTACTCCACAGAAGCCTTTTCATCAAATTATGCTAAAGTTTGTTTTTTAAAGAAAGGCCTGTGGCATAAAAAATCCGTCATATTAAAAATGGGATCTTCCAAAAAGGAGTCAAAATACTCACCTGCAATCCTATGTATGCTTTTTTGTTTGTTTCATTCTATATTTGGAATACATAATGAAAGCTAGCTGCAGAGAAAATTATTTATTTCTTCAGAGCTTTAGACTGCTTTTAAAAAAAAAAAAAAATCAGAAATAACAGGTTGCATTTTGCATTACCCTGTGAAGGCCAGTGTGACTAATAATTAAAACTGCAGCTATGTGTGAAGAGCACTATAATTAGTCACTTTTCAAATAAATAAAATGTCAGAAAAGAAGAATAAAGCCTTGATCAGCAGCACTAATTTTAGTAGAGTATACATAAAAGGCAGTGATCATTCTATAAATTTTCTTCCACAGATATACATTTATGAAATTCTCCTACAGAAAGAAGGATAGTATTTTCCTCAGTGCTTCATTACTGTGTGTATATATACACACATATACATATATGCACAAAAGTGAAAGTATTATGTATTTTATATGATAAGATTTACCTTTTAATCAATCTTTATTAAACTATTATTTTACTGGTTACATTTATTGAGGGGGAGCCAGAGAGGAAGAGGGCCATGGACAAAAAATGTTTTGCAAGTTTACAACAGTGATTGACCTCTCAGACACCAGGTTGCCTCATTTCCCTCTTCCACTACAAGCTTCCCCCTTTATGTAAGGTAGTTAATTTGATTTAGTCTTCTGGGCAAACCATTAAAAGTCCTCCCGTTCCAGGGTGAGAAAGAGTCCAATGAACTTTCACCCCTTGATAGAAGGGCTCCCTCTCTGAACCCAGGCTTCCAAGAAATCCTCTCTACAAAAACCACACATCTTCTCTCTGGTATGTCAATAGCATGCTTCCCAGCCTCTTCTCCGGAATATTTGAGGCTATTTTTCCACAGCCCCTTCAAGCTCTTTACCCATCCACCTCACTGCAGGGAGCCCTATTACCAGTCTCTTGGCTCCTCATTAGTGAGGCCCCATGAGTGGTTCTCTGGCACCCTCCTGGCCTTTCACAGTCTTTGCTTTCAAAAATCAAAGACCACCCCTTCCTTGAGGTTGTTTCCACAGCCCTTTAACTGTCTCTGGAATCCTAACAGCAACCATCAGATTCTTCCAGGAGTCCTTCAGTGGAAAGACCAAAACCAAATCTTGAATCATTCTTGGTCTCTGCCTTTCTTCTATATCTTGCCTCCCTTTCCCAGCATTCCTTTTTTTTAGTCCCTATAGTTCCTCTGCTCCATGGGAGCGACAAGTCCCAGGAAGACCAGACCATGGAACAGGCACATGCTGAACCTGGGACTTCCCTTAAGGGAGAGCAAACCCTGTGCTGTAGCTCTCCCAAAAATGAAGTGGAGCTGTCCACAGAAAACTTGTAGTTACAAATGGGTAGTGCCAACTAGACAAGATGTTTTCATTCTAGACAGTGGGTGGGGAATGGGACATTACGAAAAAAAATAGCCCTTAGATTCTTAGAAGCAGCTTATCTTCCACCCGGGGAGCCTTCCTGAGAACAGCATTCCTACCAACAGCCTCTGAGTAATGGCTGCTAGGACTCTGCAAGGACATGTGATGAGACCACATGTCTCTAGACTCCATCTTGGGATGTCTGTGTTTTTCCATGGACCAGTCTGGGAACCAAGCTTTGAAACAAAGGGTTCTCACCATATGCAAAAGCTATATAAGGCAGGGAGTGACATCATGTGGTGTTCTTCGCTCCCCACACAAGAAGACTCCTAAAAACACCTGAAGAACAAAGACTGAACTGGGGTAAGTGCTGGACCCAGACTAAAGGGATTTTTAGTCTGTGAATGGAACACCTGTGGATTCCAAGCTGTAAGCAAGTGAAGCTTGCCCCTTAAGAATCTGCAGGCTGCTTGCATCATTCTTAGGGTGCGAATCTGGTATTCATAACTAATCTATTCAGTATATTAAGTTTAGCTTGTGTTTTTTGTTTATTTGCTAGGTAATCTGCTTTGATCTGTTTGCTATCACTTAAAATCTATCTTTTGTAGTTAATAAACTTATTTTTGTTCTATCTAAACCAGTATGGGAATCATAACTCAGGGGCAGAAGGCTGTTGCATATTCCTCTCCACATTGAGGGAGGGAGGGAATTTTATGAGCTTATACTGTACAGTTCCCTGTGCAGTGAAAGACAGCATCATTTTGGGTTTATACTCCAGAGGGGGTGCGTGCCTGAGGAGCTGGGAGTAACTTTCCCCTGCAGGGGCTTGTCAGTGAGCATGCTTGTAACTGCAGCTGGGTGTGTCCCTACCGGTATGTATGCTGGTGAAAGAGCAGGTTGGAGGGCCCTGTAGCTTGTCACTGCAGCACTGTGTGATCGAGAGCGCAGGCTGGTGCGTCAGGAGGCTCAGTGGTACCCCAGTTCCAGGTGGCACCCATCACACCTACATCATCTAGTACAGTGTGAGAAATCTTTTCTTAACCTGAAATGAAAACACTGCCAGTTATCTAGATACACACAATAGAAAAAAAATAATTTATTTTATATACCTACCCCCAAGCCCACACACAGCAGCTAGGGGAGACTGTCCATGGAACCANATGAAAACACTGCCAGTTATCTAGATACACACAATAGAAAAAAAATAATTTTATATACCTACCCCCAAGCCCACACACAGCAGCTAGGGGAGACTGTCCATGGAACCAAAGGGGATTCATTCCCCCAACCAACTACCAAGGTCAAGAGTAGGAAGTTCATTTTAGGTAACACTGGTGTACATATTTGCAGCCTTTTGAATGGATGAGATCAGAAAGACACAGGGTGGTAAAGGGAGAAGAAGGAAGAGACAGTGTTAGCATCTTGTAGAGCTTCTACAGAGAGTGGGAGAGGGAAGGAGGATTTTCCAGGAGAGATGATGAAGAACTTATCAGAGAGGAAGGATCATGACAATTAAGGTATTTTCTACATGCACTTTTCACAATCCTCCCACTATTTGTCCAGCAGTGTTACAAATCCACTCACTAGTCTATATGGTGAACAAATGTTTTTACCACCATGTTCCCTCATCATGGTCTAAGTATTACATGTTTATCCAAATCAGACTTTGAGAGTCATCACACAGTAAAGGGAATAACAAATATTCCTAATAATGGAATATCGATAAATCCTTAGGCACCAAATTCTGTTCCTAGTTACACTACTGTAAATCTGAAACAACTCAATTGAAGTCTAACGCAACCCCTCATTTACACTGGTGTTAACTACGAGCAGAATGTGGTTTTAAATTACTTTAAAAGTGGTAAAAATGTGACTGTGCAAGTAAGTCCTAAACAAGGTAATCAGTTAAAGAGTCACAGCACTTCCCCTAAAGAGTAATTAAAAAAACATGGATTCCAGTAATCATAAAAGTATTCTTAAGAATTCCTTTAAACCCATCTAATTAAACAAGAAGTGACAGCTCCTTAATAAATGTTTCTTTGTCAAGCAGTTTTGTAAAGTGTGATTGCATCATGGGAGACATGTCTAAGCTTTTTCTATCCACCTTCTTTTCACTTCTAGCATGACAGCTTTTTTAAAAAAAAACCTTCTGGACACATACTGATGACTTGCAGTGATCCCACTGGCTTATAAGCAGTTAAAAGGGTACTAGATGAACCAGTTTTCTATGGCAAGTCTTGATACAGTGCACTACATAAGCCTCCAAAACAAAGTAAAATCATAAAGGCAATACTGTACAACAAAATACAAGATTATAACAGAGGGTGTAAAATAATTACACTGGATATATTTTGTGCACATGATTAATCTTATAAATGTGCAGAAAAGTCATGCTTTTGATGGTCACAGTGAAAGACAGGCATCTGCTTGATAGGTAGGCAGTTTGATTCTGGCATTGATTGGTAGGATTGTGGAACTTGACTGCACTGCTGTTTCCTTTTGGGAAGGAGGAGAAAACACAAAAGTCTGTCATTGGCCGAGAAGCAAACCCATCTGGTGAAGTCATGAATGGCTGAGTTCAACAGCAGGGAAGCCTACTGTTAATCTGTTTCGCAGTCAATCAAGAACTCTGGAGGATTTATTAAAGGGATCGAGATCTAACAAAAAAGTTGCAGAGGAGGATTTGGAATAAATGTGAATTTTATTTCAAAATGTAAAATAAATCATAGGCCTATATGCTGCCTAGAATTGTGGGGGAGCAATGAAAGAGAGACAGCACTGCTCTACCACATGCTCCCCCATCCTCTTGAGTCTGCAGAAGCCCCTCCACCCCCAGCCTGTGGGTTTGGTATTCTATGAGTTGAACTGAGTATTCCAGATCCATGGAGACAGCCAAATACTATGGCATGCTGCTCTCTGAGCTGGCAGATATCCAAATGGAGAACCCCCTATGTGGCTATCTATGCTTCACACCTGTTTCTCCATCTCCTGGAGAAGGAGTTTGCTCAAGTGTAAAACAAAAGTCAAACAGCAGCCTATGAGGAGGGCAGGCTGTTGAGAAAGGGCGTTAGAGGTAACTTGTCAGAAGGCTGCAGTTTGCTTCTCCCGTGGATCTCTGGGACCTGCAGTGCTTAAATGCCATGCCCTATGCCTCCTTCATGGCCCTTTCCCTGAAAAGAAATGTTGAACTTTCCAAGGAAACTGTATGAGATTCACCACACCAAGTTTCTTGAGCTTTCTGATCCTTTCCTACAGGTTTTAAGCACAAAATGGTATGATATTGTCCAATAGTGAAACTTAGGAACATATGAACGGTCACTCTGGGTCAGACCAATCATCCATCTAGCCCAGTATCATATCTTCTGACAGTGGCCAATACCAGATGCTTCAAAGGGAATGAACAGAACAGGGCAATTATCGAATGATTCATCTTCTGGCAGCTGGAGGTTGAGAGACATCCAGAGCATTGGGTTGCATCCCTGGCCATCTTAGCTAATAGACATTGATGGACCTATCCTCCACAAACTTATCGAATTCATTTTCCAACCCTGTTATGCTTTTGACCTTCACAACATCTCCTGGCAATGAGTTCCACAGGTTGACTGTGCACTGTGTGAAGAAGTACTTCCTTATGTTTATTTTAAACCTATTGACTATTAATTTCACTGGGTGACCCCTGGTTCTTGTGTTATGTGAAAGAGTAAATAACACTTCCTTATTCATTTTCTCCCTAACATTCATGATTTTATAGACCTCTATCATACCCCCCTTAGTCATCTCTTTCCCAAGCTGAACAGTCACAATCTTTTTAATCTCTCATTATATGGAAGTTATTCCATACTCCTAGTTATTTTTGCTGCCCTTCTCTGTACCTTTTCCAATTCTAATATAACTTTTTTTTTTAGATGGGTCAACCAGAACTGAACGCAATATTCAAAGTGTGGGTGTACCATGGATTTATATAGTGGCACGATGATATTTTCTGTCTTATTATTTATCATTTTCCCAATGGTTCCTGACATGGTTAGCTTTTTTGACTGCTGCTGCACGTTGAGGGGATGTTTTTCCAGAGAACTAACCACAGTGACTCCAAGATCTCTTTCTTGAGTGGTAACAGCTAATTTAGACCCCATCAGTTTGTATGTTTAGTTAGGATTATGTTTTCCAACATGCATTACTTTGCATTTATAACATTGAATTTCATTTGTCATTTTGTTGCCCAGTCACCAGGGCTGGTGCAACCCATTAGGCGACCTAGGCAGTCGCCTAGGGCGCTAACATTTGGGGGGCGCCGGCACTCCGGTCGTCGTTGGTATTTTGGGGGTGGGACCTTCCGCCACCTCTGTCGGGGGCAGCATTTCAGGGGCGGGACCTTCCGCCGCCTAGGGCGGCGAAAAAGCTGGAGGTGCTTCTGCCAGTCACCCAATTTAGTGAGATCCCTTTGTAACTCTTTACAGTCAGTTTTGGATTTAACAATCTTGAGTCATTTAGTATAATCTGTAAACTTTGCCACCTCGCTTTTTACCCCCTTTTCCAGATCATTTATGAATATGTTGAACAGCACTGGTCCCAGCACAGATCCTTGGGGACCCCACTATTTACCGCTCTCCATTCTGAAAACTGACCATTTATTCCTACTGTTTGCTTCCTATTTTTTTAACTACTTACTGATCCATGAGCGGACCTTCCCTCTTATCCCATGTTTGCCTACTTTGCTTAAGAGCCTTTGGTGTGGGACATTGTCAAATGCTTTCTNTAGTCGCCTAGGGCGCTAACATTTGGGGGGCGCCGGCGCTCCGGTCGTCGTCGGTATTTTGGGGGTGGGACCTTCCGCCGCCTCTGTCGGGGGCAGCATTTNTCCGGTCGTCGTTGGTATTTTGGGGGTGGGACCTTCCGCCACCTCTGTCGGGGGCAGCATTTCAGGGGCGGGACCTTCCGCCGCCTAGGGCGGCGAAAAAGCTGGAGGTGCTTCTGCCAGTCACCCAATTTAGTGAGATCCCTTTGTAACTCTTTACAGTCAGTTTTGGATTTAACAATCTTGAGTCATTTAGTATAATCTGTAAACTTTGCCACCTCGCTTTTTACCCCCTTTTCCAGATCATTTATGAATATGTTGAACAGCACTGGTCCCAGCACAGATCCTTGGGGACCCCACTATTTACCGCTCTCCATTCTGAAAACTGACCATTTATTCCTACTGTTTGCTTCCTATTTTTTTAACTACTTACTGATCCATGAGCGGACCTTCCCTCTTATCCCATGTTTGCCTACTTTGCTTAAGAGCCTTTGGTGTGGGACATTGTCAAATGCTTTCTGAAAGTCCAAGTCCACTCTATTGACTGGATCACCCTTGTCTCCATGCTTGTTGATCCCCTCAAAGAACGGTGAGGCATGATTTCCCTTTACAAAATCCATGTTGACTCTTCCCCAACAAATGGTGTTAATCTAGGTGTCTAATAATTCTGTTCTTTACTATAGTGTCAACAATGGGTGGAGATTGGCGGGGCTTGGGGGTGCACTTCCCCCCAAAACAGTATATGTTAATAGTGGGAAAACAACTAAAACCATCCTCAGAGAAAAGAGAAAACTGGCCCTTGACTGTCTCCCATAAAGCTGGGGCAGAGTTGGGGGCCCAGCTCTAGGGGTTCCCCACTAGCTGGGGCCCAGGGCCAGGCTCTGCACAGCCTGCTCAGCCCAGCTCTGACTTCCCCTTCCAGCTGCAGTGATCAGTGGTGCATGGCTCCAGCTCTCTCCCTGCCAGCAGCAGCCAGTCCCCGTGCCATAGTGGGTGGGATGCCACCAAGCGCAGCCTGGAAGACAAGAGCCATGCATGCGCTTGCTGCAGCACCAGGTCAGAGGTGCTGCTGCTTGGCATGGGGCTGCCATGTTATAAACCTGGGCAGTAGAAAGGGCAGGTGGAGGAGACCTTTGCTGGGCTATTTCCTACTTCCGTCCTGATTCAGTGTGCGACTCAGCCTAGTAGTGGAAACCTTCTAAGATAGTACAAAAGTGAATAATGCTCTCAGACTGTATGCATTATGTCTTTCTATGCATTTGTACAGCACCTAGAACACGTAGGTCCAAGTGCTGATTGGGCACTAGTGCAATAAATGTTAAACATCACAACTAAAACTGACAGCATTGTCCCAAAGATTTACACTCATTTTGCTTGTCTTACACTGCATGCTGAACTCCAGAGGCATCAATTAAAGGATCAGCTTCCCTGACATGGGTAAAAAAACCAAGCAGAATTCCACCCTCCCCAAGTTGGATCATCTCCAGCAATAAAATTGCTACCCAGGATTTCTTCCTGCATGGCTATACCCAGTCCCAGAAAGACAACAGCCTACACTTTGTACCAACAAACTAATAAGGACCCTGTGCAACAACCTGAAGCTTTGGAGGGTACCAAAAGACATATCTTATACATACATAAATAAGTTAGAAAAAGAGAGGGGGTATGTTCTTTGAATATAGCTACTGGAAAAAATTGAGTTCTGCATGAAGCACGGTACAAACAGGAAAGGGACACCAGGTGTAGCGGTGGTATAAAAATGCTGGGCACACTGACAAGCAACTGTCACCTCAAAAATATGTTCACAAGAGAGTTTCTGCTCCTGCTGCTGCTTACTCCATTCAGTATTTGAATGTCTAGGACATACAGGAAATGTCTCCTTGGCTTTCAAACAAAACGCTAAAAGTGGACTATAAAACTAAAGGTTTAGATTTTTTGCTGCAGTCTGGGGAGCGCTCTAATTCACATTATACATTCAAAGGTGGCCTAAGAAGCATGCACTAGGGAGACTCCCCCTCAAGCCCTGATCCACACAAACACACACACACACCATCTGTCCGTCTGTCCCACCCTCCCCCGCCACTTCCAGGCGCTCCATCGAGCTATTTACAGTGGAGTTCTCCCCCAGCCCTGTACGTCAGCCCTGTACATCATAGTTGGCCTTTCCATACTGCCTGAGTCACATATGAAGGGCCCTGGGCCAGAATCCATCCTTGGTGTTGATTTGGTTTACAAGAGTTTGCCATATATGTAATCTCATCCCATCTCTGCTTGAGTGCTTTGCTCCACACAGACATGCTAGTGAGGGGAGGTATCATGGGGGAGGAAACTGACCCTCATCCCCTCCTCCCATCCCTCACTACAAGGAGAGGGAGAAGGTTAATTTCATATAGGCGCTAACATTCCGATTTCTTCTTTTTCAATTGTCTGCAATGTTAAATGAGGTTGGAGAGTCTAAGAGCCTGTTCCAGCAAATATTAAATGCAGACAACAGCAATGCTCACTTTGTCTGTCACCCATACATACAGTTTTGCCTCCATGTCATTTGGAGTAATTTTAACAAATGCAAATATTAGGGCAATAGTTCTAGTTTAAACTGGATTAACAGTATTTTTTTTTTTAAAAGAAGGTCACTAAAAATATAGCAACCCCAGAAAACTAAACAATACCAAACAAAGCAAATCTCTTCCAGGAATATGATCTAGCTCATGCAGCACCAATTGATGCAGAAGCAGGAGACAGCACAGCAAAACTGTCTAACAAAAAGACACCAGCAGAAGGATCCACAACAGTAGGAGTCATAAGAGAAGGTTGCAGGCCCAACACATCCTCAGTAACACATCCTCCACTGCAGCTGCCATAACAGCTGTTCAGAATCATCTACCACCAGCTCCCACAACACCAGCAACCACATGCCTTTCTCTAGCACCATCCTCCTTTAACCTATGGCCTTGAATACTTCAGAGATTCAGAGTTTAAAGCTCCCAAGAGACCATTAGATCATCTAGTCTGTCCTCCTGTGTATCACAGATTATTAAAATTCACCTTACTAGCCCTGTATTGATCCAACAACTTGTGTTTGATTAATGCATAAACTTGCATTTGGCTAAAGCATAATCACCCAGAAAGGCATCTAGTCTTGATTTGAAGACAGCAAAAGGTAGAAAATCCACCACTTCCCTTGGTAGTTTTCTCCAGGAGATAATCATATAAGAACAGCCATACTGGGTCAGACCAAAGGTCCATCTAGCCCAGTATCCTGTCTTCCAACAGCGGTCAATCTCAGATGCCCCAGTTAGAATGAAGAGATCAGGTAATCATCAAGTGATCCATCCTCTGTCATCCATTCCCAGTTTATTGAAAACAGAAGCTGGGGACACCATCCCTGCCCATCCTGGCTAACAGCCATTTGATGGACCTATCCTCAATGAATTTATCTAGTTCTTTCATGAACCCTGTTATAGTCTTGGCCTTCCTTGGCCTCTGGCAAAGAGTTCCACAGGCTGACTGTGCGTTGTGTGAAGAAATACTTCCTTTTGTGTGTTGTAAACCTGCTGCCTATTAATTTCATTTGGTGACCTCTAGTTCTTGTATTATGAGAAGGAGTAAATAACACTTCCTTATTTACTTCCTCCACACCAATCATGATTTTATAGACCTCTATCATATCCCCCCTTAGTCATCTCTTTTCCAAGCTGAAAAGTCCCAGTCGCATTAATCTCTCCTCATATGGAAGCAGTTCCATACCCCTAATCATTTTTGTTGCCCTTTTCTAACCCTTTTCCTATTCCATTCCAAACCTTTACCATTTTTTTAAGATGGGGTGACCACATCTGCATGCATTGGCGTACCATGGATTTATATAGAGGCAATGATATTTTCTGTCTTATGATCTATCCCTTTCTTAATGATTCCCAACATTGTGTTTGTTTTGATTGCCACTGTGCACTGAGTGAAGGTTGTTTTCAGAGAACTATCCACAATGACTCCAAAATCCCTCTCTTGAGTGGTAACAGCTAATTTAGACCCCATCATTTTATATGAATAGTTGGGATGTTTTCCAATGTGCATTACTTTGCATTTATAAACATTGAATTTCATTTGCCATTTTCTTGCTCAGTCACCCAGTTTTGTGATATCCCTTTGTAGCTCTTCGCAGTCTGCTTTGGACTTATCTATCCTGAGTATCATAGAATCATAAGGTTGGAAGAGACCTCAGGAGGTGATCTAGTCCAACCCCCTGCTCAAAACTGGACCAACCCCAGCTAAATCATCCCAGCCAGCGCTTTGTCAAGCCGGACCTTAAAAACCTCTAAGGGTGGAGATTCCACCACCTCCCTAGGTAACCCATTCCAGTGCTTCACCACCCTTATAGTGAAAAAGGTTTTCCTATTATCCAACCTAGACCTCCCCCACTGCAACTTGAGACCATTGCTCCTTGTTCTGTCATCTGCCACCACTGAGAACAGCCAAGCTCCATCCTCTTTGGAACCCCCCTTCAGGTAGTTGAAGGCTGCTATCAAATCCTCCCTCACTCTTATCTTCTGCAGACTAAATAACCCCAGTTCCCTCAGCCTCTCCTCGTAAGTCATGTGCCCCAGCCCCCTAATCATTTTCGTTGCCCTCCACTGGACTCTCTCCAATTTGTCCACATCCTTTCTGTAGTGGGCAGACCAAAACTGGACGCAATACTCCAGGTGTGGCCTCACCAGTGCTGAATAGAGGGGAATAATCACTTCCCTCAATCTGCTGGTAATGCTCCTACTAATGCAGCCCAATATGCCGTTAGCCTTCTTGGCAACAAGGGCACAGTATTGACTCATATCCAGCTACTTGTCCACTGTAATCCCCAGGACCTTTTCTGCAGAACTGCCACTTAGCCAGTCGGGCCCCAGTCTGTAGCAGTGCATAGGATTCTTCCAGTGATGAGCTGCCAAAATCTTAACAACCGGTTCCCTCCTCCTATCCCCACGAGGGGGTCATGGTCCGCCCCCGCCCCCCAGGACCCCTGCCCCATCCAACCCCCCCGCGTTCCTTGATGCCCCCCCCCCAAGACCCCTGCCCCATCCAACCACCCCTTCTCTCTGTCCCCTGACTGCCCCTGGAACCCCTGCCCGCCTCCCACCACCCCATCCAACCCCTGCTCCTTCCTGACTGCCCCTCAGGACCCTTGCCCCCATTCAATCCCCGTTCCCTGCCCTCTGACTGCCCTGACCCCTATCCACCCCACCACCACCACCCCGAACTCCCCTGCCCTCTATCCAACACCCCCTCCCTGCTGCCTGGAAGTGGCTGGCGGCGCTACAGCTGCGCCGCTCAGCCGGGTCCGGGGCCAGAGCCAGTCGGGACCGGGGCCGCTGGGCCGGAGCTGCTCGGCCGGGGCTGGGGCCAGAGCCGGAGCCGCTGGGCCGGAGCCGGAGCCGCTGGGCCGGAGCAGGTCGGCCAGGGCTGGAGCCGGAGCCATGGGGCCGGGGCCACTCGGCCAGAGCCGCTGGGCTGGAGCCGCTGGGCTGGAGCCGGGGACGCTCGGCTGGTGCCAGGGCCCCGGGGCCGCGCCAGGTCGGCCGGGGCCCCGGGGCCGCGCCAGGTCGGCCGGGGCCGCGCCAGGTCGGCCGGGGCCGCGCCCGGAACTGCTGGGCCGGAGCCGCTCAGCCGGGGCCAGGACCGGAGCCAGAGCAGGTCGGCTGGAGCCTCTCGACCGGGCCACGCCACCATGCAGCGCCTCCCTGGAACCCTCCTCGCGCCCCCTCACCTGCCCCAGCTCACCTGCGCGAAGCTGCCGCTTGCTTCTCAGCCCTCCCAGACTTCCTGCGTGAACAGCTGATTCGCCGGAAGCAGAAGACGGGTGGAGCGTTCAGGGGATAAGGCGGAGGTGGAGAGCTGCCGGAGCTTTACCGGTTGTTAAATTTAAAAGCCCTTTAGAACCAGTTGTCCCGCATGGGACAACCGGTTCTAAAAGGGCTTCTAAATTTAACAACCGGTTCCCGCGAACCGGCTCCAGCTCACCACTGGATTCTTCCATCCTATGCGCAGGACTCTGCACTTGTCCTTGCTGAACCTCATCAGATTTCTTTTGGCCCAATCCTCCCATTTGTCTAGGTCACTCTGGACCCTATCCCTACCCTCCAGCATATCTACCTCTTCCCCCAGCTTAGTGTCATCTGCGAACTTGCTGAGGGTGCAATCCATCCCATCATCCAGATCATTAATGAAGATGTTGAACAAAACCTGCCCCAGGACCGACCCCTGGGGCACCCTGCTTGATACCGGCTTCCAGCTAGACATCGAGCCATTGATCACTACCCGTTGAGCCTGACGATCCAGCCAGCTTTCTATCCACCTTATAGTCCATTCATCCAATCCATACTTCTTTAACTTGCTGGCAAGAATACTGTGGGAGACAGTATCAAAAGCTTTGTTAAAGTCAAGGTATATCACGTCCACCACTTTCCCCATATCCACAGAGCAAGTTATCTCATCATAGAAGGCAATCAGGTTGGTCAGGCATGACTTGCCCTTGGTGAATCCATGTTGACTGTTCCGGATTACCTTCCTCTCCTCCGAGTGCTTCAAAATGCATTCCTTGAAGACCTGCTCCATGATTTTTTTGGGAACTGAGGTCAGGCTGACCAGTCTGTAGTAGTTCCCCAGATTCTCCTCCTTCCATTTTTTAAAGATGGGCACTATATTAGCCTTTTTCCAATTGTCTGGGACCTCCCCCGATCGTCAAGAGTTTTCAAAGATAATGGCCAATGGCTCTGTAGTCACATCAGCCAATTCCCTCAGCACCCTAAATAGTCCTTACCCTGTATTAGTTTTGTATCATCTGCAAATTTTGCCACCTCACTGTTTACCCCTTTTTCCAGATCATTTATGAATATGTTGAATAGTACTGATCCCAGTAAAGACCTCTGGTGGACACCACTATTTACCTCTCTCCATTCTGAGAACTGACCATTTATTCCTACCCTTTGTTTCTTATCTTTTAACCAGTTACCAATTCATGAGAGGACCTTCCCTCTTATCCCATGACAACTTACTTTGCTTAAGAGCCTTTCATAAGGGACCTTGTCAAGGGCTTTTTGAAAATCTAAGTACAATATATACACTGGATCCCCCTTGTCCACATGTTTGTTGACCCCCTCAAAGAATTCTAGTAGATTGGTGAGGCATGATTTCCCTTTATAAAAACCATGTTGACTCTTCCTCAACAAATTATGTTCATCTATGTGTCTGACAATTCTGTTCTTTACTATAGTTTTAACCAGTTTGCCCGGTATTGAAGTCAACCTTATTGGCCTGTAATTGCCAGTATCACCTCTGGAGCCCTTTTTAAAAATTAGTGTCACATTAGCTATCCTCCAGTCAGTTGGTACAGAAGCTGATTTAAAGGATAGGTTACAAACCAGTGTTAGTAGTTGTGCAATTTCACATCTGAATTCCTTCAAAACTCTTGGGTGAATACCATCTGGTCCTGGTGACTTATTACTGTTTAATGTATCAATTTGTTCCAAAACCTCCTCTAATGACACCTCAATCTGGGACAGTTCCTCAGATTTGTCACCTAAAAAGAATGGCTCAGGTTTGTTAATCTCCCTCACATCCTCAGCTGTGAAGACCAATGCAAATAATTCATTTATTTCCTCCACAATAGCCTTATCGTCCTTAAGTGCTCCTTTAGCATCTTGATCGTCCAGTGGCCCCACTGGTTGTTTAACAGGCTTCCTGCTTCTGATGCACTTAAAAAAAATTGCTATTACTTTGAGTCTTTGGCTAGTTGTTCTTCAAATTCTTTTTTGGTCTTCCTAATTATATTTTTACACTTCACTTGCCCGAGTTTATGCTCATTTCTATTTTCCTCACTGGGATTTAACTTCCACTTTTTAAAGGATGCCTTTTGCCTCTCACTGCTTCTTTTACTTTGTTGTTTAGCCATGGTGGTTCTCTGTTTTTTGGTTCTCTATGTCTTTTAATTTGGGGTATACATTTAAGTTGAGACTCTATTATGGTGTCATTAAAACGTTTCCATGTAGTTTACAGGGATTTCACTTTCAGCACTGTACCTTTTAATTTCTGTTTAACTAACTTCCTCAGTTTTGCGTAGTCCCCCTTTCTGAAATTAAATATCACAGCAGCCCAACACTGTAGCGTTTTCCCCGCCACAGGGATGTTAAATTTAATTATATTATGGTCATTATTACCAAGCGGTCCAGCCATATTCACCTCTTGGACCAGATCCTGTGCTCCACTTAGGCCTAAATCAAGAATTGCCTCTCCTCTTGTGGGTTCCAGGACTAACTGCTCCAAGAAGACGACATTTAAAGTGTCAAGAAACTTTAACTCTGCATCTCATCCTGAGGTGATATGTACCCAGTCAATATGGGGGTAATTAAAATACCCCATTATTATTGAGTTTTTTATTTTTATGGCCTCTCTAATCTCCCTGAGCATTTCACAGTCACTATCACCATCCTGATCAGGTGGTCGGTAGTAAATCCTTACTGCTATATTCTTATTATTCGAGCATGAAATTACTATCCATAGAGATTCTGTGGCACAGTTTGGTTCATTTAAGATTTTTATTTCATCACCCTCACTGCTAAAAGGGTTCTACTTCCTCAGATTCAAAGCCACTTACTGGTGTTGAGTATCATCATGGAGGAGATGCAGCATGTAGGCTCTCCTCCACCATACCCGCCTGCTGCGGCCTGAATTTCACTAAAACACTTAGTACGGCATAAGCCTCAGGATGTCACCTTGAAGTCTGTTTCAGGAAGCAAGACGTGTTGATCAGTCCCTTGCCTCACAACATTTCAGTCAGAGCCAGATGGCCAGACAAAATATTGCTTCTGAAGAGCTGCTAGGTTAGGGATCCCTCAGCCATTTCTCCTGGTAGTGAGGGCAGTTGCACACTGTCCACAAAAGCTTGCATGCCACCCATCACTCCTCCACCTCTTTACTGCTGCCAGTTTATTTATTTAGTGTTGGGGCAGCTCGTCAGCACCGGCAAGTGAGGCACAGCCTAACCAAAGAATTCAGAAGCTAATTCCCAATCCTAAAAGCTACATTTGTGTGTCTATATATTAGTATGAGGACAGTTAGGCATATATATTAAATAAGTTAACATATCTAAGTCCACAAGGAGAGAAAGTGAGTAATCTGACAGATCACAAGCGCTTCCTCTCCATAAACACAATGCTGCTGCAGGAGAGGCTCAGATCAGTGTACCTCAGAAACCTGCTCTGTTACCATGGCAACTTACCACACCCAGGTATCACTTTATGAGGGCAGGGCTGTGATAACCATGGACTGGTGAGGCTCCGGCAGAATTGCAGCAGTGAAAGGCTGTTCTGACAGTGGGGCGGGAAGGGGGCCGGCCCAGGAAAACATAGGGCTCGAGGAGCAGGGAAGGCTGCAGTCATAAGCCTAGCCGAGTAGAAACCCCCAGCGAGGACTGCAAGGAGGACAAGTCTGCAGCCCTTAGGGAGGCTATCTGCTGCTAAACAGCTCCTGGCCAGGGATGGCTCCCACACTCCTGGCTGCTAACTGTGAGGGAGGGAGGGGGGCCATGACAGCAGAGCTGCAGAGGGCTTCCAGACCCTGCACAGCCAGCAACAGTGGATCCCTGCAAGCACAATATGTGAGGAAAGCTGCAGTCCTGGCAGAGCAGAGCAGAGACCCCCAATCAGGCCTGCAAGGAGAAGGCTACTGCACTTGTAGGTGGTTCCCAATGCACTGGCCTAGAGCGGTGGACTTTGCAGCTGTTTCTTTCCAGGACCCATGCCCTATCCCTGGGAGGAGCTGCTCCCTGGGGCTCAACCTCCTGGTCTCTCTTGCCTGGCAGGGGCTGCCACCACCACTGGCTGGGAGTGAGTGAAAGCACAGTTCATGCTGGTGGGGAGAGCAGGAACCTGGTCAGGAATGGGTGCTGGAGCAACACGGAGTAACCCAACAAAATGCCCTGGGGAAAGGACCCCGAGCCTGATCCCCCTGAAATTCCCTGGGAGCAGCGGGGAGCCTCAGTCCAACCTGTGCAGGAGAGGGGAAGTGCTCTGGGGAAGTGCTCATTGTTCAATATACGCCATTAAACTAGGGTTGCCAACTTTCTGACCAAACAAAACCAAACACCCTTGCCGAGGCCCCGCCCTGCTCACTCCATCTTCCCCGCTCCCTCTGTCACTTGCTCTCCCTCATCCTCACTCACTCATTCATTTTCACCGGGCTAGGGAGGGTCCCATTTCAACCGGGTGTTCGGTTGAAGACTGGACACCTGGCAACCGTACATCAAACAAGCTGATGAAGGGATCCCCCAGCTTGACACCCCCCCAATAAATGACCTAGGCTCCTCTCTGCAATACCCCAGCCTTCCCCACCCCACCTCTGCTACCCACCACTATTCCTGGAAGGCTTCTCCCCACCCCAGTGCTCCTTGGGTGGTGGTGGTGTGACCCAGCCCACGTCCCTGGTACTGTCTTCCCTCAGGTGCTTTCCAGGAGGACGAGGCCTTGGCCACAGAGAAGACCAACCCACGACTGAAGGGCTCTTGCCAGTTGCTCGTCCTCCTCCTCCTTGCGGTACTGGCCGGGTATCTCTGCTCTGCATTCCGCCCCCCTCACCTTACACCTACAGGGATCTGCTGTCAGCAACCCTGAGGCTGTGCAGGGAGCCCAGTCTTCTGCAGCCCCTCTGCCATGGGAGCAAGCAAGCAGTCCTGGCAGGGCAGAGCAGAGACCCTCAGCACTCCCTGCTGGTGAGTGAGAGAGCAGGTCCCACTGGGGCTCCCTACGCTGCTACTGGGCTGGTGATGCCAGATACCTGCAGGGGCCAAGAGGGAAGAGGTGGGAGACTAGTCCCACTGCGTTTTGAGATGTGTGCCTCACCTAACAACAAAGTCACCAGCTGCCACTGTTTAGTATACATTGCTTCTCCCATGCTTCTGCAAAAACACTTTCCTTTCTTCCTCTAACATCCAATGTGTTGGCACAAGCACTTCCAGTATGGATATACTCATAAATATCTATAGTTGTGGATGCTTTGGTGAAAAGCCAAAGCATCACCAACATCGTGAATAAATTTTTTGAAAAATAAAAAGGTGTTGTGAATAATACAGTGAAATCACTTCTTTTTTTTACAAGGGCAAATACTTCTTTGCACTATTCTTTCTTACACCTTATTCTTTTATCAGTCTGTGTACATGGGAACAGTGGGGGATTAGTTTTGTGCCTTTAACCCTCTGCTATTTGGCCTACCCTGTGCAATGGTCAGGTGCATTGTAATGCTAAATTTGTTCCCCTTTTTTCTGACATAGGCTGATGTTAGATGAAGGATATTGCATCGGATCAACCAATACTTGGATCTAGTATGACAACTCCTATTTTTTAGTATTGTTAGGCAGGCTGGGATAGAAACATGCTTTACAAAAAAGAAGTTTACTAATGGAACTGAAGTGCCTGTAAATGGTTCAGATATTACCACTTTCCTACTGCATAATGTGCCAGATACCTTGAATAAGACATACCTGGTATGACCAGAAGGGCTACAGGTATGTCACAACTTTCTATAGCATTTAGATACCCATGCGATAGATGCCTTGGAAAGGTCACAGATTCATAGGATTATTTGTTAAGCAACAACAATGTGCTCAGAGCTGGGCAAGACATACTACAGACAATCCTTTCTTGGGGGCAAAGACTAATAGTTCGGATGAGAGCTATCAACTTTAATGGAACATCAAAAGACTGCAGCAGCACAGCTGGAGTGGAGGTGCAGCAGCGAAAGTGGTTAAGTCATTCTTTGTAATGTTATTTATCTCTTTTTTAAATAGAAATTCTTCAGCCCTTCCTAGAGTTAACATCTCCCAACCTAGAAGGAAATAGCACTAGAGGCAGAACATTCTCTGGCTATTTTGCTTTCCTGTGAAAGCTTCTCTCTATTCCCCTTTTCACGTGCAATGAATCAGGGAAGCTCTAACAAAAACATTGACGTTTTTGTTGCATCAATTTCTTGCCATTAAAACTGTGTCTCATTTTGTAAATTCAATCATCTTTGCTCATTGTTTGCCACATCTTATTTAGGACTGATTCTTATCAGTGTCACCTGTTAGCCTTCATAGCATATATATTTATGCAGAAGGGGAGGTGGGGGAATCCAAGCTTACATGCTAAAAGTGATAGCCCATTGTAGACCAAGATTTATATTGGCTTTACCAGAGAAACACCATCACTGCTGTTTAAATATTCCATTGTGTATACTCTGAATCAAAGACAAAGCAAAGATGGACATGACTAATTACTTTAAAGCAAGGTTTTGGGGTGCTTCAGTTTAGGTATCAAAGAACAATGGCTTCCTCCTTTTGAGCCCCACCTCCAGATAAACCAAGGTTGTCAAACAGTATGTCTGCACTCAGGCCCTGATCCAATGGAAAGACTCCCATTGAATTCAAAACAAGTCTTTAAAAACAAATGCTTGAAGGCAAGGCCTGAGAAGTCAGACAGCAGTTGGATAGTATTGTGAACAATAAGTTGAAATATATATAATAATTTGGAATAGACTATTCTTGCCTCTACGTATGGATATTGTCCTTAAGGAAGCTAAACTCTTATTCCGGATAGGGATTGATCCTGCATTCCTTGTAGGTAAATACACAATCAAGCCCTTTTGGAAAAACTTAGAACACAGCAATCCTGCTGGAGCAGCCCATTATGCAGTTGCTTTTAAGCAAGTCACCCAAGGTAACATCAAAAGTCCTGCTGTGGGGCTGGACACACATAGCTCCCTCCAAAGTCTGCAATGCTTAGTCTTACTGAGTCAGCCAAGAGAGTTGCTATAAAACAATTACCTGCTCCCTTCTCCCACCTTTTTCTGTTCCCAAGAATGTTGCCCCCACTGCACTCTGAATCCCTTGCAAGTCTAATAACTCAAGTAAACAAGTCTCAAAATCCTATCTTCCTCATAGTATTACTTTGTGCTTTCCATTGATGCATGTTACATTTAGCTCTCCACATGTAATTAGAGGGAGTGTAGAGATAATGAAGTCTGAGTGACAGGAGATTGTTAGTGTGTGCATGTTGAGAGCCCAAGAGGAATGTTAGCTCAGCTCAGTGTTAATGTGATGTGATCTGATGGACTCTTTCTTGACTGAATAGTCACTATGGTTGTCCCATTTACATTGTATTGATTAAGGATGTTGGACAGACCTGTTACATAATAGACAGTTCACATTCTCTCTCATGCTGCTCTAATTTAATAAACATTGTTCTCATTTAATACCTTTTTTTTAATTTTAAGATAAATTCATTTCAAATAATGTATATATGCAGTATAAGTTTTGGGTTTTTTTAGAAACACTGACATGTAAGTCGGCAATGAGAAGAGGAACAAAGCATGAAAAAAAACCACATTTTTTCACTTCTACAAGATATTTATGACAACTATGACAATATCCTGGACCAACCTTTTGGAACTAAATTAAACTTTGTTGAATTGGGGTGAGGTGCTTAGAAGCTCATTGCATTGAAAATACAAACATGTGTGTGTTATTGTGGGATTGTATGTATGAGTTTCAAAGTACTTTCGGGAACAATGCATGTGAAGTGGATTTCCTGCAAAGCACTTGTGGTACGAGGAATGTAAATGACCCACCTCTGAATCCATCCTTTTGAAGCTTGGCCTTGAGCAGGTGCAATTATCCTGAACGGCGGCAACAGTCATCCACCCTATAACAATGTAGAAGAACTACAAAACGCAAGCCCCAAATCTACAAGTTCAACATGAGTAGATCCTTGTACCCTGGCAAAATTCCTTGCATGTTCAGAGCCTAAAATGGTCCTCTTTGCTATTGTCCTCATCTTTGGGATTTATTTTATGAGAGATTTTATTCTTGTTACTAGTCTCATGGGCTGGTTAATATACACTGTTCCTCCAACAATAAAAAAATAGGGGTATTCAGAGTCCATTTCTAGATCTTCTGTTTGACTTTGGAAGATTTTTTCAAGAGGTCAAGTAGTGTCACCCCCACTGCAAGTGGGAAATACATTTTATTGGATAAAGTACCAAAAATGCTTTACTAAGACTGAAATGTTATACAATGCAATGAAAGACAAGAAGTAGCCTCTCCATCCATTATGTTTATGAAGTGACATCTTCACTTCCTCCCCTACAAAAATTGAGGAAATATGCTATTCATCTAAAGGTTATAAATTATTATTGCTTTAGTACCCAAAGGTATCAGTGAAGATCAGGGCCCCTTAAATAGATGTCAGTCCCTGCTCTTAACCAGAAGAGATAGAGGAAAGGAGGCACAACATATAAGCAGAGATTAAAGGTAATGATAGACATGTCTTCCTTCTTATGGATCCTGGTGTGTGGGGTAAGAGCGAGTGTCAAGCCAAGAGAAGTAAATAGAAGCACAGTAGTGGTGCGTCAGGGGGAAAAGAGATATCGAGTGAGACCCAAAGAAGGACAGAGGGCAGGGACAGTTTGCCTGGCAATAGGACAGAGAGGGAGGGGCAAACATGTCCAGAGTTTGAATTGTAAAGTTGTATGCTAACATCTGTGGCATCCACACTGTGAAAGTCTGGGGGCACTCAACTGGCTTTTCTTTGCCTCAGTGTTCCTTCTTCTAACTGTTGCTGGCAAAGTCCTTGCTGCTCATATAATCACTTCCATCCCAAAGAGTCCTGCTTTGTTTTGCCCAGCCCATACAGCGGTGAGGGTGGTACAGTGCAGCCTGGCTAGATAGCATTATTGCTACTATTCTCAGTCCCAAATAATTATTGCCTGAGCTAACTGGAGCTGAGAAAGCTGTGAGGAATCCTTTAGGTACCTCAGATCATACTTCACCTAATGCTCCATTTGATAGCGTGCCATATTGCCAGTTAAGGAGATCAGCTATGCAGAAAAAAAGAAAGTTAGGGGTCTTTTGGGATAAGAGATTAATATCTTATACTTATATAGAAATCTATATCTAATTCAGGCCACGGGCGGCTGACTGGCACCCTGAAAATTCCTCAGGCTGGCAGCAATATAAAGAACTGAAGTCATCAGATATAACTAGTATTCACTAAAATTCAAGTAGCAGGAGCAGAGACAAACAAGCTAGGAACATTACTGTGGGATGGAAGAGGCTAGGGGGGCAGAATGAGACCACTCAGGTTCCCCAAGAAATGTGTGGGAGAGCCTCATTGCACAGGCAACAGGCTCAATGCACTGTCTTCTCCCCTGTCAATCTCCCTTTTTAGGTAATCCCCTCTCAGCAGAATCCTCCCCCACAAAAAAATTCAGAAACTAGAACTGGAAATTACATGATGTTTGCAGACCATGGTTGCTGTTCATCCGGTTTGCATATTATAGCTCCTCCCCCAAACTCATTGTCTTGTCAATCCAATTTGTAAGGGCTCCAGGCAGGACTGGCTCTAGGCACCAGCAAAGCAAGCACGTGCTTGGGATGGCAAATTTTTTGCCTGGGGCAGCAAAAAACCTAGAGCCGGCCCTGGCTCCAGGACAGGGCCTGTTACTCTGTATACAGTGCCTAGTGCAGCCGGGCTCTGCTCTTGGTTGAGGCTCCTAGGCACTACTGTAATATAAGAGATACGTTAATAGACAAATGCACTATTAGCATCAACAGAAGTCTGTTGCATTTCAAGAGAAATAACCATGCTATATTGATTTTATTAGTGAGAACCTCTCTGAAGACATCTGCAGTGCACTTAAAGCTATGCTTGGCCCCAAAACAGGCAGTTTTGGAGAGATCCAGCCATGCCAGAAACACTATGAATTGCTCATAGATGTCAAAGAGCTGGGTTTTCTGGCCAGGAAGCTGACAGGCAGGCTTCTGGCTTCAATAGACAACCCTGTCCTAAGAACTGAAAAAGAAACCCTTTGAAATAAATCACTAGCTCAAAAGGTTGAGAAATCCTACATCAATACAAGGTAGAACCTACCTCTGAGGCATCTACACAGGCACTCACAGGAAGAACAAGGTCTGACAGGGTTCACTCAACACTGGGGCACCTCCTTGTGGCTAGGTCAGGGGATTAGCAGCAATCAGGTCTGACATTCCCTTCTTTGCATGGTGGCCCTTCTCTCTACAGGATTCAGGGTGCTCTTTCCTTGCTCTCAGCACTCCATCCAGGTCACTACATTTCTCTCCTTCCAAGGTATTAAATTCCCATTGGGTCAGCTGTCTTCCAGTCTGGTGCAGATCCTGTACCTCTTTCCCAGTGGCCAGTAGGGAAACCTGGGCCCACCCACTACTCCAGGTTCCAGTCTACAGTCCTTCTGTCCAGCAATTAGAGTGTGCTTGCTCGCAGATTCCACTGCTATTTCCCTGGACTCCTTCCTAATTCCCTGCTCTATCCTCCACCCACCTCCAAACTCCCTTCTCTCAGGAAGTAACTATAGACTACTTCCCTCTTTGACTTCTTGATAAACTCTGTAGCCTCAAAGACCCCTCCCTTCTCCCAAGGAGTGGCTATAGACATCTTCCCCTGGAATTCTTTTCTGTACTCAACTTCCTCCCTTTATACCTCCTCCTTCCCAGCTGGGCTCCATCTTCACTTAGTTCTTGTCATTCAAGCCTAAATCTCCTCCCAGGTGCAGCCTACCAGGTTAATTGACCTGATTTAACCTGCTTTGCCTTGTGTGAGGTAAAGGCATGAGAAAGGTTTTTAATCTAGGCCTGTACAAGGAGCAAACACAGCAGCTATTATAGACATTGTAAAGCAAGTACAAATATTCAGCCAATTATTGTTCAATTGTTGTAAGTTGTGTTGTTTTTTTAATGTAATATCTAACAAAGCATTCTCTGGCAATGCTTGGTTTTTTTTAAAATGTCCGTAAATTGCATTTGTATTTTTATTAAAACATAATAGAGCTTAAAATATTAAAAACAGGGTGGTCTTTCTGTATAGTATGGTAATGTATTGCATGCAACAGCTATCTATCAGATTTTGTGCACATTAAGGTCTGCCTCATATGCAGTATGGCCCAAGACTGTGAAAGGGTTTTTGGTGGCTAGGGGATTAAAAAACAAAAAACAACCAACAACAAAACACCTCTTCCCTTGTCCCACATGCAGCTAGATAAATCAGCCAGTCACCTGTGACACTTCCTCTAAAAATTGTGTTCTCAGAACTGCCAACTTATATGTAGCTAGCAGGAAATGGTAAGGGCCTCTAAAACATTGTGCTCGAAGGAGATGCTATAATATCAAACACAAGAGAATATGTGAGACCCACAGATACCAGCTGTGAATGTATATCCAGCAGACATGCTTAAGGAGACACCTTAACAAATGGTGGTTATTGAGCGTTATTTGTACAAGGTCTAGCAAAGTAGGCTGGGAGATGCCAAGACTTTATGTGAATGATCAGCATTCTGATCTGAGCGACATTCTGCCCAGCTGGACAACAAAAGAGGGGACTAGTTGTCACTGCCCCCCGTGATACTGCCAGAAAGACTGACTGCAGGAAAACACACTGATCTAACACCACCATCTATTTTTTGTGGTAGTATTACTAGGTGACTTATCTAACACTATCAGTCCCATAAAGTCTCCAGTAGTGAAAAGAAGAGGTACTGATGGTGACATCTCTTTTAGTCTTGATGGTCACTCTGTCACCTGTACCCAGTGTTGCTTCTGCTCATGTCCTCATTCACTTCATCGTTCCCACACAGCTCAGGGGTGTAGTCTAATTTTGCAGCTACTTGAACACCATGGATTTCTAGTTAGGAACAGAACTCAAATAGTTGCATGTTTCTTTCCTGCTTAAAAGGTGACAAAATGCCTGTTCTGGGCTGCAGTTGAGGATATAGAAATTCTGAGCTAGGAGGACACACACTCCTATCTCTGCAGAGACAGTCCTCAACTCCCAAACAAAATGAAAGATCCACAGATAGCTACACCCTGCACTTCTATCTGCTGGCCTCCCTGATGAAGAGCAGAAAACCCACCTCCCCATTTAACAGCAAGACTGGAAACACTATCCTGGTCCCACTATGCTGGCCTTTTAAACTCTCTGGGAGGCCAGGATTTTCACTAAGCCCAGAGGCAATTCTAAAATAGGGTTTTCTCAAAGCTTACATGAGCCTGTGAAGGGTTTTCCCATAGCTGGTTGGCAATTCCCCTAAATCCAGCACTCTATCTAACCTGTCTAAAGCCCAGAAGGCCCCTGTGAAAGAAAGCTTCCTAGTTCCATCATAGTGGTCTCTGAATGCTGACCCTGAAGATTCTGTGTGACATGGGGGAACCAGGGGAACATAAGAGCTTCCTGAAGAAAGCCACCCTCCCATAAGACCGTGAGCCTGCAGAGCAATATGTAATTAAAAATTAAATCCTTGCTCGTCTTAAACACAAAAAAACAGCTTACAAGAAGTGGAAGATTGAACAAATAACCAGGGAGGAGTATAAAAGTATTGCTCAGGCATGCAGGTGTGAAATTAGGAAGGCCAAATCACACTTGGAGTTGCAGCTAGCCGGAGATGTTAGGAGTAACAAGAAGGGTTTCTTTAGGTATGTTAGCAACAAGAAGAAAGTCAAGGAAAGTGTGGGCCCCTTGCTGAATGAGGGAGGGAACCTAGTGACAGAGGATGTGGAGAAAGCTAGTGTACTAAATGCTTTTTTTGCCTCTGTCTTCACAGACAAGGTCAGCTCCCAGACAGCTGCACTCTGCAGCACGGTATGGGGAGGAGGTGACCAGCTCTCTGTGGAGAAAGTAGTAGTTCGGGACTATTTAGGAAAGCTGGACGAGCACAAGTCCATGGGGCCGGATGCGCTGCATCCGAGGGTGCTAAAGGAGTTGGCCGATGAGATTGCGGAGCCATTGGCCATTATCTTTGAAAAATCATGGCGATCGGGGGAGGTCCCGGACGACTGGAAAAAAGCTAATGTAGTGCCCATCTTTAAGAAAGGGAAGAAGGAAGATCCAGGGAACTACAGGCCAGTTAGTCTCACCTCAGTCCCTGGAAAAATCATGGAACAGGTCCTCAAGGAATCAATCCTGAACCACTTAAAGGAGGGGAAAGTGATCAGGAACAGTCAGCATGGATTCACCAAGGGCAAGTCATGCCTGACTAACCTAATTGCCTTCTATGATAAGATAACCGGCTCTGTGGATGAGGGGAAAGCAGTGGATGTGCTATTTCTGGACTTTAGCAAAGCTTTTGATACAGTCTCCCACAGTATTCTTGCCAGCAAGTTAAAGAAGTATGGGCTGGATGAATGGACGGTAAGGTGGATAGAAAACTGGCTAGATGGTCGGGCTCAACGGGTAGTGATCAATGGTTCCTTGTCTAGTTGGCAGCCGGTATCAAGTGGAGTGCCCCAAGGGTCGGTGCTGGGGCCGGTTTTATTCAATATCTTCATTAACGATCTGGAAGATGGTGTGGACTGCACCCTTAGCAAGTTTGCAGATGACACTAAACTGGGAGGAGTGGTTGATACGCTGGAGGGTAGGGATAGGATACAGAGGGACCTAGACAAATTAGAGGATTGGGCCAAAAGAAATATGATGAGGTTCAACAAGGACAAGTGCAGAGTCCTGCATTTAGGACGAAAGAATCCCATGCACTGCTATAGACTAGGGACCGAATGGCTGGGCAGCAGTTCTGCAGAAAAGGACCTAGGGGTTACGGTGGACGAAAAGCTGAATATGAGTCAACAGTGTGCCCTTGTTGCCAAGAAGGCTAATGGCATTTTGGGTTGTATAAGTAGGGGCATTTCCAGCAGATCGAGGGATGTGATCATTCCCCTCTACTCAGCACTGGTGAGGCCTCATTTGGAGTACTGTGTCCAGTTTTGGGCCCCACACTACAAGAAGGATGTGGATAAATTGGAGAGAGTCCAGCGGAGGGCAACAAAAATGATTAGGGGGCTGGAGCACATGACTTACGAGGAGAGGCTGAGGGAACTGGGATTGTTTAGTCTGCAGAAGAGAAGAATGAGGGGCGATTTGATAGCTGCTTTCAACTACCTGAAAGGGGGTTCCAAAGAGGATGGATCTAGACTGTTCTCAGTGATAGAAGATGACAGAACAAGGAGTAATGGTCTCAAGTTGCAGAGGGGGAGGTTTAGGTTGGACATTAGGAAAAACTTTTTCACTAGTAGGGTGGTGAAGAACTGGAATGGGTTACCTAGGGAGGTAGTGGAATCTCCTTCCTTAGAGGTTTTTAAGGTCAGGCTTGACAAAGCCCTGGCTGGGCTGATTTAGTTGGGTTTGGTCCTGCTTTGAGCAGGGGGTTGGACTAGATGACCTCCTGAGGTCCCTTCCAACCCTGAGATTCTATGATTCTATGAACCCAGGGAGCACTTGAGAAAGGAGAAGGTTAAGGTTGGAGGAAGACAAGATTCTATTATAGTGTGTCATTGACTATCGATATGTCCCAAGACCTTACATCACAGAACCATAAAAATGAGACCACTTCTAGTTGCTGTTAAAAAACCTGCCTCTTTAGTGGAGTAATATAATATTCAACATAAGTAAGGGTATCAAAATCTTGTCCTAGGTGTAAAGTGATATCCAAATATATAATGCACACGCAAAGTGTAAACAGCAGTAGCTACACTTTTAAACACTCTAGAATTAGATATTCTTACCCTACAGAGCCTTCCCTTATTCTAGAAGAGGTGATTTTAGGGGTCATGGAAGCTGTATAAACATTCCTTGCCCCTGCAGCAATAAAAATCCATTCTATACATTTTACCATCTCAGACTCCAGACTGTACTACAGTAGGATTAAATATTTCAAATCATATCTGAATGCACTCAATCCAAACATGAAAAATGAAATGTAACATTTAGCTCATTAATTCTTAATCTAAGAGAGATGTTTTTAGGGTATAAACAAAGCATTGTATATTGTGATCTATTATGAATTCTTAGGTTTTCTTCCTGCATAGCTAATGAGGATCTTGTGATAACAAGGCTGATAAGGCAGGGCATCACTAGATCCTTTGTTAGCCATGGAGGAAAAAAACATAAGAAGTCATAACAGATCACAAACTGCACAGAGCTGCACTGTACTTTAGACACCTAAGCTACAGGTAAAATCCACAAGGAACATATTGACAGTACAATCTGTTCCAATATTGCAATTTAGTCCCCTCATCTATCTCCTACAACAGTCAGTGTCATCTTTCAAAGTGTGTCATAAAACCCCTCTAATGCTTTTAATTGTGCAATATTATTGAGTCATTGTCAGCTAATAGTTCTGTGATTTTCATCTTGCCTGTGAAATATTCTTTCCTTAACCATTAGAAACATCCAGTCTGAGCCAAAAAATTCATCCCTGGCGTTCACTTCAGCATGCTTACACTAAGGAAGAATATAGTCGTACACAAAAACGAAACATTGTGCATCAGTTAAGGTTGTTCTATACATAACACATAAGAAAAGCAAGAAAGTGAAGAGTGAAAGCTAACTGTGCATACCCTCTACTTCTCCATCCAAATACACAACTATCACACACCACAGACTACAAATCACAAGCTTAACTCCGCTTCCACGAGGATTCCTGGCTTCCAGCATTCCCCCAACGCCTCACTTCCTTCCCAAGGCTATGGAACTTCCCATCCCCGGTGGTTCACAAAAGCTGAGCTTCAGAGCACATTTCAGAACATTTTTCTGGCCAAACATTTGCTTAGCTATGGTCAATCACCAATTATAATTCCTGGGAAGGTATAGCTATTTGCATTTTTCATTGATGGCAATGTAATTTAACATAAAAGAACATCTAAATTATGCAGTATTCTCAGATGTTACAATGGGCATATTAAAAAAAATTTGATCATTCCATTGATTCCAAAAGTTTAACCACAACTTCCTGACATGATACTGAACATGATTTGCCCTTATCTACACTGATTAGTTGATTGTGGTGAGCATCATGTCATCTAATTCCAGCTCTCAAAATTGTGTCTGAACACGGTAGATTTTGGAGGAAATATGCTCTAGTCTAGTGTATACAGCACTGGACCAGGTCTCAGGAGATGTGGATTCTGTTTGCAGATCAGCCACTGACCTGCTGTGACCCTAGGCAAGTCCACACCAACGTACTGCCCTTTCCATTCCCATCCTTTGTGGGAAGGTTGTGATTTGTGGCAGTTGTGTATTTGGGTGGGAGATGTAGAGGGAATGCACTGTTAGCTTTAATTCTTCACTTCTTTCCTTGTCTACATAGATTTTAAGCTCTTTGGGACAAGAACTGTTGCTTACTGTGTATTTGTACAGTGGCTAGCACAGTGGAGCCTTGATCTCTATTAAGGCCTTTAGACACTACTATAAAACAAACACTTAAAACAGTTAAAATAGTTAAGCTTTAAAGAAAGTGGTAAAGGTGACAATATTGGTCTTTACTGACATGACGACACCTATAGGAGAGGCAAACTGTTTCTCTCCTCCAAATCCTTTCCAGTCTCTGCTAGCTCCTTCTCCTCTTAAAAGTATTTAGACTGCAGATCAACAAGCTACCCCTAAAATATATGGTTTCTGACATAATGACTAATGTTTCTCTGAAAACAATTTACTCTGCTGTACAATACACAGACTAGTTTTGCCTCTTTTGAGTCAGAAATAGATTTAGTGTCATCTAGAATCTTGGGTCTGGATCAATAAACTTTAATTGTTGAAATTAAAGCTAAAAAGCAGGAGGATAAGGTTATCAAGACTGAAGATAACTAATAAAATTTGAGCTTAATTCTTTAGTACTGTTCTAGAGTTAGAAAGGATGGAAGTTTTTACATCATCAAATAATTTAATGACTAAATACTTCTGAATTTCTTGAAGGAATTATTTGAAAAGATATTCTCTGAATTCTTTGACTATATACATTTCCTCTTTCTATCCTGAAGATATTTCATATCTTATTAAACATCCTGTTGATACGCTACCTTTAGTCTCTTCTGCGTCTGCTGGAACCATAGTACTGACTTTGGCAATGCTGTTTGGCAGAGGGCATGCTGTGAATGTGGTCTGGAAAATGAAAGGGAATGTACCATTCTTGAATAATTAAAAAAAAATAAAATTGTATTTTCCCTGCCCTCTCCAAATCTAGGCAAAACTGAAGAAGAAAGTTATTGAAGTTGATTCTCCTCTCACTTATTCTAATACAGAAGGGTCCTAAACTGTCATCCCTGGAATGCTTGCTAGCGGGCTGCAGAAAGGGGCAAGTTAGGTGGAAAAAATAAGAGCCCAGCACCACCTGGGTGCCAAATTGCATTAAAAAAAAAAATCTAACAATACATCAAATACTTTTATTCTTATTCCATATAAGCAAGTGTTGTAGTTGCCACAGCAATGTTATGTGATCATGAATGGAAGAGGAAGTGGTTCACATCCAGCGAGCTTTCCTGACATTGAGTAATATTTTATGTCACAAGCAGTCCCATTGCAATCAAGTATCAGAATCTGCCCCACCCCACACCTGTTATATTGTGGAGAACCTCCACCCTAGTGTAAACAAGAAGTAGTTCCAGTCAAGACAATGAAATCTGTGTAAGTAAGATCATAATGGTGACCTATACCTTCTGCATTATTCCCTGGAAAACTGAAGGACAAAAAAAAAAAAATCATGTGCTGTAATTACAGTGATGCCAATGCATTTCTATCATCTTGTTTATGAAGCAAGTGAATAACAGGGTCAAGATCCCAATTAAGGAGATAGCTCCTTTCTTCTAGAATATGAATAGTATCTACTTTTGCTTCATCTTTCAAGATATGCCTTTATGAAATGATCTTTGAGCTTTCACTTGCTGTTCCTAATTAGCAAGTTTATACTATCTATCTGATATGGACTGTAGAGCTAAAGAATTATTTTAATTTTAAATTTGATAGCTCCTATTGCAGTTTATTTGGGGTAGATGTTAGGAAGCGAAGAAGGCTTGATACATGTGGGGAGGAACTTGTACACACACTGGGTAATGGAACATAGGCCTGAATCAGTAATACTTGCTAGTTCTCTTTTGGATTTTAAAAAAACCTATTTGTTTCTGAAGGACTATTAAAATTCTTCATTAAAGGAAAAAACAACAGATGATCAGTGACATGGGAAGGGAAATGATATGGAGAACTTCTCTTCTGAAGGCAGATGGGGCAGGTGTACACCAGAGGAAAAAAAATATTGAAAAACCTCCAACAGGTGCTTTGGGGTGTATTTAAATCCTTAAACAGCACACATTGGTTTGAATACCAGGACCACAATGTTTGCAGTGATATCTACCACAAGGAAACATGAAGATACCATTCAAAGGACCATATGGCTGCTGTTTCTTTGGACTTGCATCAGGCATTGAAAAGGTTACAGATTTTTTTTCTCCCCCCACAGAAACTCTTGGCATATTCACCATTGTAGTGCCTCACCTTCATCCCAAAGAATAGCTAAGTGGCTATTTTATTGAACTGCTGCTATTCTTGATGGGAGATCGGGTGGAATAACACTCTATTTTTGATCCCTGGAGATGCAGCTGATAACTTTGCCATGGCCCAGCCTATTGAACCTTGGGATAGAAGATTAATGATCTATTGAATTCTGAACATTTGGGGCAAACATATCTGTAGAATTTGTCAATACTTGTTGCAGATTCATCTCATGATACAGCTCTTCAATGCATGCATATAGTATTTCCTCAACACGATGTGACAGTTCCCAGAAAATAAATTACATACTGTGCACAAATAAGTGCTAGAATTTACTACAAAAATAGCATTACATCTTTAGCAACTAGTAACATTTCAGTAATTTTGCACTAGTGCCAACTATGATAAGACAAAGTATGTCTACTATTCTGGGGAGCATTGTCAGACCTGTAAAATTCAACAAACTTGACTCAAAGAACAAGCATCATGTTACAAGCATAGGAATGTCCTCTAATAATCCTGTTAAGCTTCTAGGCATGATCGATGTATAGAGTTGCTTTCAAAAGCCTGAACAGACTGAGACTGACCCATATTACATAACACTGTTCTTCCTCTCCAACTAATCCTCTTCCTCCATGCTTTAACATCAAAATATCCACCTATCATAACACTTATTTATAAGGCACCTGTCACTCAAATACCTAAATGCCTAACACACTGAAAAAATTGTCAATAGTGACTAGGACTGAGCAGGAAACTGTTTCTTGTCCCATGAGAATTTTAGGATTTTGAAATACTTCCCACTTCGCTTTGGGACAAAACTGAAACCTTGCAAAAAAAATGGAAAAAGATTTGTGGAGAAAGCAGCCATCCCATTACAGCCAGTAACCCAGTACTATGGCACTCCTCTGAAATGCAGGAGCCATGGGAAAGGAAGGTTTAAGTCTTTGCTATGTCTGATTCAGAGCAGGGATTTGAACCCTGGTCTCTCCCATCCCACATGAGCAGGGAGGGTGCAAGGATGTTTTGCACCCTAGGCGAAACTTCCACCTTGCGCCCCCCCCCCCCCCCCCGAGCCCCGTGGCAGCTCTCCGCCCCGCCCCCCGCGGCAACCCCCCCTCTCCACCGTAAGGAGCCCTCCCGCGGCAGCTCCCCCCAGCCCGGGGAGCCGTGCGGCAGGTCCCCGCCCCAGCTCCCCTC
Organism: Platysternon megacephalum; assembly: GCA_003942145.1. Lineage (NCBI taxonomy): Eukaryota > Metazoa > Chordata > Testudines > Platysternidae > Platysternon > Platysternon megacephalum. Next base: position 12,741,152 of record QXTE01000034.1, read on the forward strand.
TGCTCCGCCCCCCCGCCGAGCACGCCGGCGCCGCTCCACTTCTCCCGCCTCCCAGGCTTGTGGCGCCAATCAGCTGTTTGGCGCTGCAAGCCTGGGAGGAAGAGAAGCAGGGTGGCGTGCTCAGGGGAGGAGGTGGAGCAGAGGTGAGCTGGGGCGGGGAGCGGTTCCCCTGCGTGCCGCCCCCACATTACTTGCTGCAGGCGGCCCTCTCCGCGTCCCCCTGCCCCAGCTCCCTCCGCCTAAATGCCGATGATGACCGGGGCGGCTGAAGATCCGGCCGCCACGGTTGCGGCCGAAGGACCTGAAATGCCGCCCCCCAAATGCTAGCGCCCTAGGCGACCGCCTAGGTCGCCTAATGGGTTGCGCCGGCCCTGCACATGAGTGCCCCAACCATGAGGATACTGACTATTCTGGCAGGTGCCTCTTTCAATCTCTGGAGTTGGAGTTGCTCCACTTTGTATACATAATTAAACAGTAACTAGGCCAGAGAGAAACTGTCGCTATTCCTTAGCGATTATGGCATTCACCTGGGATGCAGGAAACATGTGAGGACCAGGGTTCAAGTCACCGCTGTGAATCAGAAACAGCAGGGACTTGAGATGAAATGCCTTGGGAGAACCAGCTTTAAGCCCCTGTCTGACACTTCCCACGTATACCCAGGGTTGTGACGCACCTGGCTACCACCCGCCCTTTGCATGAAGAAGCCTGGTCTGTGCCTGCTATGGATCAGCTCCCCAATCCCACTGACCACTGGTAACACATGCACTCCCCTCAAGGCCTTGCAGGCCCAACTGTCATTCTGCAAGTTATCAGTAAGGACACTCCAAACACCTGAGTGACTCTCTGGACTGCCCAGCCCCTGGTCCACTGGACCCTCACAGTATTCACTGATGCTGTTTCTCTGGAAGAAGTGTATCCCCCAGTTTACCAGTTCCACCTCAGATCATTGCTCTGCTTTACTCACAGCACTTAGAACATAAAAACGGCCATACTGGGTCACATCAATGGTCCATTTAGCCAAATATCCTGCCTTCCAACAGTGGCCAATGCCAGGTGCCCCAGAGGGAAAGAACAGAACAGGCAATCATCGAGTGATCTATCCCCTGTCGTCCACTCCCAGATTCTGGCAATAGAGGCTAGGGACACTCAGAGCATTGGGTTCCAAACTTAGATTTGTTTGTAGTGAAATCAAGTACAAGTTTATTTAACAAAGCATAGAGAATCAAGTAATGGCAATTATGAGTAATGGAAACAAATGGTTACATATCAAATCACAACATGCATTCTAGAGTCTAACTAACGAGATACTCTCATAGCTAATAAAGTATTGCTCACTCAAAATCCCTACAGTACTTTACAGCCAGGCAGCCTGTGAGCCTTCTTTCATGAGACACGCACAGGATCAGTTTGCCTCCTAGGTGAAGGATTCAGTTACTTTGCACTACAAGATATACTAAACCAATCCCGTGTCTTTATTCAAAAACAGGAACACGCTTCCCCGCCCCGCTGTTTGTTTCATCCTCCATTCACAACTGGTTCAATATGCAAGTTGGCATACAATACACAATGCACTAATGGCTGGAGAGGGAGACAGATGTCAGTTACCTCCTGCCTGAAAGGAACATCTCCAAGGTATGTCACCTCCTGGTGACTTGTCTTAACGCCAAGACCTTAAAAAGCATAATTTTCAGGATAGTTACATAACTCCTTAAATATTATCGGTACATGCACCTCATAATGATTATGATGACCAGTGGGCTACTAACCGTCAGTAAATCTCACATGCTACCCTTTGGTTAACTGTTATGCACATATCTAACCCAGTGGATCCCTGTACAATCCTATTTAGATGATTTAGCTGGGGATTGGTCCTGCTTTGAGCAGGGGGTTGGACTAGATGACCTCCTGAGGTCCCTTCCAACCCTGATATTCTATGATTCTATGCAACCCTTATGCATTCTGCCAGTTGGCATCCAGGGGTCTGTGGGAAACATCATTCTCTGCCTGAATCAGAGCAGAGACTTGAATTTTAAATCTTTCCATGTTACCTGCAACGCAGGTAAGTGCCATAACCATTGGCTATAATGGAGAGTACTCTCTTCACGGCACAAATTCCACCCTGGACCTGCAAAACCTGCCCATTTAAAGTTTCATTAAAACTACCCCTTTCCCAAGAAGAGTTTTGCATTTGATTAATTGGTATTTTCCAACAAAAAACTGTTCTGTCAAAAAAAATCCCAACTAGCTCTAGTAGTTACTTGAACAGTATTGAATTCCCATGATGACCAACTGGTCATCTGAGGTAAAAGGCTCTTCCATATCCCACAACCAGTCTCCTGCGCTATCCAGTCAAGATTATTTACAACTAAAATTCAATCTGTTTCCTTTTTGGAGGAACAATCATTTCAATAATAGATTCTGTACATAGCTGTGACTAACTCATGAACCTAAAACAAATGTTACTAACCCATATTTCTATTGATTAACATGCTTTTCTTATAATGGAGTAGCTGAAGGTTTCAAAATCATTGAACATCTAGTCAAACCGCCCACTTTGGAAAATACATTAAAGCTATGTAAAACACCAAACATCAAATGAATCTAGAATTTTGTTGGGCATTCAATATGAGCTATCAGAAAAATAAGATTAGTCAGAGCAGAAAGTGAGAAAACTTTCTTCTTCTAAATACACAATCAATAGTATTGATTTTTAAATGAATATTACTATGGCTATGGTGGCACCTAGTGGTACACAATATATAATGGTATATGAAATAACTGATCATCAATTATCATTAAAGAAACCATTGTTCTCTCTTTCAGACAAGTTTCAAGCGTTGCATTACTTTAGTGTTGTATCAAACACTTGGCTATATGAGGGGGAAATCTTAAGATTAGCATCTTAACATTTTCAAGAAAACAGCCTTTAAAAAAAGGAAGTTGGCAATTCTGTTGCTGCCCCCAAATTGGCATATTTTGCCCATATGAGAGAAGAAATAGACTTTCCAAAATATATTTCCCCTTTTGACCACTTTTTTATTGTTCTCTTTCCTTATCTCCCATCCTCTGTTGGAAACAGAGACACAATACCAGATTCTTGATTACATCCAAGCTGTGGACAAAGGCAGCAAGAAGTGAGGAACCACCTAGGAGCCAATTATGTCTCCCTGATCCTGAGCTGCCCTGCCTCAACATGTTAGAACTGCTCCCTTGCAGCTCTAACTCACACCAGTGGAGATGGAGCTCTGCATTCTCATACTTGCCTCCTGCCATTGGAATGTCCCCTCCCAGGGCCTACATCAAAGGCTAGGGCTTTCTGGTAGATGGGTGGCCTACTCCACCAGAGTGTTCCTCTACAGTAGGGGAATTCTTTGCTGGCCATGTCGAGTCCACTTTACACAGTCCAAGGTGCAGAGAATCCAGATCACCAACTTAAATATATTTGTCCTTTCCTTCCTATTACTACTAGAGGCTATAGCAGGTTTCCATAGCAATTACCAATAAATGTCTGATGTACTCAATTTTTCAGTTTAAACTTACACATTTTCACACCACTGCAGCTTCTGAGCCAAAATTTATACACTCCCAGGCCCACTGCACCTCACAAGGGGTTCACACCATAGAAAGCATGCACCCAGCCCTCCTTTAGAGTATCTGTCACAAAAAAGCAACTTTCAGCTCTATAGGCTCCCCATTGGTGGAGAATTCAGAGAAGACGTATACAAAAGTCCCCTGGTCACACACTCTCCACCCAGTACTAGCCACTGCTGAGGCTGCACTGGAAGCTTACAGGTCACCCCCCAGCACAGGGTAAATTGTGGACTCCTGGTGCTGTCACAAGGCCCTGTATTTTCTGCTGCTGGAAACCAGTGTCATGTTCCTCAGCAAGAGAAACTGGCAAAAGTCCTTGATGACTGCTGACCACCCAGATGATGGCAGTGTTTTGAAATATCAATATAGGCAATCCTCTGTAATACCCAAGCATCCCATTTTACAAGGGAAATAGAAAGGGATTTTTTAAAATCATCTGCTTTTTTAACATATTCAGAAATTCAGGGAATAGAAAGTGGAATGGCAGAAGGCATGGAGGGGAATGTAGGAAAAGTGAACAAATGGAATATCAGTGCTGGCACATCATTGGCAAAGCACAGGGGATGTAAGATGGGGAGGGGCAGTTACGTAGGGTTTTGAAAGTGATCACACAAAGCTTGAGCTTGATAGGGTAAAGAACACGAAGCCGGTGAAGGCATTGATGGGTGTGGGAGACAAGGAGAAATAATACGACTCTTTTCTCATTGAGCTATGCCTAGATTCTTCATTTCATTCATGGAGACTAAAATCCCAGTGTAGCTAACAGTTAAGTGTGATATAGATTCTGCAGTCTCCCACGGTTACAAAAAATTCCCCTTCTAGTGCTCCCTCTACATTAGTAAGGAACATTGCAGTGAACCACAAATCACTTAATAGGAATTTTAAAGTTACATGAAGTCTGGAATAATACTCATCTTCAGCCGAAATACTACAGTCATCTCAAAGTTATCTCCCAACACGGTTATGGGTTATTTGATATTCCTGCTTTCCAAACTTATGCCGTTTTGAGTCTGTTGGTTAAGAATAAATCACACACATGCATGCACGCGCACACACACACAAAGGAATTCATCATGGGGAGTCATTCTCCCCTGTGACATACCAAGATTTCTTTTTTCCCCCTTCATCAGGCATAGAAGGGAAGATTTTGCTGGAAAAAAAATCCCTCTCTCCTTACCCCAACTATCCTGAAGCCAACAGTCACCTGCAGAGGGTAATGTTGGTTGCCAGTTTAAGTTTATAGGATATTATTTACCTGGCAATTATTTATATTGCTGTTACATCTCCAAGCCCTAGTCATGGACCTAGGCACTGTACAGACAAAGAACAAAAAGATAGACCCTGCCCCCAAAAGTGTACAATCTAAGTAATTACCAACTTTACCAAAGTTGCTAGATGCTTGTTACTAGGAAATATGCAATATCAAAATTATAGTATCACCACCTTCTATGACCAAAATAACTATTTCTCCTTGCTCCCAACTTTTTATTCTGATCTACAGATCATCTTGTTTAGTTTTTATTATTTTTGTAGTAAAGCTACACACACGATTTTAGCTGGTCCTATGTGACTGACTACTTTACCCCACACTTATTCTTTTAACAAAAAACAAATAACCAAAAAACAGTGTACAATACCCATCACCATGAAGAGTTATTTCTCTAAACCAAATGCAATTATTTACACAAAACCACTATGTGAAAGTGTTCAGTCCTTTAAACAACTGGAACGAATTTACATCTTTCGTCTTTTCCACAGGATTAATACATTTGATATACATGAATTATTTTAAACTGGTCCCAGGACTTCAGTGGTTTGTATTAAATACTTTGTATGTAGCCAACTCAGATTCTTCAGGAAAGGCAATTTGCAGTTCTGAACTCTAACAATAACTCATCCACATTAAAAAGGATGAATCTCATGTTATACACAGACAAACAAACTCTGGTCAGTGTCCTTCTAAAGAAAGCTGTACTGACCAGAACAGTAGCATCAAAGACCAGGATGTGGGTGGTCATTCGTAGTGGACAAAGCAGGAGTTGCTTGCCAGGAGTCGGAGCCTAAGGTCAGATGCCCGAGCCAACGGTCAGAGCCTAAGTCAGGAATCTGAGCGAAGGGTCAGAGCTGGGTTACCCAGAATGGAGGGCTAAGAATAAGGCAGGAACAGAAACTATCACAGCCATGACAGAATGCTTTGAGCAGCCACCAAACTGCTACTGCTTCTGGGCTTAAGAGCCAGTCTGCTGACCCCTCCCACCAATCAGGCAGTATATCAATCAGGCAGCCTACTACTGGCCAACTGTGCTCATTAAGTTGCCTGGAGACTGGTTCTGCTGCAGGCTTTGATTCCTGACAAGTCATTTCTGTTAGTTTGAGGCAATATTCTGATGTGAAACAATAAATGTTTTCCCCTTTGCTGCAATCTGTTGCAAAGGTTTGTTTAAGAAAATCTCAAACAAGCACAAGTATGTTGATTTGCAAGTTAATACGTTGGTTTTTTTTTTGCAAAGTCCTCTGATAGAGCCATTTAAATGGCCATTGCTAATTAGCTGGTAAGAAAAGTGTGATGTGCGTGTTAAATGCATAAAAGAGACATGAACTATATTGTCTATGCTGATTTTCCAAGCGCGCCTCAGTCAGACGCCAACTCTGTGGGTGCTCCGGGTGCATTATGCTCTACTCATCCACACATGGGGTCTCTCATGTGCTGTGGTAATAACCTTGGTCTCTGGTTGCATGCTCTGGGAACAAAAGCTTAGGGAAGTGCTGCAGGTACTTCAGCTGCTAAGGCTCTAGTGAACAGCCCTACAACTGCCTGCAATCCACCCTCCCCCCCATGTTCCTCCCAGAGCCCCCAACACGCTGCCTCTATACCCCGCTCACTTCCCCTCTGACTGCCACAGAACCTTCCTGTCCTTGTCACCCGCTGTCCCTTCTGAGCAAGAGGAAATTAAGAAGAGGCAGAACACTTACCACACTGCCTTCTGCTGACCCATCACTGCTCAGCTGATTTATCACAATGTATCATTTTTCCATTATATCTCATCATCAGTCATTCAGAGAGTCCAAAGTGTGTTACGAACAGTACACAGGAATCACTTATCCACATATGTGGTGGAACCTAACTCTACCCAACTCTTCATGAGGGTGTGTGAATAAATTATGTCTACCTATGAAATTGCACCCATCTTCATGTGTCTCCTTAAACCCACTTAGTCAAGGAAGCATCCCCCTTAAAGCACTAACAACACTTTTTTTTTTCTTTAAAATCCATCAGAAATTATGGAAACTAAGTAAATCATACTTAATCATCAACATTCTCTCTGCATCATACTAGGGCATTAGTTCAGAAGAGACAGAGGAAAATACACCACCCATTGAATCAATACTACTTCAGATGATACCTGCAATTTCAAATGAAACTCCCCCATCCAAAGTACAGACCACGCTCAAGCCTGTGTAGATTTTTACAGCCCTGGTATGGCCACAGCTGAGTCAACATATTAGCATATACAAACATAGGGAAGGATTAGTCAGTGATTAGTCTGTTAACCAACATGATGCCTACTGCTTATACAGCTGTGGGACTCATTTTCCCATGAATGGATTGGGTATGTATGATATATACCAGCAGGCAGACATCCTGAAATGCAGAGAGAGTACAAATATGGTGTGAGCATTCTACTCTGGTTTTACCAAATGTAGAGATGACCCCTTCTGTACAAATTTAGCACTCCTTTATTCTGGAATTTAAAAGATACTGCAACAGTAGTGTTAAAAGTTTGTCAACCAACGACATGTCAAAGTGACCTGAAAAGTAATGATTATTACTAAGATGCAAGTCTTTTCTAACTCAAATGCACACTGGCATCAATAAAAAAAAAACCACAAGATAGTTATGCTCCAAATATGAACCTGTAGGAAATGCATGAAGTGCAAAAGAGATGATGTACAAAACTTGCAAAAGCCTGATGACATAGTACCAGAGAGATAAATTTAGCCCCGGGGCTCCTTTCTGATATCATGAAAGAAGTTTCTACCATTGTTGACTTTTAATCTATCCTTGTCCTTTTCTGGATCTCCTTTTCTTTTAAGCTATGTATCAGTAACATGTAGTGCTCTCTTACTGCAGCACAGTATAGTAATAATGCTATAAAAGGTACAGTTGACTTTAAATATTCATATAGTACACGTCAATTACCTCCATCAAATGGCATGATGCCATCCCTTCATGAATTACCAGGGCCAGGGCATGAGGTAATGTTGCATGAAGGAAAAGCTTGATAAGATTTGTCATTAGGATTAGAAAGTTATGAGAGATTGCCTATTATTCATGTACAGGCTTGTCACTGTTGTCCCTCATGAACATGTGTCTGTAGTTGTTACCCTAAGAAATTGGCCAGGAACTTAAAGAGTCAAAACTACTCCCCTTGTCAGGTTCCATAGCTCACAGACAGGATAGCGTCATTCAAGCTATCATTTGTCTGACAGAGTGGTTGCCATAAAAAAAAAAAACACTTTACTGTTTTGTCATTTATAAGGTAATTAACATTTTTACAGTTAAAATAACAGTTATGAGCAGCCTGTACCCAAACAAACACAAAATCTCCCCTTTCAGGGGAGAAAATGAATAATCCAACAAATAAACAACTTTCCCTTTGCCAGGATGTTACCAGTTCAGCTGAATATCCTTCCCTCTGCCCAGTTTATCCAAAGTCTTTTAAAATAAGGTTTGAACCCTCCCTCCCCCCCGAATGGTCAACCGGGAGAGCAGCCTTTCATCTTTCCTTAACATGGTGCCTCCTTTACCAGATAACCAATTCTTATGCCCAGTATTTGGGTCTGGTAGGTTATGGATCCCATCTGTCTGTACACTACACCCTTTAACCCTTCTGTAAATGGGTTGAGTCACCACTAGCACCTCCTTGTGGCTAGATATGGCATAACATCTCTCTTCCCATCAGGTACCTCCAGCCAATGGTTGCTCCACCTCTGTAGTGGTCTGCCTCTTCCTATGACTTTACTCTCCAGCCAAGTCACTTTAAAGTCTCTCCCCTTCCAGGGTAGTCCCTGAACAAAAAAGCAAGGGGAATTAAATACAAATAAACTGAGTTCTTAGGGACAGAGGAGAAGGATTCCCCTTCAAGATACACCAGAATGTGGCCCTCCCCTCCCCTCCCTCAGGGAGGGGCCATCAGGAAAGCTCCTACCTTCAGGAAGCCCTTTCCTTAGGAGCTGGAGGCCTGTTCTCTTCCCTAATCTTCCAATAAGCAAGTGGCTCTGCTCCCCTTTTAAGCTCCTCCTTCAGTCTGTGCATGCCTTGCAGGTGTGGCAAGGTGGAGCTCCCTTAGCTCAGAGCAGTTCCTTAATCCCTTGTTGTCCATTGTGGGATCTGTATGCCTCCTCACACTTCCTTGTCTGCTCCTACATCCCTACAAAGCCAACAGAGATAATAGATCTTTTTCATTTTCCAGACTCTGCCTTCTACCATCACTACTGCAGGCTTACCCAGAAGTGGCAGTGGGGATAATTAGTAGCTGGTGTCTAGGAAGAAAGATTAAAAAGTACTAGTCAGAGGAAGAACTAGGGATACAAACTCAGAAAGGCCGGGTTGGCTGAAGTGTGTTGGGAGTGCAGAAGCAGAGGAGTCACTGAAGGGAGTAGAGTTTATAGTATAAGCTGGAAAAATACTTATGAAGAAGGAAGGGGGAAGGGATGAGCGGGTAGGCAAGGCAAGGGATGTTGTCTTGAGAAAGTGGTCCAGGTGAAGGAGGTAGAGGGGACACAGATTAAAGATTAGGAGAGGATCACAGATGGGGGGTAAACCAGAAGGGTGTGATCATGCCTGGAGAAAGGTGGAAAATAAAAGCACAGTGGATGGAGCTTGTTGGAACTGTTTTCCTTACAACTCCTGCTCTTTTTCAAACTTTTGGTGGTTTTAGCCTGCTTTTGTGGAAGAAAGCTTTTCAGAGCAAAGTGCATAAAATGAGCATCAGGACTTCCTCTGAGCATGACTGTCCACTAAGACCTGCAGCACACTGAAGGCAATGCAGCTTGGGATATGATGCGGCAGATCAGCTTCAAGCAGGGGTAAGCCTCACACCTGCAAACACTTCACTTTGTTGCCATGCAAAGTCCCATTGAAGGAAATGGGCTGCTCACAGTAGTAAAGTTAAGCACCTGCGTAAGAGTTTGCAGGGCTGTGACCCATCCAAAACACTCTGGGGGGTGAGGAGGCTGGACTACATTTTATTACTGGAAATTTTGTGGAGGGTAGGGGGAGAATTGTGTTTGGGGTTTTTTCCCCCAATTAATTAAACATTTTAGTTTTCAGCAAAAAATGTTTTTTCAGTTTTCTAAAACTGAAACATTTTTACTAAACCCCAAGAATTTTTACAGAAATCTAAAAGTTTTTCAGTTTTCAATTTTTAATTAAAAAAACTGGGAAATTTTCAAAGACAATTTAATTTTTTTCAGGAAAATTTTCATTTGCTTCAATAAGCCATATTTCATCATTACAATTTTTTGACTAGCTCCGTTTACAGGCCTTTGCTTCTACCCTGCAAATACTTATGCACGTGCTTAATTTTATACGTGAGTAGTCCTATTGAGTTCAATGGGACTATTCACATGCATAAATGGTTGTGGGATCACAGCCTTAAATAAGCTTATTCATCTTCAAAATACCCCTGTAAAGTAGATTAGTATTGTAAATCTTCAAGCCTAACTCCTCCCCCCCCCCCCCCCCCCCCCCCCCCCCCCCCCCCCCCCCCCCCCCCCCCCCCCNCCCCAGCAGATTATGTATTGAGGGTGAAAAAACTGTTCTCCTGATTCCTACTTTTAATTTTGCTGCTTGTCTCAGATGTTGATCTCTTCCATTTCTGGTTGTGGTTAAGCCTTGGTTCTACATTGCATCTTCTACATGACCCATGCTAAAATTCTTTGCGGGTATCTGAGAACCAGCTGCCAAACATAAGATCATTTCTTAAATATCAGTGATGATCTAGAACTACCACTTTGCTACTATCAGTGATATGGCCTTAAGCAATGTTTTAAATACATTAACTCAGAAGTCTAAAAATCATTGTGCCTCATGCCTATAAGATGTGACCTTCTAATTCTTTACTTATAAAACATATGTAGTTTCTTGAATATACTTTTGTCACAGCAAAACAAGCACTTAAGAAAGTTAGGTTATTTGTTATCCTTTCGGATGCACGTCAGGTACACCTGTTAAAGTGCATTTAATCACCTATGGAGACTAGCCTAGATGAAAAGTTTAGATAAATTATCATTCTGAAGGCTTCTGAAAAAAAGAAAATTAATGCTTTATTAATATCCCAGCTTGCCCTCTTTAATGCACTTTTGGCAACGCTCCCCAGCTCTACAAAATGATAGTCAGTGCAAAATACTCCAGTCTGTCTTGTCGCTCATGCTAAGAGTTACAGACACATTATTCCAGTTTACTCTTTATCACTCCAACTTACACATTAGTGAAAGGATTGCTAACCAGAGTTTTGCTAATGGCATATAAAACTTTCCATGGTCACTTTAGTCTCATTTCCCATTTTTATGTTCGTTCTCAGAACTTTCAGATGAGATACAGTACCTGGCATGTAAGTGTGTAACAGAATATGTAACTGAAAAATAACAGACAATAAAAAAAGAGGAATAAAGGCTTGTGATATCTTAGGATCTATTTGCACTTCCAGGTGTAACTCCCATTTTATTCTAAAAGGACTGACGTGCAAAATCCTTGTGAGAAGTACCCTTATACCTAATGCATGTCATGTAGAATGAACGGAAATAAAGGTGAGATAAGCATTTTATGTACAAAGCTGAAGGATCCAACCTATAAAAGTTGCATTTCAAGGACTTCTCTAAACACTAGCAAACTATGATTGCTACATGACTCTGTAGGAATGACTTGTTTTAATGGGCTGGCATGGTCATGGAAAAATGGAATCAACACTTATAGTTCCATTAATATTATCGATCTCTCATAGGGTTTTATACTGCCACCCATCACCATAGTCAGAGCTCCTTCTATGTAATGTTAACAGGAATAGCAAGTCCTCAGTGGACTTTATGGAGGCTGTGGATGTCCTCTCTTTTTAGGGTAAGAAAACTGCTTGTGGTATTTTTTTTTGTTCAGTTGTGTGTGTTATCTGATTTTATTTTGGGATAGATGGGGGGTGTCGCTATCGCAAGTATCATTCTTGCTATTGTGGAAAGGCTTTTCCAAAGAGGAAAGTTTTATTACTTACCATTTATTTGATTAAAATTCTTTATTAGCTATTTAATAGCTCTGGGCAGCTGACAAATGGAGACCTGTTCCCCAATTGGTTGCAGTGGGGCTACTCATGGTAACAGATTTAATTTAAGCATGTGATTAAGAGTTTGCAGATTAGGTCATGTTTATCATTTCTCATTGACTTCAGGTCAACTTTGCTCAGATTATGAAGTTTTTAAAACAATATTTTTGTTTTGTTAACCACAGTCTCTGCAAATTTACCCTGGGATCTGAAAGTAGAGCTGTATTCTTTCTGCTCACACACCATTGCCAGTCACTGTGGCGCATTATAGGCATAGTGAAGGTATAATTAGGATGTGCATCTCACCATTCTATAATATTTGTAGTTGCAAACCTACTGACAGATTCACTGGGAATGAACACTGCTTCTGTCTGAATGGGAGACTTCTGTCCACACAGTCCCCATGCATTTTAGCAGAGCACAATCAGGTTATTCAGGATATGCACTGGAGACAGTATTTAGCCCATAGTTTGGTATAACTATGGCTGACATGCACCAGGAAAGAAAAAAATAATTTTTCAGTTGGTGGATGTAAATAAGCGTGGGGGGTGAGGTGCAGGGTGGTTAGGAGGTTACTATTTTTCCTAAACAGTAAATGATTACATCTCATTTTTGTAAAGCATATTCCTGAAAACTATTGCAGTGACTTGATCATAAAAAGCTGTTCTGCTTCTGTACTCAGGATCCCAATTGCCTATTTTATCCACATAGGCATTGTGTTGGGGTGAGGAAGAGAGGGCAGAGAAGGTTGGTTTTGTTTTTAGTTATCTCAGTAGCTTTCTGACAATTCACTGAGCTGCTGTTTTATGTACTAGACTATGCAGACCATGTCAGGACAGCTTGCAGACAAGCCATTTTTAGTTAGGAAACGTATGCTTAATGGCTATAGTCTTTGAAGTTTCCTCTGAATCAAATTTTGTAGAGCACCTGCTTTGGTTTCATTTATTTTGGAATTTGGCAGAAAAGGAGTCATGAAGGGAAAAAATTCTTTGTTGATATACTTCCCCTGTTCACAGTAGAGGCAGAATATGAATTAATTATGACTCTGTGTGAAGCCAATACCTTGGTGACTGAGCTTGCGATGTGTTTTGATATGTTTTATTACAGTATTATATTTGGTGATTGCATTTTTGTTGAGTTTTTTTATGTACAGTGTTACAACAATGAATTTTTATTGGTATATTTTATTGATTCTTTGTACAGGTGGGCTACCTGAATGTGGTTAATTTTGTTGTTAAATGTGTTTATTTGGTACATATTCAAGCAGTAGTTTATTGAATCATCCTTTAGTATAAAATCTTTTTCTAGAGTGGCTTATTTAGGTCAGAGTCACTGTTCCCCTGTAAATCTAAAGAAACCCCAGGATCTAACAGTACCTTAATCTATGGGGATAAATATTGACATGTGATACTAATTATTGATGTACCTGTAGGAAAGTATAGATCACAGGAACACATACACAGGTAAGTAGGTATTCATACACATTAAATATATTCAATCCTGACCCAGAAAAAATGTAAGTTATGTTATAACACTTTGTATCTCCCAATATCACAGAAAAGAAAAACATTCTACATTTTTAAAGTGTAGAAGTAATCACAGTAAATACATTTCACACCAACAGCTAGTCAGGCAAGAATCCTCACATGCAGGGATACCAGCTCCTCACAAGCTATTCTTATACACACACAGGATCCTGTCTGACAGTGTTTGGGATGAAAGGAAAGTTAAGATACCATATAGCATTCACCTTTTAAATAAAAAGGGCTTTTTAACGCAGCTTAAAAGATGACAGTTTTGTAACTCTCCTGAAATAGAAAGGGTGTGCCATAAAGGTAGGCCCACCACGATGACAGCATGACCATGGGATCTAACAGCCATATACTCCTTGATCTGAGGGCAAAGTGTTTCAGAGACTGGCAAAAGGCTTGCTCACTGAGATACTTTGAATCAGCCAACAAGTGTCTTTGTATAGAGAGATGGGCCCCCTACAGAAGCTCAAATCTGAAACATCCTTGAACTTCTAAACTAGTGGCTGTGGAAGGAGGTTTGAGATATGGAAACAAAATTTTCAGCTGTGTTTAACAGAGAAAACCAAGATCAAAAGACCCAGAGACTTTGGTTTTGTTTATTACTCCAATTATTTGAAATTAAACAGGAACACAAGATCAATCTGCATCCTTGAGATTCATGACAAAGTATAACTCTGTCTCCAGTTATTCAGAGGCAATGACTAAGTAGCTCATGTCTATGAATGCTATCATTATAAACTGATATTTTTGAAGGTTTTGATTCAGCAATTAACATTTACTTCCAGGTACAAAATTTGGGGCTGACTTTAGTTTTAAATTAATCTGCTTTTAAGATATAGTAACCCCTAAGTAAATGGTTAAGCACTGAGATGTCAGGAAATGCCACAGTTAAAGGTACACACACAATCTTAACACTGCCTTTAGCTTTTTACGCATTACGGTACAGCCTTTTACTACATGGTCACTTTTTTAAAAATACAGTATAAAAATCACACTTTTTTTCTACAACCTTTGATACACATGTGTAGAATCTATGCTTCCCTTAAATATTTGACACGTGGTTCTGATCAGTTGACAGTAGTTTAGGTGCTAATACAACAAAGGCCTCACTACATAGATTTCACAGCCAGAAGGGACCATTATGATCATGTAGTCTGATTACCTGCATAACATAGCCCATAGAATTTTACACAGTAATTCCTGTGTCAAGCCCAACAACTTTTGGTTGAACTAAAGCATCTCTTTCAGAAAGACATCCGGTCTTGATTTAGAGAATCCACCAGTTCCCTTGGTAAACTGTTCCAATTGTTAATTACCCTCAATGTTTAAAATTTGTATCTTATTTCTAATTTGAACTTATCTAGCATCAATTTCCAGCTGCTGCATCTTATGTCATGTCTTTGTCTGCTATGTTATGGAGCCCTGTGCTATCAGAAGCCTATATGTGTGGGTACTTCTAGAACACAATCAAGTCATCTCTTCACCTTCTCTTTGTTAAGCTAAATAGATTGAGCATCTTCAGGCTCCCACTATACAGTCGGCTTTCCAGATCTCAGATCATTCTTGTGGCTTGTTTCTGAACCCCTTCTAATTTTTCAACATCCCTTTTTAAGTGCAGGCAGCAAAACTGGACATAGTGTTTCTGCAATGGTTTCACTAAAGCAATATACAGAGGTACTACCACCTCCCTACTCCTACTGAATATTTTCCTGTTTCTACTTCCAATGATAGTGCGACACTGAGGCTAACAAGGCTGACACAATCAGCTCATGTTCAGCTGATTATCTACCATGACCCCCAAGTCCTTTTCAGAGTAACTTGCTTTTCAGGACACAGTCCCCCGTACTGGAAGTGTGACCTACATGTCTTGTTTCTAGATGTATTACCTTGCAAATTGCTTGTACTAAAATGCATTATGGTCCCTTTGACTGACTCAGAAAGGTACTCAAGCATGCCTATCTTTAAGCATTTTAACATACTGCTGTTTGAAACAGTATTACATTAAAGTGTACCTAGGAACATTTAGTGCCCATCAGCAGGGTCTACACAGACCAATTAATGCACAACACATTCATGTGCTTTAGAAATCACACCCCCTAGAATACATTACTGCACCCTGTAGACAAACTCATAGGCCCAAGTACTGCAAAGACCTAGACACATACTTAATTTTACACTGTATGTAGTTATGGGCATATTTGTGGTGCGTAAAGTTAAGCATGCATGTAGATCTTGGCAGGATTGGGACCTTAGGTTACATAACCACTTCTATACAATCTCAGGTGAAATAGATGACTTTGTATTATTGCTTTAACTAAAAGAACAATCCATTAACAGGACAAAAAAACAACAACCAAGTAAATAGAAGTAAGGTGAGTCTAATTAAGAGCCAGTGCACTTCAAATCTTAAAAACACTAAGGCAAAATACAGCATAATAAAAATCTACAAGAAACACCTCTCTTTATTCCAAGAAAAATCTTAAATATTTATGACAGCTGATGGGGCTAAATCATTTGGGGAATCAATAATTGACTACTAGGAAGGTTTCAGATTCATTATAAATATTAAAGACTTTTAATAATTATTTTACAAATTCAAATTACCACATACCATGGAGGCTTTAAATATTGTGGGAGGTAGAAACAAGTTGAGAAGTTAAGTGCTGTAGAACCCATAAAACTAAATTAGAAACATTACTTTGAATGTATGCTGCTATAGTGCAAAGGAACACAATATTGTGACACTGCATAACATGGTTGTAATAGGGCTTGATCCTTTGCTCACTGAGGTCAATGGCTAAACTCACAATGGTGCAGGATCAGAGCCATACAATGGTTGCTGCTGTGACTGATACACAGCCCAACTATTGGTAATATTAGTTCAGGGCAAATGTAATGCCAGTTCCCCCTTTAGAAACTTGTAATGTGCTCTTATTAACTAGAAGGAAGCTTCTTTAGTGCCTGTGTTCACAGAGTACAGTACTAGATATGGAAAGGATACAGACTAAAGGCCCAAGCTTATCACCATTAGAGCTGGGTGAATTTTTTTTTAGTGAATAGTAAAATCATGCCAAAGTTCATTTTTTGGGGAGCACCCAAGCTAGTCACAAATCCAAGTCCAATTCTCCCAGTAATTTGGGGTGGAATTTTTTTTTAAAATTTCAATTCATTGAACCTTCCTTTTCCTGTTCCTGAAAGATGAGAAGAAGAAGCAAAATATCACGATCTTTGTGGCTATTGCCCGAGTACAGCTGAGTAAATTTAAAAAAAAAAAAAAAAAAAAAAAATGCAGTTTCAGGTCAACTGAAACTATTCACAAATTTGACACAAATTCACCAAATCATTTCAAAGAAAATTGGGGGGGGAAGCTAGAGTCACAAGGGAATTTAGGTGCCTTTTACAAATGTAGCAGCACAAGAAGTGGCAGCGACCTAATACCAAATAGGCCATTGGTTCAGGCACTTACCTGGCATGTAGAAAACCTAGGTTCAACTCCCTATGCAGGAGCAGGGAGATAAACTCAGGTTTCTCCTGCCCTGGTGAATAGCCTAAGCACCAGATTATTAAGTATTCTGGGGTGGGCCTCTCTCATTTTAAAATTCACCCAGCAGTTAACAAAAACTAATCAAACTTTTACATATTGTTCATATAATTTGGTAAGTAAAAGTAAAGCATCACCGCCTTCGGAGCCAGCCACACATCCACCCCGGCATAAGCGGAGACAGGTGGCATGGTGTAAAGCACCATTACAGCCAATCTTCTACTTGCAGCTGTAAACCTGGACAACTCAGGATTAGAGAGCTGCAAATGGCTCCCTTACAGTCCCTCTTCTCACCACATCTGAGTGGAGTTTAGATACAGTCAAGAGTCCAGCCCATTAATTCTAGAGCTGTTTGAAAAAGACAAAACACATTCATGAAATTTCTTGGCAAACTTTTGGTCTGGATTATTTCACACCTCCAATTTTTGTCAAATTGTGCAAAATCTGAAATTATGCCTTTTTTTTGCAAATTGATTTATCTAAAAGATTTTGACTTTCTGAAGTATTTTCTGTAATACAGATATACTGCCCCAAACCAGTGCATTGGAAGTGTGGAAAAGTAGCTGCAAAGAGGCTGTGTAGCAGCATTATTGTCTAACAGCAGTTTGCGGGGGGAGCATCCCCCCCAACACCTACTTAATGGAGCTGATCACAAAAGTTTTTCTTTATCCCCACAAAATGTCTCAATGAATGAGTGTGTGCGCGTGCATGCACGCACACATGTGTGCTCACGTAAAATGCCAATTTTGCTTAGAAAATTCTCAGGCTTTTGTTTAAAACAATTGAGTTATCAATGAAATCCCACCTACTCCATCTATGCTTTTTTTTTTTATGACGATGATGATTGATGGATGAAGAAGAAGAAAACAAATGTCAAGAGAACATCCATTTTGTCCAAATGTTTTTTAATTGGAAAAAGTTTCATTGAAATTTTTTTCAACCAGACTACTACTTAGACCTGGATCCTGCAATTTTTTCTGCGCGGATGGACCTTGTGCTACTGCAGAGCCCTATTGACTTAAAGGCTTTTTGAAGGGCGAGGTGATTTTCACCTTGGATTCATTAGGTTGCTATACATAACTGCTGACTACTCTTCCATTCTAACCTTTAAAACTGACACGGTAAGAAGAAAAGACGGACATCCATGAAGGAAAACAAAACAAGAAAAAAACAGGTGTAGAAAATCCAGTATTTTTCCATTCTAAACCAAGTGTCAATATTTTTCATACCTTACAGTATATGATCAAGTCCGAATTTTATTCTTCTCCCATGGGCAGAGGAAGAAGATAGAGAAAACATTGTAAAAAATAATTGTCCAGTGTCAAGTATACTAACAGGAAAAACATAGAGTGAATAAGAAAAATATATGAACAGCTCTTGCTGGAAGAATAGAAGTATAACAGCCAGCCACTGACATTTCAGGCTCTTAGCATTAATTCTCAAGAGTGTCTTCTGAATAAGTTATTATTCCCATCAAACTAAGTAAAAGGTGATCCATCAATTAAGATTTCTGTGAACCCTTACCAAAGTTGAAGATATACTTGAAGAATAATAAGGTACTTGTATTCAAATACTGTTGATATGTATTATACATTAAAGCAAGAACAGTGCAGAATGAAATTAATACAGTCCACATACATTGTATCTATCTGCATAGGTAGTTTCCTTTCTGTCTCTAATTTGTAATTAGATATTAGGTGTCAATCTAGATGACAAGTATGGTTCATTCACTCCAAAAGTTCAAACTTTCTCACACAATTGGTGTGTATCATGCATGACTGCTAGAGGCAAATGCAGAGCATTGCTTTTGACTCTAGAGATTACCTGTGATCTCCTGCATCATGACTATTTCTGATCCAGAGACCCAGTTTCAAGATGAGGTCTCCCTGGATAAAAGCCCTAACTGGAGCCATTAACATTTGAAAGAAAGAAAGAAAGAAAGAAAGAAAGAAAGAAAGAAAGAAAGAAAGAAAGAAGTCCACGTTGCAGACATTGAGAGCCACTTGAATACATTTAGAATAGCTGCTCCCTGCTACAGGCCTGCCAAGTCTCGTAGCTTGGATAGATACAGGCTGTTTCACACAGCTGATCCACTGTTTCACATGGACTATACCTGCCCCTGAATTTAGTTAGGAATCATATTTTTTCATGGTTTTCCATTGTTCAGTCTAAAAGACAATGAGCTGTATCCAATCACTCAATACCTGCCTTTGGAAGGACCAGAAAAGCCACCTGTCCTCAGTCAATGCAAATGTAATAAAATATAAAAGCAAAGAGATGATGAGCTGATGATTGTATCAGACAAAAGTTGACAGCAATAATGTTGCTGGGTCCACTCTTCTACAGAGTATAATTTGGATTTTCATATAATTTACATGAGAAACATATATTTCAGATTTCTGATTTGAGTTCACAGATTGTTATTTCATCTAAGGCATATAGGGTGGGCTACTTTGCCTTTACAAAAACAGGATGTACATTATAAAAACAATGGTGAATGATCCAATAATGTCTAAAAATATCCTAAACTAGCAACTGCAATATGTTTTTCTTATCTAAAAAACATAGCAAACACCAAAAGATTTGCAATGTAAATTAGAGCTGGTCTTTAGCACTCAAACCACTTTTACTTTCAATTGAGATGGATGAATATATATATATTCCTAAACACTGCTTATACAATAATTGGTCTATAGGCAGATGACCTTTAGCACAGGCGCTTTGCATCACACAGCCAGAACCATGTAGGGAAGTCATTCTGTTTGTCTCTCACACTCTAAAAGATCTCCATCAGTTTTGAAATGAACTTCCTATCATACTAAACTGACACATGTGGTAATAAAAAGTGTATTTCAATATGCATTTTAAAGTAAAAAGGAATATTATTGAATTTTCTAGATGACTATCGTCTACAAAGCTTCCCTCTTCATTTTAAGGTCTGAGTTTCTGTGATGAAGCCTACATTTTGTTAAACTATTCTGTTAGAACTTCCCCTTACTTTTTGTAACTAATCCTGTCTGGATTCTCTTCCACTATTAGAAATACATAATAGAATTCTTCAATAACCAGTATTAAGCACAATTTTGTTCAAGATCTAGTTAATATTGGAGAATATTCATTATCTTAGAAAGACTGGGCAGGTCATTAACTATGAGAGCTAGAGCTACTCCCTATGAAGCATTTGATTCTTTTTATTATTATAACTGTTCCTGAGTTTATCTAAGAATAATTTAAGTACAGTAAAAATGTTTTGAGTTGATGCATGCTTATACATTTGATTAGTTATGCCTTGTTTAAACTATCTGGGCTCAAATAGACACTCTTGCGATCGACGGTTTCCATCTAATTTCCTCTTTGTCCCGGAAGTGGGATGGAGTATTATAATACTATGTGAGATGTGTCCATTTACATACTGGCCCTGAAAGCTACCAAGAAACTTCCCAAGAGGCTGCAGGACTGGGAAGCTCCTCAGTGTTTTTATATCTCTACATTGAGCCAGCAGGCCCCTGAAGAGAAATAGGACAAGGAGAAAGAAGAGAAGCTGAAGAACTAAGACAAGGAGGAGCTACTGGGAAAGATCAGAGGACTCCAAAAGGAGTTATCATTGAAAGTCTCGTGGCCTTCTAACCTAGTGTATACATACGGCACTATTTCTACAGAGTAGTGATCACAGAAGACAATGTAATTTAATTAAATGGAGTCTTTCCATTTTTGTGTGGATGTTTGTCTTCCCTCAGAAACGTGTGGTTTGACCAGGAGGAGTGAGCATGAGGATTTTCAGTTCAGATTTATTAAAAAGGAATGGCAATAATTCCTGCAGCTTCTTTATATTCAGTCAGATATGTTGAATTCATTTTCATATTTCCACCATTTTATCAAGCTAGCACAACCTGCTGCCCTCCCTTTTTCTATACTGTGCATACTTTACCAGTTTATCAATTGAATGGACACTACTTATTAAGAGCTTCAGTAACTCTGGGCATGCAAATAATCCTAGAGTTATCTGCTTTCATTTTGAATCTGAAAACAAAGCCAAATTTAGAGGCACCTGACACTCTATATGGGATAATAGATTAGAGGTTTTTAGCAGGGATTTTCTTTTGTTAAAGAACAGCTTTAGGAGTCTATTTAATTTAAAAGAAAAGATGCCAATAAAAGCATTTTCTCTCTGTTTCATTGGCAACAGATGTTAACAATGTACTTGGCATACAAGTGTAGGAAGCCAGAGGATTGGAATTTTACCTCCATGGGTTAAAAATGGAGGCAGTTCAGCAGGGCCAGCAGGAAGAGAGTGTTTAAATGTAAGGGAAAGAAAGCAAGTATGAAGAGTTTTGAGGAGAAAAATAAACCCACTGCACCTTTGCCTCCATCTGTACCCATTCCACCTCATAAATCCTGCATTGCCCACAAAGACTCCAGCAGCAACATTCAAATTTAGACAAGTCCCATTCACTTCATCTTTGCTAGTCACCAGTAATCTCACTGAATCCAAGAGTTTACTCACTAACAAATCTGTCTTCATTGCCAATGCTGTATTTGTAGTCTTCATTAAAGAGCATCAAACTGCATGTTGATGTCCCTTGACTTCAGCTAGATTGTTTATATGTTTAAGTGCATTTGCTTTTTAAATTTTCTGACAGGACTCATTTTCCAGATGGTAAAACAATGGTTATTTATGGAGTTACTTAAATTATATTTTCCTTCATTGTTGGCCCAACTGTGGGGTGTCTATTTTCATTTTAAAATATCATTACTGCCTGGGGGGGGAGGGGGCAATACCCATTTTGTTGGCCAGGAACATGTCAGAAAACCATGAGGAGCTAAGAGGATTTGTTTTTAGGCCCGGATCCACAAAAACACTTAGGGCATTCAGATGCTGAGCATCACAACACCTAACATTTAGGCACCTAGACAATCACATGAGCAACAATGCAATCCACAAAATGCGAGTTAGGTGCTTAGGCTCCCTATACACCAAATGGGGAGAGACAATTGCCTAAGAATGCAATCCACAAAAGCCATCACGCTAGGCAGGGAACTACCTAAGCTAACCAATGGGAGATGGTGATGAAAGGAGTCCTAAGTGTTTTAAGATCCATCCCCTCACAGAGTTAGGTGCCTAAATCTAGGCTGCAGGGAGGTGCTTATCTCTACTCCTCTTCTGGAGACAGGCAGATTAGGTGGCTACATCATTCCTTGTGAGAATGAGTGAGGTGCCTGCCTCACACCATGCAAAACAGCTGGAGGAGGAAGAGGAGGTTAGAGCCCTCACCTAGGATGTGTGTAACCAGGGTTCAGTTCCCCCCCACTGCATGAGGGAAAGAAAAGATTTAAACAGGGGTCTCCCAAACCTCTCAGGAGTGTACTCTAAGCACTGAACTATGGGATATTCTGAGGCTCCCCCAGCCTCTCTTGGTGAAGCTGTTCCACTGTTGATAAATAATGAAAAAGTGCTTGGAGCAAGGTGACTGGACCCTGGGTCTCCCACTTCCCAGGTGGGTGCCCTGCCCACTGAACCCAGGTCACATCCAGGGTGAGTGCTTTAACCACTGGGCTAAATATTATAACGTCACCACCTCCTCCTCTTGCCTGATTTTGAACAGGATCTGATTTCATAGGTGGCTTCTGAGCACACCTACTGGATCATGCTCCACGACAGCCTTTTGCCTATCTTCCTCCAGTTTGTGGATCACACTGGGTCTTAGGCAGCAGATAGGCACCCAGACGCCTAGAATGAGGCAGCAGTACACGTGCCCAAAGGCAGAAACTTAGGCACCTAGGGAATATTTACCCTGAAAAATTTAGGCAACTATAAGGTTAGTGGAGCAGGGGTTTTGTGGATTGCAGTGGTGCCTAAAAATAACATAACACCACATAACAGCTACTTATTTATAGTAACTATTGTTCTTCATGATGTGTTGTGCACATAGAGATTCCACTTCAGGGGTGTGTGTGTGCCCAATGCACTTTAATTGGAAATTTTTTCCAGCAATACCAGTGAGTGGCGTATGTACCCTCACGTGCCCAGTTGAGGGAGTAACAGGGGTGTGTCTATCCCCTCTCTTTCCATTCCTTCTCACAGGGAGGGTCATGGAATGTATGCTTCTCAAAGAACATCAGTTACTGGAGATAAGTGACCACTTTTTCTCATACACATTCCACTATAGGTGACTCTGTAGCAGTTCCCTTTCAGGTGGTGGGATTTGGGATCATCTGAACAGAGACTTCAACATGGATTTGTTGATGCTGGCATCATCACAAGAACACTGATTGATGGCATAATGTCTGGGAAGGATATGCACAGATGACCTGTTATGGGAACATTGCTCAGAAAGGTTGAAGAAGTGGACTGAGCTCTGGTGGAGTGATCTTGTTAATCTCAGTGGAGGAGAGACTTCTGCAAGATCATAGCAAAGTTTGCTACAGTCTTACATACACTGAGGTGACATTGGTTGATTCTCTTGGCCTACTCTAAGAAAAGCTTAGTAGAGGCTCTGAGCAATGTAATGTAGTTAAGGTAGAACACTAAACCTCTACAGACATCTAAAGGATGAAGTCTTTATTCAGCTTTAGAAGAATGAGGTTTAGATTGGTTTAGGTCAAAAGCTGACACCACCTTTTACATGAACTTAGGATGTGCTCTAAGAGAGGACTTATCCTTATAAAAAAAAATTGTATAGGGTAGGGGAGGAAGGTGTCTTCGAACTACAAGCTTTGTTAGTTAACTCTTCTTGCTGAAGTAATTGCCACCAGAAATGCAGTTTTCATGGATAGCAGTGGTGGTGACCTCATCCCCAGGGGTTCAACAAAGAAGGCCATTAACCTGGATGGAACTAAGTTAAGATCCCATGTCACTACCGGTTCAGAGACTGGAGGGTAGACATTGAATAGACCTTTCAAAATTCTGGACACCAGATGGTGTGAAAAAACAGAGAACTGCTCCTTTGGTGGATAAATTGCTGATACGGATGCCAGGTGAATTGTCACAGAGCTGACTGAAAGGCCCAATGACTTCAATACAAGAAGTAATCCAATATATGAAAAATGTCCAGGTGTTGTGATTGCACCCAGACAGAAAATGTCCTCCACTTTGCTGCATAGGTGGTTCTAGTGGCATCATCTTGCTATTTACCAGGATAACCTGGACATCTCTGGAGCACAGTTTTTCATGAGTGTTAAACCAGAGATCAGCCATGCAGTGAAGTGGAAAGACTGAAGGGTGGGGTGCAGATATTGACCCTGATTTAGAGATCCTTGAGCAGAGGAAGCATTATTGGTGGCCTGATGGAAAGTTGATGCAGGCCTGTAAACCAACATGGCCTCAGCCAAGCTGGTACTATTAAGGTCAGCCTTGCCTCGTCTCTTCTCAGCTTTCCAGTCACCCTGGAGGTAGAAAAACTGGAAAGAATGCCTATAGCAGCTGACGGGACCATGGAAGGAGAAAAGCATCTGTAATGGAATCCAAACTGCAGCCTCTCCTGGAGCAAAACTCCTGTATTTGTTGTTCTGGTCAGTAGCAAACAAATCTATTATTGGCTACCCCCCACTGCTGGAAAATCTGGAGAAGAAGGTCCTTTCCGATGGACCACTCACAATGGTCTACAAAAACCCTGTTGAGGGAGTCCATAATGTTGTTTCTCTCTCGCTCCTGGGAGATGGAAAACTGTCAGGGAGACTCGGTTTCAGATGCATAGGTTCTATAGGTAGATTGCTCCTGACATAACTGAGTGGATCTCTCACCCCCTTGCCTGTTGAGATATAGATAACACCATGTTTTAAGGCCTTGCACTACCCGATTCTTGATAGTGGGCATAAATGTTTCTCAGGCCAAACAAATGGTCCCCAGCTCTGGCACATTTATGTGGAAAGAGACTTCTTGGAGTGACCACAGACCTTATGCACTCAGTGTGCCAAGATGGGCACCGCAACCTGACATTGATGCATCCATTACTCAAGTCAAGGTCAGTTGCGGGGATAGGAAGGGAATCCTGCAAATGTTCCATGGTTCTCACTACTTATCCAGGGATTGAAGCATTCATGAGGGTCACAAATATTCATCTCCAGAGAGTGTCTCATTGGACAATAGACCAAATGGAGCCAGAGCTATAGTCAACATAGGTGAAGTCTGGCATTTGGCATTATGTATATGCATGAAGCCATATGCCTGCGAAATTTTAGGCAGGAATGTATGGTTATGATTGGGTTGAATTTTAGGGTTTCAGTCAGAGAGTGTATGGACTGGAACAAGCCCATTGGTGTGATGGACTGAACAGGTGAGCCTGCACTCTGATCACTTAGATACGAATTAGCTCCCCAGAGAAAGCCAGCTGAGGTAATAAGATAAGCAGGCTGGTGGGGTAGGTGGGATAAAGCGCCAATTAGCCCATCACCCTAAATTTGATAAAGAGGCTCAGGAAGGACATGCCAAGAGAAGGGGAGAGAGAAGAAGAACAGGACTCATTGAGGCCAGTCACATGGAAGCCTCAGGGAAGAGACCTCTGTTCCCTCAGGTCCTGAGGAGAGGGCCAAAAGCACAGAAGATATTGTAAACAGACTGTTGCACAGGGACTGTAATGATGTTGGTAGAGGGAACTTAAAATAAATGGCACTGTGAATTCACAACTAGTGTCTCCACAGTTGCAGTGAGACAAGAAGACAGAAGCGTAGGTGTGCCCTGTTATAGTTGGCATATAGGTCATCGCAGTTGTGGCATCTAGGTCTACCCCATGAATGTTATATGCAATGTTGACTGCAACCTTGACTCACCAAGTTCAGTTTCATGCTGAGATGAGTGAACAGCTGCCTGATAGTGAGGATGTTAAGAACATAAGAACGGCCGTACCGGGTTAGACCAAAGGTCCATCTAGCCCAGTATCCTGTCTACCGACAGTGGCCAATGCCAGGTGCCCCAGAGGGAGTGAACCTAACAGGCAATGATCAAGTGATCTCTTTCCTGCCATCCATCTCCACCCTCTGACAAACAGAGGCTAGGGACACCATTCCTTACCCATCCTGGCTAATAGCCATTAATGGACTTAACCACCA
>QXTE01000034.1:12767381-12828443 GCA_003942145.1 Platysternon megacephalum
CCCATCATATTGTATGTATAGTTGGGGTTATTTTTTCCAATGTGCATTACTTTACATTTATCCACATTAAATTTCATTTGCCATTTTGTTGCCCAATCACTTAGTTTTGTGAGATCTTTTTGAAGTTCTTCACAGTCTGCTTTGGTCTTAACTATCTTGAGCAGTTTAGTATCATCTGCAAACTTTGCCACCTCACTGTTTACCCCTTTCTCTAGATCATTTATGAATAAGTTGAATAGGATTGGTCCGAGGACTGACCCTTGGGGAACACCACTAGTTACCCCTCTCCATTCTGAGAATTTACCATTAATTCCTACCCTTTGTTCCCTGTCTTTTAACCAGTTCTCAATCCACGAAAGGACCTTCCCCTTTTATCCCATGGCAGCTTAATTTACGTAAGAGCCTTTGGTGAGGGACCTTGTCAAAGGCTTTCTGGAAATCTAAGTACACTATGCCCACTGGATCCCCCTTGTCCACATGTTTGTTGACCCCTTCAAAGAACTCTAATTGATTAGTAAGACATGATTTCCCTTTACAGAAACCATGTTGACTATTGCTCAACAGTTTGTTTTTCTATGTTGTGCTGTACTTGGACATTTGAGGCTCCATATTCTAGCCAATGGTCCAGGTAAAGGAAAATTTGGACACTGAGGCAGTGCAGATAAGCCACTACTACTTCCATGCATTTTGTAAAGACTGTTGGGGCCAATGACAGGCCAAAGGAGAGCACTGTGTACCGAGAATGGGTGTGTCCTGCTATGAAGCAAAGGTATTTCCTGTGTCACAGATGTATTGCCACATTGAAGTATGTATTCTACAAATCGAGTACAGCATGCCAATCTCCACTGTCCAGGGAAGGAATAATGGAAACGAAGGTAAGCATCTTGAACTTGATTTTTTGGATAAAGCAGTTCAACTTCCTAAGATCCAAAATGGATTGAATGACCCTGGCCTTTTTGGGGGATCAGGAAGTAGCAGGACTAGTATCCTTTTCTTTCCCTCTGTGATGGCAAAGAACCTCCTCTATCACTCCCAATTCCAGAAGAGACTGTAGTTCCTACAGTAATATGGTCTTGTGATATGACTCCTGAAAAAGGACAGGGATAGTGGGTTGGGGAAAGGGAGGGAAGTGAATTGGATAATGTATCCCTCCTTTACAGCAGTGAGCATCCACATCTGCTTCCTTCCTTCCAAGCTCTTTAAAAGGTGATGGACATCTTCCAAAGGGTGGGGTAGTTGGTGACATCAGTATGCAGTCCCCAAGCAAACCGTCACCATGAATGCTTGGTGGTTGTCGATGTCCGGTGAGAAGAGCCTCTTGCAGACAACGTCGTCTGGCAGCAGTGAGAAGGCCTGGACCATCTCTTAGAGGAGTGTTGAGATTTCTGCTGGAAATAAGGTCTAATACAGTTGAGGACTCTTTGTAACTGGAGTATAAATCCCTAGCAATCACCAAGTCACCTGGAAATCTTTCAGAGTACTCATGTCATCATTAGTCTTGAAAGAGAAAAAATTAAACCCCTCAAACAGCAAATCCTCAATTGTGTTTTGCTGCTTTTTTAGTATACTGGATTCCTGGAGCCAAAAGGAAGTTCTCATGGTAATGGTCATGGATCAAGAAGAAGTATCTTCTGCATTGATAGCTGCCTGGAATGAAGTTCTGGTCATGAGATATCCTTCAGAGACCAAAGCCATAAACTGCTCCCTATCCTTCTCCAGCAGTTGGTCTGAAACCTTAGCAATCACAGAAAAATTAAGCATTATACTTGGCCAAAAGAGCTTGATAATTGGCCATCCTCATTTGCAGCGTTGCTGTGGTATAAGCCTTTAAGAGAACAAGTCTTCTATGCTCCTTCTCTTTAAGAGAGGTGTTAGGGTGCAACTGGCAGGAGCACTCATTAGCTGCCGTAACCACCAAGGAGTTGGAAGCAGGATGATTGAAAAAAATAATCAAAGCCCTTCTGGTGGACTTTATCATCTGTCCATCCTTTTGGCAGTTGGCTGTATGGAACCCAGGGTCTGCTAGAGGGTTTTCCACCAGCTTCAGCAAGGCCTTGTTAATTGGAAGAGTGACTCTTCCCAAAGCCATGGTTTGTAAAATGTCAAGGAGGCTGTGTGGATTTGCGTGAAATGAGTTCTATCCATACTCCCAGAGAAGTGGCCACACATCTCATCAGATCCTGAAGGACCTTGAAATCCTTTGGGGATGGAGAAGTGGACTCATGTGTGACCGATTGTCCAGAGACAATGAATAGATTTGTGAAGAAGCATTCAGGGTTCCTCCATTATTTTGCCTTCCTCAATAAGGTCCAACACAGTGGGGGGATGGACAGGCTGACGAGCCTGATCAGGAGTTTCTTGAACTGGAAAAGGGGATCTCATCTAGTGTAAGAGAGAGATGGCGCCTAAGCTCCCTTGGGACAGGCCATGGCCAAGAAGTCAGGCACCATATGGAAACTTCCTTATAAGAGGACAATTCCTTAGATCCTGTGTCCTTGCCCCTATAATGGTAAAGTGATCTAAAGGAATGTGGATGTGATACCTGTCCTCAGGCTCAGAGTACAATGAGGAGATGTAGGACTCCTCAGGGAAGAGAGGGGCTCTCACTATTGGGATCCCAGAGGATGTTGCTAAGAGAGAGAGCCTAGGATCAAGAGATGGTGTGGGATGAGGTGGTCAAATGTTGAGGATGTAATTGGTGCCGTCAGTGCCAGAGAAGCTTCTGGTGACATCGGTCTGAGAGAGTGAAGTGATGACTTTGGAGGTTCCAATGGTGCCAGTTGTACTGACAGTGTAGGTTGCATCAGTGGTGCTGAGTGTGCTAGCTGTATTGATGGAGCTTCTAATGGCATCAGGGGAGCTGAGCGTGTTGACAGCAATGACTGCACTGGAGATGCTAGGTCTGTTGAGTGAACCAAAGATGCAAGTGGTGCCACGGATGCTGGATGCACCGACAGAGCCATGGTGAATGCTGGATTTGCATGCAGTAGTGGAGAGTCCAGTACAGGGAGACACAGCAAATCTCTCACAGAAAGACAGACCTGAGGAGTTGAAGGCACTGAGGAAGGTAGGTATTGAAGCTGCAGTGCCAGCGGTGCTGAGATAGCCTGGAGTGATGAAGAAGGGCTTAGGACAAGTGAAGGCACCAGACTCAATGATTCTGAAGGAGCCAGAGTTAACAGTGCCACTTCAGATGGAGCTGGTGAATGCTTTTGTTTGTGATGTCTCAAACTAGTTCCAGAGGATTTCTTTGATGAAGACACAGATTTTGAGTGTTTCTCATAAGGAGAAGGTTCAAGTGCTTGGAGGAGGCTGGGGGAGAGGAAGAATAATAATATTTCTCTGAGGTCTTGCATTTAGAGTCCTGGGCAAGTGGGGGGGGGGGCACTTCTCATGGGTACCGCATCCATTGGTTCATACTCAAGATCTGGTTCTAACCCCACATGCTCAGGACACATTGTCTCTTTCATTAATGGACTTCCAAAAGGTAGTCCCCTCTGCTGTTTCGTTCTAGTGGCGAAAGAGGTATGAATTGGATGTTTGTCCCCTGCATGCCCTTCCTTAGGCAGATTGAGCAGTTTTTGTGCCTGTCAGTGACAGAGATCACAGCCTTGCTGCACGTGGCACACTGTTTGTAACCTGGGGATTTTTCCATAATAAATCTCCAGGATTTACACTAAAATCTAAACTAAATTATTCTAATACTAAGGACTAACTAAACTAACAACTATATAGAACTATTTACAAGTTTAAGATTGAAAATCTGGCTAACCATTAGCAAAAGCCATGGGAAGCACCGACTTTCACCCTGGGTGGTGAGAAAGAACTGAGAAGTAGTGGTAGACACACCCTTTTTATGCCCTCTGTTAGGCTCATGAGGAGAGCAGGAACACGTGCTGCCTAGTGGTACTGCTGGCAAAAGTCTCTGACTGGGGTGGTTCGGCACACACAGACACACAAACACACACACTTAAAATGGAATGTATATGTGCACAATCACTTGAAGGAGAATTGGAACTTAGATGCTGAGCTATCTTTGTAGTTCAGGGCCTCAAAGCAGGGCTGTAACTAGGGTGAGGCAAGAGGGGCAGTCGCCCAGGGCGCAGAGCCAATGGGGGCACAAAAATGGGGCAGCACAGGATGGGGTCCAATGGCATCAGCCCCCCCGCCCCCGCAGGATTGGGCCCAGCAGTGTCGGCCAGAGTCCATGAGCATAGTTGGGGGGGCATTTCCCCCCGAACAGGGGCCCGGGCTGGGAGCCGAGGGGCTGGTCCAGAGCTGCTTCTCCTGCCAGGTGTTCATTGCCTCTGCAGCCACCGCCTTCTGGTCATAGTGCCGGTTGTCTTCACCTGTTACATGTGCTGGGTGCCCCATATGGCCACCATCTGTTTTCTGTACAATGGTGAGTGCTCGCCAGGGGAGGGGGATCGGGCAGGACAAGGGGGGGCAGGGAGTGGGACTTTGGGAAGAGGGGAGGGGGGAGGAAGATGCAGTGGGAAAGGAAGGGGGATGGGATTGTGCAGGGGGAGGAGAAGGGATAGGAGAATGGGATGAGGCAGGGAGATGTGGGAGTGGTGGATGGGGCAGGGGACAGTGGGGAGAGGAAAAGGGATGGGGTGCATAGACAGAAGGGTGAGGGGCAATGAGGAAGGGGGATGTGATGGGGAAGAGACTCCTCCCCTTCCCCCAACAGTGTCCTCTATTTGGGAACTTGAAATATGGTAACCCTAGGGGTTGCGCCCTTCTCACAGCCTTGGTTTCCGGAGCTGGTGGGAGCAAGTCTGCCCTGTGAGCAGCTGCCTGCTGCCAGTGGAAATGAGTATTCTAGGGGGAACATAAGAACATACGATTGGCCATACTGGGTCAGACCAAAGGTCCATCTAGCCCAGTATTCTGTCTTCCGACAGTAGCCAATGCTAGGTGTCCCAGAGGGAATGAACAGAACAGGTAATCATCAAGTGATCCATCCCATTGCCCATTCCCAGCTTCTGGCAAACAGAGGCTAGGGACACCATCGCTGACCAGCCTGGCTAATAGCCACTGATGGACTTATCCTCCATGAATTTATCTAGTTCTTTTTTGAACCCTGTTACAGTCTTGGCCTTCACAACATCCTCTGGCAAAGAGTGCCACAGGTTGACTGTGCGTTGTGTGAAAAAATACTTCCTTTTGTTTGTTTTAAACCTGCTGCCTATTAATTTCATATGGTGGCCCCTAGTTCTTGTGTTATGAGAAGGAGTAAATAACACTTCCTTATTTACTTTCTCCACACGAGTCATGATTTCATAGACCTCTATCATATCCCCCCTTAGTCGTCTCTTTTCCAAGCTTGTCCAAGAACCTTGGGGAGCATCTCATGGCAGCCAGGCTCCATGGGCAGGGGCCGGCTCCAGAAGGTGTCACCAGCTGGCACCAAGCTCCTTCAGGACAGAGGCAAGAGCGTGTCACGGCACAGATTGGAGCTGTGCCATCCGCCTTGACTGGGGCATGCCCAGCTGTGCAGAGGCAGCCTGCCGAGCAGGGCCCCCACAGCTCCCAAAGCATGTAGAACCAGGGCCTGAGCAGACTAGGCAGCTCCCACCAGCTTCTGATCTGCTGGCTCCTGGGAGGAGGCAATGGTTTACAAACTGTGGGGCACATCTCGGTAGTAAGGTACACGCCACAGTTTGAAAACCTCTGTGATAAATGGGAGGTAGAAATCTGGGGGGCACATGCCCCAGCATGCCCCCCCATGTATCACCTCTAGGGGGTGCATATATGATTGATTGCCCCAGGTGCTAAAATGCTTAGTTACAGCTCTGCCTTAAAGATCAGTTTTTCAATAGCAAGGGAATATGACCCAGTGGTTGGAGTAGGGAACTGATATTCAGGATTCCTGGAATTCATTCCTATATCTGCCATTGACCACTTGAAAAAGTCCCGTGAACCTCTTTGTTACTGACATTTTCCTATCTCTTAGGGGGTATATGGTATTTATTTTAGTTCAGTGCAGTATTTCTAACTCCTCATTAGAGAATTCAGAGATATCTATCTCCTTTACATTCCATTTTGTATGCCAAGCATAGCAATTCTACACTAACAATACTTTGCACTTACATATGTTCTTTCATCTGAGAATTTGAAGGTGCCTTACAAACATTAGTCCTTCATTATGCCTCACTCCACCCTGTTCAGTACCAAAGAGTTCTTTTAAAAGTGTTTACAATGTATTACAGTATTTGGTTTAGATTCAGTTTTGGATTTCCTGGAAGAAGCTGAAAAAGTCCAAGTGCAGTCTCTTGGTGGCAGAAATTGCTCCTAGAGATAGAGGGTTTGCAGCAATGGCACAAGTGCCTTCCACCCTCACATTTACAGAGGTCCCACAGCTGGCTGGCACAGCCTAGAAAATGAGCAACTCTGACCACAGAGAAAACAGGGTCAAGCTAGTGTCTACCATACAACTTCCCCCAGTGGAGTTCCATATGGAGCCCTAGCTAGAAACCAAAGCAGCCCAATCCTGGTGAAAAATGCTCCCTCAGTGGTACAGCCGCCCCTTGTGGTGCAGAGGTGTGTAAATTGAATCTCTCTGGAACTACCAGGGTGAAACAAGTCCTATGTTTGTAACTATTTGTACTGTACATATATTAAGTTTGAGCTGCTAAATAGCTCCTTACTGGCTACTTTTTGTTTTCATTACTTTTATAGACATTTGCTCTTTCAGTCCTTTGCTCTTGTGTGCACACTTTAAAGGTAACCTGCATTTTGCAAGAGCTGAAATACAAAAGTCTCATTTTCCCTGCCCCTATAATTCCCTGGTGCTAACAGTTCCACTTCTCGTGTATCTTTTGCCAGCAATGGATATCATGCTGGGAAAATCCAACTCTTAATCTTCTTAAGGCTGAGGCTAGAGCTGTAGAGATAGTATAATAGCAGTCAGCTCATTCTCAGATGGAAGTTTAGACATTCAGTAATGCCATTACAAAGATTGCCCATGGGAAGTCAAACTGAAGGAATCCTTGCAGTGCCTCTCAGACTGAATGTCTAACCTCCATAAAGAGGTAGCAGCCTCTCTTAGGGGATGTTCAAGCAAGCCCAGGGAAAATAGGCCACAAACAGAATACATTTCCTTTTCCTGTTGAATCATTCTCTCTCCACAAAAGTGAAATAATTTGTTATATATTTAGTGAATCAATGGCCACAGCTAGTGTTTACAGAGCCATGGCAAGTGTTCCCTCCTCTACCTCAAAACAGGGCTTCAAAGGCATATGCTAGAAAGAAAGAACATTACTTTGATCAGTACTTAGAAACTTAAATAAAAATTATTACAGTAGTAGGATTTTTTTAATTAACAGGACCAACACTGTAACCTAACAAAGTTTTCATTTTCCATCTGGTTGCCCTTGTTTTCCCTTACATATTCTAGTTGTTCTAGTTTCTCTCTTTCCCCCTCAGCTTTTCAAGCTTGTACTTCCATTATTCTATCTTCCTATTTCCATAGGTTTTAAGGCCAGAAGAGATCATTATGATAAACTAGTCTGATCTGCATAATACAGACCATAGAACCTCACCTAGTAATGTCTTCATGAAGCCCATAACTTCTCTCTCCTTACCTATTTTTTCAAGTTTGATCTCTCAGTATTTTCCTTCCCCACTCCTGTTTTTCCAGTCTCTGCAACCATTTCTCTATCACCAACCAATTGTAATTAGTCCTTTCTGTTCATCTTATTCCACATTTTCCAACTTCTTTTACCATTTTTTTCAATCTCCCTACTTTTCCTCTTCCATGCCCTGAAGCCCATGCTCCTCACTAAAAAGTCCAAAAGGTTTCCTTAACCTTGCTTAAGAAAACAAAATATCTAAGAACTTACCTCTTGCTGCTGAATCT
The DNA here is from genome assembly GCA_003942145.1 of Platysternon megacephalum. Lineage (NCBI taxonomy): Eukaryota > Metazoa > Chordata > Testudines > Platysternidae > Platysternon > Platysternon megacephalum. The sequence continues at coordinate 12,775,246 of QXTE01000034.1, forward strand.
GAATGTATTGCACTGTGCATCCAAGCTCTTCTCCCTGATCATGCTTCTGAGAGGAACCAGGTGACTCTTTCTTGCTGCTGCCTGTGCTATCAGGTGTTTTCTCTCTGTGCATTTTTAGGTTTACAGCACAGAGAAATCTCCCTTCCCCTAAAGCAAATCCCAGAACAATAGTTATACCTGATACTGACTGGAGCATTGACTGTTTTAGAGATGATTGCATGTTTTCCTTAGTAAAAATCTCTGAAAATTGCTGCCTCATCTACCTAATTAAAATGGGATTCTACAATTAAAGTGACTGGGTAAAATGTCTCCTTCTTACTCAGTAGGTCTGCTCCCTGCATGTAATCAAAGTCCATTCACTTGAGTGACAAAAAATATTTTTTACTGCTTTTTACTCATTTTACTACTTCAGAACCAACACAGTAAAGAGATTAAGTGGGATTCTATTCCTTATCAGAGGGGTAGCCATGTTAGTCTGGATCTGTAAAAGCAGCAAAGAATCCTGTGGCACCTTATAGACTAACAGATGTCTGTTAGTCTATAAGGTGCCACAGGATTCTTTGCTGATTCTATTCCTTGTGCATCATGAACAGGGTTGTTTACTAATTTCTACTCAATACACCAATGCACACCATATTGAAGGCAATGGGGTTTGCACAGGTGTCACTAGGAGATTAATCTAAAGATGGAGGGGGAGAGGTTGTGCAGGTGTCACAGTGGGTCTAATTTGACCTTCATTACTGATGATGATTCATGAAGAAAAAAAAGAACTTGGCTTGACTCTCAAAGTTCAAGTTGAGTTTGCAGAGCTGGCAACTAGAAAAAATACCAGTTTTTATTCATAGATTGAACAGGTCTATTATACAGATCTTGGCCAGATGACAAATATGGGATCCAGCTATGCCTTGTTTACAGTCCCTTTCAGCAGTAGAACTGTATTTATACAATCTTCTAACATGTGTAAGATACACCAAGGGGTCCTTTGTAGACAGGTTTCCCCTTACACATGCTTTCTATTAATGTTTCCTATGCTTTAGAGCAGGAACGCTATGTAAAAATAGAGAGGCTCTGAATTAGAGATTAGCCTTTTCTGTGTAATGCCTCTTCAGGAAATAATTTAAAGATATGATGGATGCTTAATTTTCATAGGTATAAAAACATAAAGCTATAAAAAAAATCATCCTTGCGTTGATGTTTTATTGATTGATGCATTCCTCTTCATTATAAACAAATACTGGGGAAAAGGGGTTGAGCAAGGAACCTGATTGAATATGGTGGCTTAATCCACCAGGAAAATGAATCCAGTTTAATCCATGTAATTTGTTCTACAAGCAATGAACTGTGATGTTGCAAAAACCGAGATACACTACCAATCTCTCATCAATGGCTACTAGATGAAGGATCTCTTCACTCCTGAAACCTGGATTTTTAATACACTTAATTATATATCTAATCTTTCACTGCAGACCTGTCTACTATCTTTTTTATCACAATCTTTACCCTTTTCAGCTCTTAATTAACTGCTAGTGTTACTATGTTTTTCTATATCACATTTTCTTTGAATTTGCCATCCATTCACAGCACTGGGGTTGCCTGATGGCAGCCAGTCTCTGTTGTTTGTTTAACATGCTGAACTCAGAGCACACTTGGTATACATGTGATAGACGAGCCAATAGAACATGCAAATCATAATAAAAATATTGCAAGAGCCAAAAATGTTCAGCAGTTACACACTGCCTGAATGACTAATCTCTTAAAGACATTTTCAAGGCCCAATTAAAAATGGGAACATTTAAATAAAACCTACTGGCAGTTTCATAGAAGCCAAATTAGTAAATTAAATCAAGGATGCTCTCTCTCCATGCTTCCTATTGATCTACACTGTTGACTAATTATATGTCATTCAGAGCAGATATATGAAAAAAATATTATTTTTTAGGGTAAATAAAAGGAACTATAAATATTCCTTCACGGAGTGTATAGTCAACTGTGCCAGTGGAATCCAGGATCAAGGGCAGAAATCTGGGAAGTGGTGGAGACACAGCACCCATTCACAATCTCCCATCCCATTGGGGACCTAGATGGATGGTAGGGTCATAAAAGTGGGTGGGGTCAGACTGGGAAAGAGCAGTGCAGGGCCTGTCTCTGCAGGAAAGGCATTAGCTCAGCACCTCTACTGGACAGTCTCTGTAGTGGTCCTCTCCTGGAGCCCTATATCAAATTTCAAGCTGCACTCCTGCAATAAAAGCCTGCTGGTAGTACTGCTGCCTGCCTTCCTCACATGGTTAATAATACAACATAATAACACATTGGAAAGGATAATCTGACCTACTACTACTACACGTTAATGGATTCTAATTTACCTGTAACCACACAAGAAACGGACATGTGCATCATTGTGAACAATTCTGCTCAATATGCAGCATTGGTCAAAAAAGCAAACAGAAAGATAGGATGCGAAAGGAAGGGGCATTACAGACGTAATGCCGTTATATAAATCAATGGTACATCCTCACCTGGAACACTGTGTTCTGCTCTGGTCAGTCCACATCAAAAAGGGTTCAGAGACAGAGAACAAGATGTCCATATATGGAGAAAGTGAAAAGACTGGGACTATTTAGTTTAAAGAGAAGATAATTTAGGGGGGGCCTTTGTGACATATTGGAATGTATTGAATCTGTTTATATGAATTCACAGTTACAGTTCTTTAAGTAGTTGCTTATGTTGAATCTATTATATAGTGGTTACTATGTTTCTTTCTTCTTCTATATCACAAGAGAGAGTCAGCCGTCAGGGCTCCAACCTTTCTTGTACCTGTCTGTGTTTCTAATCAGGGATTTGTGCTGTATCTGCCACACACAATAGCTGGCGACAAGGATTTCAAGAATCTTCTATTCATCAGAGTAGCAAAACAATCTATGACATTGCTTGCAGACCAGGGCGAAAGGCTCTGCTACCACTGTGTGTACTCCAAACTACAGTACTGAACTAATAGCAGTGAGGTGGAAAGGCAGGCTATATTGGAAAAATGGAGGCCTTTGACAGTGCCATGGAGCACTGGCTCATGTAGAGAGAGAGGCTGGAACAGTACTTTGAAGTAAATGAGATTCCCTTAGAAAAACATGTAGCAGCATTACTGAGTGTGATGGGTGGAAAAACATATAGTTTAGTTCGCAGTCTGATCGCCCCAGAGAAGCCAGCAAGCAAAACCTCTAAAGAGATAGTGCAAATTGTTCAAGAGCACTTGGCGCCCAAGCCTCTGATTATATCAGAAAGGTTCAGGTTTCATAAGCAGAATAAACTTGAAGGTGAATCTATTTTCTCCTTTGCGATAGAGTTAAAATGATTGTCAGAACACTGTGCTTTTAAGAATGGGCTTAATAAGGCCCAAAGAGATTTGTGTGTGGACTGCTTAATGAAAGCACACAGAAAAGGCTCTTAACTGAGGAAAAATCTAACCTTTAAACGCACAGTAGAAATTGGAGTAGCGATGGAAACTTCAGCAAGGGATGCGATAGAATTGAACGCCAGAGTTAAAACAAAAGTAGGAATGCATAAACTATCTGTAACCCAAGGCAAAAGCCAGTCCACTTAGCAGACAGACACATGTTATAGGTGAGGAAAAGGGTTCCGCTCGCCTTCTGATTGCCAAATTAAAGATGCATATTGCAGAAGCTGTAATAAAAAAAAAAGGGCACATCCAAGCGGTTTGTTGCACTAAGAGAAATGTGGAAGAAACCAAATCAGGGTGTTAGTGATGGTAATATAGTATTTAGGCCTGTTTATTTGCTGGAGATAGAATTTTGGGTTTTGTTTGCCCATTTGAATTTTTAGGTTTTTAAAATACAGTTGTTTGTGTCTTATATTGACATATGTGAACAAGGAACAAAGAATGTGTGTTGCTTCTGCCGACAGCCAGATGGGGTTTTTAGAACAGTGAGAAAAGATAAGAACTAGAGTTAAAGTGTTGCTGGATATGGTGGGAGTTTAATATACGATTGTGTACAATATACGATTAATGTACAACTGAAGGACACTTCTGCCCCGACTCCTCTTCCAAGCAAGGTCAGTTGGGAGGGGAAAGGGAGATGGGGGAGAGCTATGAGAAATACTAAAAGCCAAAGAAAAGGTGACCCTGGTCAGAACACAATCTCACTCCTTACCCAGTGGCGTAGACAGGTGGAGGGAAGAGGGGGAGCGGAAAAAAAAAGGCGCCACCCGCTGCAGCGCTTTTACTGACGGGGCGGCGCTCCGGGTCTTCAGCGGCACCTCGGCGGCGGGACCTTCACTCGCTCCACAGGTCTTCGGTGGGATTTCGGCGATGAAGCTTCAGTGCCGCCGAAGACACCTGAAGCGAGTGAAGGTCCCGCCGCCGCAGTGCCGCCAAAGACCCGGAGCGCCGCCCCGTCAGTAAAAGCGCCGCAGCGGATGGCGCCTTTTTTTTTTCCGCTCCCGGGTGAGTAAAATTAAAAAGGCACCACCTGTGCTCGGTGGGGGAGTGGCCGCTCCCCCGCTTCTCCTCTAGCTACGCTACTGTCCCTACCCCTGGGGTACAAAAGAGGTGGTACCAAAGCCCCCAGACTCAAAATGGATTATGACCATAAGTTGTATGGGGTGGTACCAGGGCCAAGCACTACAGGTATAATTAAACCTACCAAGAAGGAGGAGGGAGAGAAGGAAGCTTTACTGGTGTAAAGAACTGTGGTTATGCTTGCTTATTAACCCCAATAAACATTGCATTGCCTGCACTTTGAACTCTGACCTTCTGCTGTCTGTCTGCGGAACAAGAACCAAGGGAGGGTGTGGGAGCCCTAATAGAGGGAACAGAAAAAAGAATATCAATGTATGTTCTGTAGACACAGGCAGCAGTGACACAGACTGTGGGAGTGGAGTAGTCAACCTGGATATATATAGTGTGAGGAAAAATGACAAGTCAGCAATCTGGTTGACACTCCAGGTGGTGGGGAAAATGCTCAGAATGAAATTGGCCACAGGCTGCACAGCATCCGTTATCTCATGTTCAGAATATGAGAAAACTTTTAAAATGTCAAAATGAGGGAGACCCCAATGTTACATAAACGTACAGGAAAAAAGACAGTGCTAATTGGAGTCATGCAAGTGAATGTGGAGTATAAAATTAAGCAATGTTTATTAGACTTATATGTCATTGAGAAGGGGGAACTGACCCTTTGGGGTTGTGAATGGTTACATAAGTTTCCGCTGGATTGGATATCTATAATGATACAGCAGTCACTTTCAACAGACCCCACTAAAACAGTTAAACAGCAGCTGGAAGGGATACTAAGTCAGGCACCAGGTGTATTCAAGGAGGGCATAGGAACTCTAAAGCACATGAAGGCTAAAATAATCCTAGTTGATAAAGTGCAGCCCAAGTTTCACAAAGCTTAACCTGTTCCTTACAGGTGTCACTCGAAAGTAGATGCTGAATTGGAACGTCTAGAAAGAGAGGGCATACTTTCAAAAATGACCTGGAGTAAGTGGGGAACTCCTATCATTCCAATTGTAAAAAAAAAAACGGTCTAGTAAGGATGTGTGGAGATTTTAAAGTCACCATAAACCCTGTACTAAAAGTTGAAAAATACCCCCATCTCAAATTGAAGACACTTTTGCTACGTAGGTAGGGGGACAATGATTCAGCAACACTGATTTGTCCCAGGTCTACCTACATGTTGCGGAAGAGTCTAAAGCAGGGGTTCTCAAACTGGGGGTCGGGACCCCTCAGGGGGTTGCGAGGGTATTACATGGGGGGTCGTGAGCTGTCAACCTCCACCCCAAACCCCACTTGCCTCCAGCATTTATAATGGTGTTAAATATATTAAAAAAGTGTGTTTAATTTATAAGGGGGGTCGCACTCAGAAGCTTGATGTGTGAAAGGGGTCGCCAGTAAAAAAGTTTGAGTTCCACTGGTCTGAGGCATACCTTACAATCAACAAACAAGGCTAGTGTTTGGTATTGCTTCAGCTCCTGCTATATGGCAATGGACCATGATTTGCAAGATATTCCAAGGATACAGTGTTATTTAGATCAGTGGCTCTCAACCTTTCTAGACTACTGCACCCCTTTCAAGAGTCTCATTTGTCTTGTATACCCCCAAGTTTCACCTCACTTAAAAACTTACAAAATCACATGAAAATACAAAAGTGTCACAGCACACTATTACTGAAAAATTGCTTACTTTCTAATGTTTACCATATAATTATAAAAAAAAATCAATTGGAATATAAATATAAATATTTCCTTACATTTCAGTGTATAGTATACAGAGCAGTATAAATATGGGTACCTGCATGGCCCCTCAGTATGCCAACATTTTTATGGCTGACTTAGAACAACACTTCCTCAGCTCTCATCCTCTTATGCCCCTACTCTACTTGCACTACATTGATAACATCTTCATCATCTGGACCCATGGGAAGGAGGCCCACCAAGATTTCAATGATTTCCACCCTACCATCAACCTCAGCCTGGACTAGTCCACACAAGAAGTCTACTTTTTAGACACTACAGTGCTAATAAGTGATGGTCACATAAACACCACCCTATACCGGAAACCTACTGACCGCTATACTTACCTACATGCCTCCAGCTTTCATCCAGACCACATCACATGATCCATTGTCTACAGCCAAACTCTAAGATACAACCGCATTTGCTCCAATTCCTCAGACAGAGACAAACGCCTACAGAATCTTTATCAAGCATTCTTAAAACTGCAATACCCACCTGGTGAAGTGAAGAAACAGATTGACAGAGCCAGAAGGGTACTGAGAAGTCACCTACTACAAGACGGGGCCAACAAAGAAAGTAACAGAATGCCACTAGCTGTTACCTACAGCCCCCAACTAAAACCTCTCCAGCGCATCATCAAGGATCTACAACCTATTCTGAAGGACGATCTCTCACTCTCACAGACCTTGGGAGACAGGCCAGTCCTCGCCTACAGACAGCCCCCCAACCTGAAGCTAATACTCACCAGCAACTACACACCACACAACAAAAACACCAACCCAGGAACCAAACCCTGCTACAAACCCCGGTGCCAACTTTGTCCACGTATCTATTCAAGGGACACCAGCATAGGACCTAACCACATCAGCCACACCATCCGGGGCTCGTTCACCTGCACATCTACCAATGTGATATATGCCCTCATGTGCCAGCAATGCCCCTCTGCCATGTACATTGGCCAAACTGGACAGTCTCTATGCAAAAGAATAAATGGACACAAATCTGACATCAGGAATCATAACATTCAAAAACCAGTACGAGAACACTTCAATCTCTCTGGTAACTCAATAACAGACCTAAAAGTGGCAATTCTTCAACAACAAAAACTTCAAAAACAGACGCCAACGTGAAGCTGCAGAACTGGAATTAATTTGCAAACTGGATACCATCAGATTAGGCCTGAATAAAGACTGGGAGTGGTTGGGTCATTACAAATCCTAAACTTAATTTCCCCAATACTAATTTCTCCCTAGTGTTACTCACACTTTCTTGTCAACTGTCTGTAATGGGCCACTCTCTTACCACTTCAAAAGATATTTTTCCTCCCTTGGTATCCTGCTGTTAATTGATTTATCTTGTTACATTGACCTCACACTTGGTAAAGCAACCCCCATCCTTTCATGTATTTATACCTGCTCCTGTATTTTTCACTTCGTGCATCTGACGAAGTGGGTTCTAGCCCATGAAAGCTTATGCCCAAATAAATTTGTTAGTCTCTAAGGCACCACAAGGACTCCTCGGTTTTTTTTTTTATGAAACTTGAGTTTGTACTGACTTTGCTAGAGCTTTTTATGTAGCCTGTTGTAAAACTAGGCAAATATCTAAATGAGCTGATGTACCCCCTGGAAGACCTCTATGTACCCCAGAGGTACATGTACCCCTGGTTAGAACCATTTATTTAGATGACATTATTGTGACTGGTGGACATGACAAAGAACATCTAGAATCTCAGAAAAGGGTATTGAAATGTCTAGAAGAATATGGGTTATGAGCCAATTGAATAAAATGTGAATTTTTCAAGGACTCAATAGCTTATTGTGGGCAAGTTATTGATGCACAAGGCCCACATAAATCTCAGCAGAAGATTAAAGCAGTCCTGGAAGCTCCACTGCCAAAGGATATGACACAACTTGGATCATTTCTAGGATTTATTAACTACTATAGACAATTTGTACCAAACCTAGCAACTGTATTGCATCCGCTGAACTGTTTGTTGCAGACTGGTCAAAAGTGGGTATGGGTCTTGAGAGTGTCAAAATGGTTTCCTGGAAGCAAAACGATTGGTCACATCTTACGCACATTAGCATGTGATTGTTCCTCACATAGCATGGGGGGGATGACATTTTATCGCACTCCATGCCAGATGGCAGTGACAGCTCCATAGCATTTGCCTCCAAATCTCTCACAGCAGCAGAATGTAACTAACACTGGCCTGTCCTCTTCCCTGATGAAACAACATGGACTCCACTTGGTGTGCTCTGTGAAACTACTTCAATTCCCCTTCACCAATATCACCACAGTCCCCCATGCTCCCACCTATTTACAATATTTACTGAGCTTTAGGCCCTTCCAGCAGGACCTGAGGGGAACTGAGGACTCCCTACTCTGAGGCCTCTATGACTAGTATGACTAGACTCAGCAAGCCCTTTTTCTCCCTCTCTCCCTTTGCACACCCTTCCTGTGCCTCTTTTATCAGTGCTAGGCTGATGGGGGCCAATTGAGTTCTTACCTCACCCAGCCCACCAGCCTGATCAGATAATTATCCCAATCAGGTTCTCCTGGGTCACTAATTAGCATCTAAGTGATTAGAGTGTAGGCTCACCTACTTTCTCCCTGCACTCTGTCACAGTAACTATGCACAAATAGACAAAAAGGCATGGGTTATGAGGTGTCACAGTAACTATGCACAAACAGACGAAGGTATGAGGTGTGAAGAAATTCAACCAGTATCTACTATATGGAAGGAAACTCAATCCTTGTCATGGACCACCAACCTCTAGCACAGGGGTTCTCAAACTGGGGGTTGGGACAACTCAGGGGGTCACAAGGTTATTACATGGGGGGTCGCGAGCTGTCAGCCTCCACCCCAACCCTGCTTTGCATCCAACATTTATAATGGTGTTAAATATATAAAAAAGTGTTTTTAATGTATAAGGGGGGGTCGAACTCAGAGGCTTGCTATGTGAAAGGGGTCACCAATACAAAAGTTTGAGAACCACTGCTCTAGCAGCAATCCTTCATCCAAGGAAGGTAGTTTCTGTGACAAATGCAGCACATCTGCAACTCTGGCTTCTCTTCTTAGCAGTTACGTCTATGACATTGAATTCAAAAGAACAGAAGTGCATGCTAACGCAGACAGGCTTTTCTGCTTGCTTGTGACTTCAACCTATAATAGAGACAGAATCAATCAAATTTGTCAACTTGTTTTTAGATTGAGCGTGACACAGCGACTTGTCGTTTGATCAAGCACGAGGGAACCCACACTAGATCAGGTTTATGAAACCACTCTGAAGGACTGTAAATATACTGACAGCCCTAATATGGCACCCTTTTACGCATGCAAAGGTGAGTTACCATACATCAAGGATGTGTCATGTGGGGAATTTGTGTTATTATATCCAGTAAACTGAATACAAGAGTCTTAGAAGACTGCCACATAGGTCACCTAGGGATAGTTAAAATTAAGGCACCCACCAGAAGTATTGTACAGTGGCCAGGCATTGACCAACAAATAGAGCAGCTTGCTAAGCAATGTTTGGGATGCCAAAAGGCACAGTACATGCCTAAACTAGTGCAATTACAGCCCTTGGAATGGCCATCAGCTCCTGGACAACATCTGCTTATTGCTTTTGCAGGACCATTTTTGGGAATGATGTATCTAGTAGTGATGGATGCCCATTCCAAATGGGCAGAAGATTTTCACATAAAAATGACCACAGCTGAACAGACAGTAGAAAAACTTTGAAGTTTGCTTGCAAGAACTGGACTGCAAGAACAAGCTGCAAGTGACAATGGTTTTCAGTTTAGTTCAGAAGAGTTTCGGTGTTTTCTGAAGAAAAATAGTATTAGCCAAATCACCTCGGCACCAAAACACCCAGCCACAAATGGCTTGGTTGAAAGGTTTGTACAAACTTTTAAATGAGTCCTGTGATCCATGACAGATGAGAAGGGGTCAGTGCAGCAGAAGCTAGCATACTTCTTACTAGCATATTGAAATGTGATACATGCCACGTCAAATCAAACATGGGCAATGCTGCTTATGGGCCAAAATCTCAGGTCATTCTTGTACATATTAAAGCCAGAGCTTGTCTACAAGTCACAAATCATCAAATAAGTCAAGCTATGGTGAGAGGGCTAGTGCACCTTGTCAGCTACAAGTGTGTCAAATAGTGTTAGCATGTGACTATCAGGGACCCACTTCATGGCTTATGGTAATTGTTACTGCACAAACGGGTCCTTTGATCTATACAGAACAAAAGGCACCCAATATGTTTTGGTGCCACCATTTTGACCAATTGCAAGACTCCGTGGCTGACAAAAGAAGCAAAATTCGGGAAGTCGACAGTTGTTACCACATCAGTGTCCCAGCTAGAAGCAACAACCAATAACATTATAATGGAAAGCAGCTGTGCTGAGCAACCAGCATCATCTGAGGGAACATCTGAGTCAGACATTGCTGCAGACACGGTATTTCCTCATGGAAGTGTTCATAATGTTGGCAGACACTCTCCAGAAAGAGAACGCAAGCTGCCTGCAAGGCTTGACATGCAACTGGACATTTGGCTGTTTCCCCACAAGTACTTCTAAAGGTGTTTTGCCTATTTCATTTCAGTGGTCAGGACAGATGTTATATACCTGAACATATTGAGCAGAGTGATGAATCTGTTTATGTGAATTTCCAGTGATAGTTCTTTAAGCAGTTTTTTATGTTGAAACTGTTGTTACATAATACTCACAGTTACTTTCTTCTTCCGTATTAAAAGACAGAGTCAGCCCTTCAACCTTGTGTGCATGTCTGTGTTTGTAATCAAGGATTTGTGCTATATCTGCCATATACAACAGCCATGACAGAGGTATACAAAATAATGATTCATAAAGAGAAAATAAATCAGGAGCTCATAGTTACCCTTTCGTATAATGCCAGACAGAAAAAGGGGACATTCAATTAAAGTGAAAGGCAGCAAATTTAAAACTGATGAAAATAAAATAAATTCTTTTACAAAATAAACAATTAACCTGTGGAACTAATTGCCACAATAGATCACTGAGACTAAGAATTTAATAATATTCAAAAAAAGGATTGGATATTTATATGAATTACAGAAATAGTCACAGTTCCACTAGATAAGATGAGAAAAATATTTAGAAAGAGTACAAAACTCTCTGCATCAGGGCATAAGCCAGCCATCAGCTGAAAGGATCTGGAAGAAACTTCCCCATTGGACAAATTATTCCATATCTGTCTTCTCTGGAGTTGCTTGAATCTTTCTCTAAAGCATCCTACACTGAACGCTGTCAGAGAGTGGATACTGGACTGGATGGACCACTGGTCTGATCCAGTATGGCAGTTCCCATGTTCCTGTGAATCCCCACTCTAGCACAGCATGCAGAAATTGCAAACTGTAGCCCCTTGAGCCCAAGAAGGTGAATCTGGCCAAACATATGGAATTCACTGCCTGAGGTCACTGAGTCAAATAATGTGGACAATTGTTAAAAACTGCTGAGTAATTTTATGGTCAACCATAACATAAGTGTACGTTCAAAGAGAAATGATAATCAAATCTCCTATTTCAGGGTATCAGCTGTTTGCAACAGGGGACAGTAAGAATGACAGTGTTTTGCTGGGAGTAAGATGTCATCAGATCAGATTTTTAATACCAAACTAGAGAGATGAATAGTCTGCTCTAATATGACAAAACCTACATTCCTATCATGCAAAAAAACCAACCAAACAAACAAAAACAGAATTCTAGTCCAATAATATCAGTGTTCTACACTGCTATTCAAGTAGCTTTTAAATGATGTTAGTATACTTCATGCTAGCATCTTTTAAATAAAGGCTTTTTAAACAGCTATCTCCAGTGTATCCACAGTGGGTTCACTCATGCTGGAATAAGCATAGGAGAATCTGCTGTGAATCACGGAGGAGCATTGCTTTAATATAGTGCAACACAAGCAAGAGCAAATAAAACAATGAAAACACAAAAGAGTTCAACTTTTGAGGCTGTTTATTCTGCAGCAATTTCAGCACAAGCCATGCTGATGGCTTTTCTAATGCCTTAAATCAAACAGCAGGTATCTGTGGCCTTAAGGTAAAAAATATTAAACATCTGCCAGTTTTTAGACTTGAAACACTGCAGTAGTCTTGTCTGAGGGGAATTCTTAGTATTGCTCCTCTGGGAAGCTCTGTCTTGCTGTCATCTGGGGATGCAGACGTTTTCACCTATGCATATATGACTGTCACTTTGTGGTGGTGACCGATCACAAACAACTGAAACAACCATGTTCAACAACCAAAGTTTTCAACCACCAGTTTGCTGATCAAATTGAATGCTCAAGATTCATATCCATAATAATGTAATTTATCACTTGGGAAAGATCTATCTTGCAGACCACTTCTTCTGACACACAGAAACAGCAGTTGCTCATGTAAATTTTCTCAACTTTCTTGTTGTTTCTAAGAGAGACAATGTGGGTGAGGTAATAGCTTTTATTTTACCACCTTCTGCTGGTGAAAGAGACAAGCTTTTGAGATACATGGAGCTATTCTTCTGGTCTAGGAAAAGTACTCAAGAGTGTCACAGCTAAATAAAAATTGGAACAGATTGTTTTGCATAAGTAGCTAACACATATTCTCAGAAACCATTCAAGGTGAAGTTGAAGGTGAACATCTCTGCTGTCATAGGACAAAAAAGTGGGGTTAGTGGGTTACAGATTGTTGTAATAAGCCATAAATGCAGTGTCCTTATTAAGACCATGATTTTTAGCATCTACAAAATTATGAATTTAAGCTCCTAGGCTTGTCTTTTGAAGGTGTTGAGCAGGTTTCCTTTGAGGATGAAAACTGAGAGGTCAGATATGGAGTGCTCATTTTGTGAAAAGTGTTCACCCATGGGTAATATGGTGTTTTTGTCTTTTATCATTTTCCATGTGAGTTCATTTGATAGTGTAATGATTATCTGGTTTCACCCACGTAGTTGTTATGGGGCATTTAGCTGTGACATTCTGAGTACTTTTCCCAGACTAGAAGAGCTCTGTGTAGCAAAGGCACTGAGTTTTACTTTTCCCCATGGGTGCTCCACCCTGCTCTGCCCCGAGGCCCTGCCCCCACTCCAACCCTACCCCAAGGCCCCGCCCTTGCTCCGCCTCTTCCTGCCCCTGCTCCACCTGCTCCCCAAAGCCCATCCTCGCTCCTTTTGCCACCCCAACTCTGCCCCCCCCAGACCCCACCCTCACTCTGCCTCTTCCTGTCCCTGCTCTGCTTCCTCCCCAAAGCCCCCGCCCACCAGCTGCTTGCTGCTCTCCGCCCTCCCTGAAATCCCTCCCCAAGCAGACAAACAGCTGTTTGCTGGCGCCTCCAAACAGCTGTTTGGCAGCACCCCCGATTAGCTGATCGGGTGCTGCCAAACACCTGATCGGCAGCGGCACCCAACAGCTCTGGCTGGTGGGTGCTGTGCACCCACTGTTTTTTTTTCTGTGGATGCTCCAGCCCTGGAGCGCCCAGAGTCAGCACCTATGCTGTGTAGCTCGAAAGCTTGTCTCTTTCACCACCATAAGTTGGTCCAATAAAAGCTATTACCTCACCTGCCTTGTCTCTCTAATATCCTGGGACCAACATGGCTAGAACAACACTGCAAACAATGTTGTTCCTAAAGCAATAAATGATTCATCTGACACATAAGAGCTGCCATTCTGGACACCTGGTTATAAACTATTATTGAAATGATGCTAGAGCAGTAATGGAAATGTTTATCTGCAGGTTGATGGCATCAGATGCCAGAAGTACAAGAGTAATGAGCTCTTTAAACATCACATAAAAGATGAACTTACACTCAAAGCTATAAGCCTCAGATCATAATGTACACTTCTGTGACACAACGCTGCTTTTGTCTCATTTCCTGTGGTATCACACAATTGACTTAACTCCTGAAGGCCAACAAAGCACACTGCAATCCAAAGTGTTCCTGAGAGAAAAAGTCTAATTCCCAAGATTAAACCACGAAACTTAATTCCATATAAAAATCCAACTGATTTTGTCAAGCTGCTTACCCTTGATAAGTAACTATGAACTACTCAACCCAACCTTAAAAAACCAGTGATGTCCAAGCTAGACAAGTCTATTTAGTATATGAAGTGTCAGCAGTCATCGAAACACACAATGGCCCACCATTCCAAAGTATCCAGTTTAACACAATTTGCTGTGTATCTTGGTTTCCATCATTAGAAAATCTTGTCACATTGGCCACAAACCAAGGATAAAACCAAACACTTCATTAGGACACTCAAGAACATTCAGTGTATCTCCATGATAGCTGACGTAAGAAGTTGTATCAGTTTCTTATTAGCTCCTCAGGCCACCCCTCACAGCTTGATTAGTGCTATTGGATACAATTCTGTTTGGCCTGCAACACAGAACCAGATTGCCCAAGGTAAAAACAACCACCTCTGATGAGTCCATAAGAGTATGCATCACACCAGCAGATGTAAAAATAAAAGAATATGCGGAGCAATCCAGAAGAACAAAGATTCCACTTCTAAGCACTGGTGATGTGATGCTCCTCAAGAATACATAACTACACAACAAACTATCCACCCTCTATCACACTGACTCTCACTTGGGCCATCAAAATAAAAGGATGTTAACCAACAGAAGAAGTAAATATGAAGTGATTTGCTATATCTACCTCATTAAAATGCAGTTCTACACTAAAAATTGGCTCCATAAAGACTACATAATGTGGTTCCGTGTTAACTGTTTCTCAGTAATTTATTTATCAGATTTGCTCAGTTGTAACTCACCCTGAGATCTAAAGGTAAAGCAGGGTTTTTTCCTTCTCAAACATCAAGAATAATGTAGGCCAAATGCTGCACTCACGGAGCAATCTGACCAGTTGCTAAACACTCTGACCTAATCCAGCAAAGCACGTAATCACATGCTTAACTTTAGGCATGTGAATAGTTCTATTGAAGTCAATGGGAGCGCACAGCATCTTGCAGGATAAAGCCCTTATTCCTAGGAAACACTACTGTCTTCAGATTCTGCCCTTAGTTACAGCTCTACACCCTCTTTGCCCTCAGTGGGGTGGCAGAGGTGTAACAAGCAGAGTTTGGCATTCCATTTGGAATTTAGTTAACAATCCTTAGTTACTAATGTGCACTCACCAATAGAATCAGGCTCACTGCCTCTTGTCTGTGTTGCTTTTGCTACCAAGTGTACATTTTAGGAAGCAGATCTGTTGAGTGAGAAAATGTCCCCCGTTTATGAAGTCCCTTTTCAGAGTACAAGTACACTTAAGCCATGATCACAGCCAAGCCTTTCAATGAGAGATAGGCATCTAACCTGTTTAGGAGCTTTTGAAAAATCCCACTAGGTGCCTAAATACCTTGTACAACTGGCCCCTGCATCTTGACCCAGTTCTGAAAAGTGGTGATATCATTACATCCCATCAGACCTTTCCTGACAGCACTTCCACATGAGCTGAGCTGCTCTGTGCCAGGCCCAGTGAGTTGCCTGAGCTTCAATAAACAGACCACAGGCTACTGATTGGTTTTGGAAACTATAACACATGAACAGAAGCCTGTTTTTACAGTTAGCAAAAGAAAGGATGCATTGTTCTAAGTGGGTTCCCTCCAGATGTCTAGACTGATCCTAGAGAATCCATCTGTATATTGCCCAGTGTATGCCGGAACAGACCTGTGCACGTACTTAGCATTGTGTGCATTCAGTACAAAAATGATTAATAAAGTTCATGGTTATGTACCTCATTATCAGAAACTTCCAGTAACCTGGAATAAAATATCCTGCTCTCCAAACAGCTTTAATAAGCCCAAGAAGATTTTGACCTCACATTTTACTTCATTTGGAAGCAACACATTCAGATATGGTAACCTCTAGAACACACACTACCACTGTAATGAACCAGATGGACTAGATGGTGCACTAGATGAACAGATGGTGCACAATTGGAAGCTATCCTTAGTGGCAGTTCTCCATTGTGACTCTCACCTCCGTTAATACAAGTTAGGCAAGAGCATCAAGGCTAGAATTAGGCCCCAGAGTGTCCATTGTTCCAGATGTTTTTTCTTTTTTATTTGCAAATATTATAAACGTGTCTCATCTATATTTAAGTGCCCTCTATCACTCTGCTCTAAAATGCATTAGAGTTAGACCATAGTGTTTCAAAGTTTGTGCTTCACAGCAGTAAGTTTCCATGTATATTTTCATCTGCAAGAAATCATAATGTCAAACTCATATGGGTCTGAGTCTCAGTTTCCTCATTCCTGTGTGTGGGCCAGGGACGGAGAGGGGACAACATTGGCTTTATGTTGGCTTTATATTGGCTCTTGTGCTCCCCATATTCTGGGACCATGCAGGAGCTGGTCTGTCCCCCTGTATACATTAAAGCAGCCTTGGAGCTGCTCCAATTTGCACTTTGCTTTCCATAGCCCTGTCCAGTAGGCAATGGGTCCAGGGCTGATGCAGAGGCTTTACGACAGCTCTGCACCAAGGAGTGAGTCCCTCTCTACAAGTGGATTTGCAATGGATCTTTTCCACTCACTTTAAACTCATGCCAAAGCAGCACAAAAGGGATTTTACTACAAATTAGCATCAGACCCTATATGTTTAAGAAAGTTAGTAAAATCACATTTTTAGTGATTTGATTCCATTCCTATGGCTATACTGACCTCTAGTGACTACAATTCTGATTAGACCTTTTCAGAATCAAATCCATTTATATTTTTCTTAATTTTTATTTTTTTAAATTAAATATTTATATGCTGTAAAATCTGTACTAATGATCACCTCTACTGGGAGCTCACTGCCTTAAATCCCTATATTAAAGTATCACCAAAGTTTCCAGTACAATTTTGTTCAAACTTTAAAGACAAGCTGTACAAGGCAACAAATTTGTGCTGGTCCTTTGGGTGTACACTAAAGAGAGATTTTGATTTATTACTTATATATATAGCTTATTTCATGTTACAATGCTGTTTATACCCCTGGAGTTATTGCTCTGAAATGTAGGGTCTCAGGATGGGAGTTTTTGCAGGTTCTTATAAAATACAGGTGAGGGCATTTTTTAGTCTGCTAACTATCTAAAATGCCTAACCTATTTTATTACTAATATAATTCTGCTTTGAGAAATATGATCTGGAAAACAATGCAAAGTATGGGCCTGTTTGTGTGCAATGCTGATTTTCCTCAATTCCCACTGAAGTGCTTAATGGGGTACTAAAGACAAAGGCCTGGTCTACATCGGGGGGATCGATCTAAGTTACGCAACTTCAGCTATGTGAATAACGTAGCTGAAGTCGACGTACTTAGACCTACTCACCGCGGTGTCTTCACTGCGGTGAGTCGACTGCTGCCGCTCCCCCGTCGACTCCGCCTGCGCCTCTCGCGGTGGTGGAGTACAGGAGTTGACGGGAGAGCACTCGGGGGGGTCGATTTATCGCGTCTAGACTAGACGCGATAAATCAACCCCCGCTGGATCAATTGCTGCCTGCCGATCCGGTGGGTATTATAGACATACCCAAAGCCAAACAGATATAAGAGGATTAAGTAATATAGTAGGAGAGGCCCTGGTGATTTGGAAATAACAATACCAGACATTGTTCCATTTTTGTTTGGGTTTTTTTTGTTTTTTAATTAATCCTAAAACCATTTTCCAGCTGTGACAAAGACCTAAGCTAGGGATCTGATCCTGTAAAGTGCTGAAAACTCTCAATTCCGATTGACTTCAGTGGTAGTTAGAGGCACTTAGCACCTCACCAGAAGTGTTCAGTACCTAAATATCAAGCTTTATATTTATTCTTTAAAGATTGTTTTTTTGTCAGTGACTGAGACTTAAAGTGGTAATGAACATGGGGATCATGTTTGTAATGTCTTCCTTTAGGTTAACATTTACCAAGGGGCTTGTACACACTAGCACTTACTTTGGTATAACTTAAGTCACTCAGGGGTGTGGAAAAGTCAACCCCCTGAGCGACGTAAGTTACACCAACCCAAGCACCGGTGTGGACAGCGCTATGTCGGTGGGAGAAGTTCTCCTGCTGACATAACTACTGCCGCTCGGGCAGATGGAGTAATTATGCCGACGGGAGGGCTCTCTCCCATCAGTACAGAATGTCTGCACTAGCAGTGCTACAGTGACGCAGCTACATCGGTACAGCTGCGCTGCCATAGCAATTCTAGAGTAGACTAGACCCAAGTCATTACAGATAGAGTTTTATAGTTGATATTTTAAAAACCCTAGTTCTCAGTTTGGCTATGTCTACACTACAAGTGCTACAGCAGCACTGTTGCTCTAGCGCTGTAGTGTGGACACTTACTACAGAAACAGAAGGGGTTTTTCCATCGCTGTAGTAAAACCTCCTTTCCAAGAGGCAGTAGCTAGGTCAATGGAAGAATTTGTCCATCGAGCCAGCTGCATCTACAATAGGAGTTAGGATGACCTAACTATGTAGCACTGGGTATGAAAATTTTCAGAACCCTGAATAATGTAGCTAGATTGAACAAACTTTTAGGTGCATACTAGGTTTTAGTAAAAATAAAATAGATTTTGGAATGCAAAAGGCATTAAGGGCCTGATCCAAAACTCATTGGTGTAAATAATAGAGTAAGAGCATTTCAGAGATATATGGATCACAGTGGAGCCAAAACTGGGAATTAGGTACCTAAACCCAAAACTTAGAGGCCTTTGTGGATCCCACCTAAGTCCCCTAGTTTGAAGCTGTTCACAGACCCTATCTTTCAGATCAAGACCGTCTCTGCCCAGAGTGAGATGATATTTCCATTGAAATCCCTCTGAACTGCTGCTCTGCTGCACTAGATCCAGCTAGCCATATCCCCATTCTCATTATTAATTATGCCCTACAGCATTTGGGCAAACAAAATGGAAGGAGGCTGCATTCAAGGATCTTTTCTCTGTAGAGATCAAAGATCTGGTTTAGCATCAGTCTGTACTTTACAGCCAGGATCACAGTTAAAAATGACTTGAATAGTCCAACTTTCAAACTAGGTTAAACTTCAACAATATACTGAATAGACTGCAGACCTCATAAATACACAAGCAGTATGTAGGTTTTTTTAATTTGCATTTTTATCAGTTTTGAAACCATACAGTGTACACTTCCTGCATCTTATTTTTAGAATTTGCATTTTATCATCTTTGGATCTCCAGTGTGAAGCATGTGATAATCTCATTCCTTGAATTTGCATTTTTATCATTTTTTATTGTAAATTGTATGATGGATTGTGCTTCACTTCTTTATTTTCTCGAAGTCTCTTTCTTTCTCTTTTTTACTTGCTTCCATTTCTTTTTGGATCTGTAGTCAAAATACACAGCATATTTTTGTATAATTTATTGTTATAGTACTTGATGTCCGTTTAAAGACTTATTCAGTATTTGAGTATTTAGCACTTATAACAATTACAATAAAGAGAAAATATTCACTCAATATAACTGACACATTTTTAAAATGCCACAGATTTTTTTTCTCCAACATCTTCACAAATAGATCTTTAAGCACTGTATGAATGCATGTGTGTGTGTGCATTAAAAATGCATATCACATATAGAATTTATGCAATAACGTTTGGGAAAATGTGGGCAGCTTTGTAAATGGGAAAACCTGAATGGCAGAGATTATTTAGTAACTACAGTCAGACCACCACTGAAGCCTGATCCAGCAGTGGAAACATTGATTCACTCAGGGACATCATTTCCAGCATTTAAGAGCAATTCAGTTCACCAGGTCTGTGGGTGTTCGCAGACTATTTAAAAGATATCTTCTGAAACTAGCAATTTTGAGGACCATATAAGACTGTATGCCACAGAGGAAGAAGAACCTGCCTTGCATCACCTAGCAATTTCCATAGCTGGGGACCATGGGAGGATCACAGAGATTCCACAAGCTCCACCGCTGTATTGCTACATATGGATTGGGAAGGGCTTCGGGTCTGATACAGACACTGCAGTGAAGATGTATGGACTTAGGTTTCAGTTCAGCAAGGTACTTGAGCATATGCCTAACTTTAAGTCTAAGTAGAAGACTACTAACATGGTTTCAGTTAGGCACGTGCTTAAATACCTTGGTGAACAGAAGGAAGGGTGGGTGAGGAAGGGTGCCAATTGTGATGACAACCCACCATGGATTGTCAGAGGGGACCCAGACATCCTGCATTCACTGCATCAGCTATACTGCTTGAGCTACAGGACTTAGTCCCCTAGCTTGCAGCTGTTGCATTCTCATTAAGGTCTTCTTTGGACAAAGATCCACACTGTAGTAATGTGGATTGCATAACCATATTACTTTGTCCAGCACTGCAAGCCAATAGCTACTCCATACAGTAACAACAGCATAGTAACTCCTGACTTTAGAGGAAGTCACGTATCTTGCCAAAAGTGGGAAAGCATGAGATATTGGGTAACAGGAGGTGGTCTCAAAACAAAAGGGCAGACAACTATCTTGGATTTTTCAGCACCCCTTAGAAACCAGCAGTCTTAAGATAGGTGCCCGAGTAGAAGCTTCTTCCAGATTCTAGCTGGAGAGAGAATTAAAACAGATGTGTCATCTTTAATATATTACAGTGCACTGAAAGTAATGCTGTCAAATAGGTACCTGAATGGATTTTTTCAGATTTAGAGTATGCTTTTGTATGTGGGCTTCTTTTTCTCCACGCTGGTGAATTATAGGATGCTGCAGTCCATTTGTCTGTAAGGAAATATATTTCTTGATTTACATTTTCACTTGCAATTACAGTACACTGCTTCTCATTCTGCTACTCACGTTACAAAAATATTAGCTATAATATCAACTGACACAACACAAGCCATCTCCAAAATATAAATAATTTAAACTTCAAACAGAGACTGAGGGCTTGTCTACACAGTGCCTTGGTTCACACCAGCTGGCCTGTAAATTCTAATGTGCACAGCATGTTGTGCACTAACTGGCCTGGGTGGCCCCTGCTGGCATGCACTAAAAATTCCCAAGTGCATGTTAAATTAGTACCATTTCAAAGAGTACTACATTAATATGCACTAGGGAACTTTTGGTATGCGCTAGCTGGGTTCACATGAGCCAGTTGGTGCACAATATGCTGGCGCTCATTAGAATTTACACACCAGCTGATGAGGACTAAAACACTGTGTAGACAAATCCTTACTCACCAGTAAGTTAAGAAATCATTTGTATTCTTATAGCATTTTCAGGAGACCCATAGGAGCTCCCAAATCCGATGAGTATTTTCATGCCGATCCTGGTCTTTGACAAAACAATAATATAATAATAGCCTGGAAGATATATTTAACTTTTTGGTAAAGAGACAGATTTGGAAAGTGAATCTCAAAATGTGATTTCCAGTGATCTGTACAGCCCTTCCTAGATCCACTGAATGGAATGTTGTGGGAATCAAACATCAGGGAAAGATGAGTCTGTGTATAGCTGTTTCTCTGTGGAAGTGGTATGAAGAACTACAAAGTTTAAGAAACTCTGTCTTAGTAGATTACTACATTTCATAAAGATTAAGATCTCAATCCAGCAAACTGTTTAAATATGTGCTTAATTTTAAAGAACATGAGTAATCCCATTGAAGACAGTGTGCTTAAAGGTAAGCACACCTTAAGTGCTTTGCTGGATCAGGGCTCAAATAGATATGAAAGATTTTGAGCTGCTCTATTCTGTTTCCTAAACACAGCACTGAAAACATGCCTTTGCCACCATTAACTGAAAATAGGGGAAGAACTGAAATAAAATTAACTAAATGGTTAAGAAATAAGGTGGCAATAGTAGACCTTAACGTTAAGATGCATAAGTTAACATTTGGAAACATATTAAAAAGGATGAGGTAATTGTTTACAGTTTAATAGTTTGGTAATTTGGTATGTGTAAAGTGTTGGCGCAGTCAAGCAGAATGAGATGGCATTTTAAGATCAGCCTATGTTGGCAGGCAGACAAGTGTGAGATGAGGTGAGGTAAAGGTCACTCCAGCACTACAGGGAGCGATTAGTCAGGCATGTTCAGTCCAAAACTAGGTGAGAGTCACCATACCATAATAATAAACTGCCCATAGCACTAAAACTTGTGTAACAGCTCTGACTGACAGTTAGATTTAGCAGTTGTGATTGTCCTATAAGTATGGACCAATCAGACAGTGTGCTAATGTCAGGATTGGGGAAAAACGGTTACCTACCTTTTCATAATTGTTAAAAAAACAACAAGGAGTCCGGTGGCACCTTAAAGACTAACAGATTTATTTGGGCATAAGCTTTCGTGGGTAAAAAACCCACTTCTTCAGATATGTTGCTCATGTCCATTTCATTCTAGGTGTGTGCGCGCCCACGTGCACAGTCGGAGATTTTTGCCTTAGCAGTATCCATAGAGTCGGCTGTAGCACCCTCTTGAGTACTGCACCCATGTGCCGGTATATTAGATGCCGCTGGCCCTATGTCCTCTCAGTTTCTTCTTGCTGACAACTCCGACAGAGGGGCAGGAGGGCGAGTAATGGAATGGACATGAGCAACACATCTCAAAGAATAACAGTTACAAAAAGGTAGGTAACTGTTTTTTCTTCTTCTAGTGCTTGCTCATGTCAATTCCATTCTAGGTGACTCACAAGCAGTATCCTTGGAGGTGGGCTAGGAGTTCACAATCAAGTGGCTTGTAACACTGCTCTCCATAAGCCAGCATCATCCTGGGCCTGCTTGGTAAGTGCATAATGGGACGTGAACATGTGGATGGACGACCAGGTGCCGGCCCTACAGATATCCTGGATCGGCACTTGGGCTCGGTAAGCTGCCGAAGAGGCTTGTGCCCTGATTGAATGGGCAGTTAAAATCGCCGGAGTCGGCACTTTTGCCTGATCGTAGCAGCAGTGAATACAGGCAGTGATCCAAGATGAAATTCTCTGAGCTGACACTGGGCGACCTTCCATCTTGTCGGCCCCTGCGACGAACAACTGCATCGACTGGCGAAATGGCTTGGTCCTTTCAATGTAGAAGGCTAGTGCCCTCCTGACATTTAGGGAATGCAACCTGCGCTCCTCCTCCAATTTACGCAGTTTTGGAAAAAAAGACAGGTAAGTATATGTCCTGGCCCATTGAAACTGTGAAACCACCTCGGGCAGGAATTCTGGGTGCATCCGCAGCTGGACCTTGTCCTTGTAGAAGACCATACAGGGTGATTCCGACGTAAGCGCCATAATCTCCGAGACCCTGCGGTCAGATGTTATTGCAAGTAAGAACATGACCTTCTAGGAAAGGAGGAAGAGGGGGAGCAGGAAGCCAGAGGCTCGATGGGGGGACTCATGAGTCACGACAGCACTAGATTCAGATCCCTTTGTAGGAATGGAATCCCAGACGTGGGGGTAGAGAAGTTCCAGGCCTTTGAGGAACCTGAACGTCATGTCCTGAGTGAAAACCGACTTGCCCTGGAACAGAGGATGGAAGGCCGAAATAGCAGCTAAGTGGACCTTAACAGAGGAAAGGGACAAGCCTTGGAGCTTGAGATGCAGAAGATAGTCTAGGATCAACTGCAGTGAGGCCCACTCAGGCCGAATGCCTTTATCTGAGGTCCATCATGTGAACCACTTCCATTTGGCCAAGTAGGTTGCTCTGGTGGAGGAGGCAGAGGACGGAAGGGCTTCCTGGCCTGTGAGGAGTATGAAGGCCCAGAGAGTGGAGGGTGGCATGGGAGTCTGTCAGGCCATGCAGCCGTGCGTCCATGAGCTCGGAGAAGAGCCCAGTTCCCTCAAACAGTAGGTCCTGCAGAGTGGCCTGCATCTCCTGGCATAACCTGCAACCTGCAATCCAGGCTGGGCTGATGGAGGATATGACGCTGAAAAGGTCATCCAATTGCTCTGCCAACTCTTCAATTTCCAGATTTAAATTGGTAGCCACCCTTTTAAGGAGGTCCTGGAGCTCCTTGAAGTCATTGGAGGGACTGCCAGTCTGGGAGGGGCCCGCCACCACTACGTCTGGCAACGAAGACGACGATTGCACCACAGGGAGGGGGCGGGTTCCTCTTCCCTTTCTGGAGACGACTCCTTTGGCATTGGAGCCTGCTGTGCTTCCCCAGTGTCGGATTCTGCACCGTGCTCCAACCCTGGTGTCTGCGGTGCCGTGGGTGGTTTGGCCGAGGCAGCCAGGGAGGAGTGGTAGGAGTACAGGACCGGCATCATCAGCACACCCCAAGGATTCCAGTAAGGCCATTGAGCAGGCCACTGTCCTTGCTGCCACGCTGCCGCCGCAGATGTTGGACCAGTCTTGTGGGTGGGCAGCGACTCACCCTTTCTTGGCAAGAAGCTGAAATCCTGCTCCAAACTGAACCATTCCCCCTCCAGTGACCAGGGCAGAGCTGTGGAAGCCTGTGTCTGCTGACTGACCCTTGTCGGAGACCAGTGTGTAGAGGGCGAGGATCAATGCCTGCCTGATGAGCAGTACTGGGGTGGTGAGGACCAGTGCTGCAATGAGGAGCAGTCCCACACACGGGTGGGGACTGACACCTGGGATATCGTCTAGGCGATAGTGACCTGCGCCATGGCGATCTCTGGTGGGAGGTTCGCTGGTACCGCGAGAACGGGGACCAGTGCCTCGACTTCAGAGTTCCATGCCTCGTAGAAGGAGAACACAGCACAGGGACCTGGGTCTTCTGGCCGGAGACCGGGGTTGCGGGGCCGGGGTCCTAGGCTGTGGTGATAGGGACCTACCCCTGCAGTCCGGGGACCGAGGGCACCCCACTGCCTTTTGGGGCGGTCCCATGATTGGCTTGCCCTTAGACAGTAGGGCCTTAGCTAAGTCCAGCGCCTGGCGCATCTGCGGTGTCGGCTGGCCCACTAGATCTTTAGCTGTCTGGGCTGCTTCGGGCAACAAAGACCCTAGGAGGAGCCAGAGTCCCCTGCCGCTCCCAGGAATCGGAGTCGGACCCCTGGCTGGCGGGTCCAAACCCAGCAGTACCCCCTTGGAGCTCCAGGGCGGACATGTGGCCTGACATAGGTCCTTTGCCTGAAGCCCCCTTCCCCTCCTTAGGTGATGCCAGGGAGCCCTTCTTTTTCTGCTGCTTCTTGGGCACCGGCAAGAGGGAACGGTGCCAGACGGGGCCCGGTGCTGGCGGTGCACTCCACACCGATGCTGAGGTGGCTAGGAGTGGAGTCTGAACAGGAGGGCTCCGATGCCAGATGAAGCGCAGCCTCCATGAGGAGGGCCCAAAAGCGGATATCCCACTCCTTCTGGGTTCTAGGGTGAAAGTTCTTACAAATCCTACACTTGTCCTTTATATGGGACTTCCCCAAACACTAAACAACTGTCATGGAGGTCACTAATAGCTATCGGCCTGTTGCATGATGAACATGGTTTGAAGGTCAGGGAATGGGACATGCCCCACTCCAGAGCGAACTCCTGGGCGGGACTCTAACTACTAAGCTAACAACTGTAAGCAGGGTCTGAATGAATTCTCCCCTGACAACTAGCTGGGAGGGGGAGCGACTTCAGGAGCAAACTGTATTTAGATGAGCACATCTACTCTGTTCAGATATCCATCAGGTAGAGCGGTGTTGCTCAAAATAATCGACTTTGGCTGGTGTTGGATTACAAATCACTTTAATACTGAATGCAGGGGTAGTGAAATGCTGTTACTGATGTTGTTTTCATTATTGTATGAATAAAGGGGAGCAGAACTGTGCTTAACCTGTCCCAAGTGAGGAGTCACCCTCAGCTGAAAGGATCTCGTTAAGCCAGGGGCTCGAATGCCAGAGCCCTGTGAAAGTAAGAGGGGTAGGGACAGGTGTCCCAGCCAGGAGGAGTGGTCTTCCACAACTCCAAGGGTCCCCAGTCTGGTTTAACTTGTTCCTCCCCACTGTTCAAAGAAAGAGCTAAATAGGTATCTTTGTTATGTTAAAGTGCTCAAATGAGAGCTGAAATCACTTGAGATGGGGCAGTGTTTCTGCCCAGCCTGCAAAGAGCTGAAAATTACTAAGACTGATGTGCAGAGGTTGCAGCAGAGAGGCAGGTGGCAGTACAAGGTGACTGACAGTCAGCCAGCAAACGAGTGGCTGGCAAGGTGGTGAGCAGAACAAGCGGCTGGTGAGGCGGTGAGGAACCGTGGCTGGTGAGACGGTCAGTGGAGAAGAACCGCGACTGGCGGGGCAGCCAGGTGACAAGGAACAGTGGCTGGCAGGGTGGCCAGGCAGCAAGGAGCAGCAGCTGGCAGGGTGGCCAGGTGACGAGGAACAGCGGCTGGTGGGGCAGCCAGCCAGAGCAAGCACACAGATGCACCTCTGAACCCCAGGTCCTCACTGACCAAGGACAACAACTGTGAGTGGGGTATGGTGAGGGATCAGAGAGGAGCACAGAAAAGGAACTTTTGGTTGTAGAACTCAAGAACATGAGGCGGAAGGCGCTGCCCCATGCACTCTGGGGTTGGTGTCCTTCTCACAGTTTTATGATTATGAATCCTGCTTGTGGCATTTTCCCTAATTCATGTCGGGTGACTTCCCTCCTTTCATTAAAAGTTTCTTTTCTATACTCAGACTCTGTGCTTGTGAATGGGGAAGTATTGCCTCTCAGAGGCACCCAGGCGTGATGTGTAATTTTCCCAGGTTACTGGGTGGGGGCTTGAGCCAGTTCAGTATTGTATTGTTGAAAAGGAACCCCTAGATATTGAACCTGGCTCTGATTGCTGCCAGCTCCACCTGGCAGAAGGGTTACACAACTAACACTTAAACTAATGGCTAACTAAGTACCTAAGAACTATAAAACAAAGGAGGTAACAATAGCTGTTAGGAACTGCTAATGCTCTTGCAATGCAAGATGAGTAGCTCCAACCAACCCTCACAGGCAGTAAGAAGGAACTGAGAGGGCGTAGGGCCGGCGGTGCCTAATATACCGGTGCAATAGCGCGGCACTCAAGAGGGCACTACAGCTGACCCTACAGATACCGCTAAGGGAAAAATCTATGACGATTATTACAATTATATTGGGTCAAATTCTGCTCTTGGTTTTTCATAGACTCCAAGGCAGAAGGGACCATTGTGATCATCTAGTCTGACCTCCTGTATAGCACAGGCTATAGAACGTCCTCAAAACAATTCCTAGAGCAGATCGTTTAGAAAAACATCCAATCTTAAAATTGTCCATGATGAAGAATCCACCATGACCCTGGGTAAAGTACTCTCACTGTTTCTAAGTGATGGAGAAGCCACCATGATGCTTGGTAAGTTGTTCCAGTGGTTATTTACTTTCACGGTTAAAAATTAATGCTGTATTTCCAGTCTGAATTTGTCTAGCTGGTTATATTAATCTGGTGGAGTTGCACTGGCATAACTGAGGTACTTGACCAATTATATGGCTCTTCTAGGCAAGGAATCCTGTGTAATCAGGAGCTTACCTGTAGACGGATTCAGCTTGGATTCTTTGGTAACACTGACATTACTGTAGGTCGTGTTTGTTGATCTTCCAGGTTCTGGGGAATTCAAGGAAATGCTTCTCCCAGTGGCTCTTTGAGACGGAACATAACAAGTATTTTCAGCATCCTTGCTTTGATCATTTTGTTGGCAATTTGCTTTACCTTTTGGGTTTGAAGCATGCATTGCTGCAAGGGGGAAAAAACAATATTATGCTAAACTTGCTAGATGCTATTCAATGTCTGACATACTATGTCAGAGAGAAGGGCACACAGAGTATGTCTACACAATGTTTTGGAGCGAGCCTCCCAACCCCAAGGGGGTTCCACTAGCCAAGCCAAGGGGCTTCCACCAGCATTCTAAAAATAGCTGTGGAGACAGTGCTTTGAAGTTCCAGCTTGGGCTGGAGCTCAGGCTCTGATGCCTAGGGACGGGGGTGAGCTTCTAGGGACAGGGAGATATTAACTTAAAACAAATTAACCAAATGATTTCTCAAAATACCTTTGCCTGCAAACATGCTGAATGAGTTTTTTGGTTCTTCAGAAATCCATTTCTTTTTCTTCACTCCTTTAAAGTGACGCTTCTTTACTGGCTCAGTGTGACTCATTCCTAAGGGAGAAAAATAAGACAAATTTATTTTTTGAAAAAACACATTATTCAGTAAAATTCCCTCATTAAAGTAGTAAAGTGTTGTGGTGAATTAAAACAAGAATAACTTCCTCACATTTTACATACACTCTCTGTTAGATACAGACCTTTCTTTTATGTGCTAAAAAAACGATTCTGAAAACAGTAATTATAGTAAGAATATCAGTAAATATCATCCCTAAGAGCAAAATCATAATGCTTCCAAAAAGTTATGTTGATTCTGTTAGAAAAAAAAGTTCTCAACATTTTGGCAGCAAACCTCAAGCTTATTTTAGGAAACTAGGTATTACTAGAGTACGTAACAGATATTGGCCCAAATTCTGGCTCAAAAGATGTCCATATGCAAGCCAAAAATCTGAGCCAATACAACATATATTTTAAGGAGTACAGATATTTGGTGTGATCCACACATATGTTCTCCAACTATAACCTATAGATTTTATGTAAGCTTGTTTGAGCAGGAGGTCCTTTACAAAAGTGAGTGTGTTACACCCTCAACAGAATTTTATGCATGTTGACCCAAAACACAGCATAGCAACTATGGAATGAGCTATTATGCAACATATAACTGACCTTCATACATCCTTGGCCTTGTCAGTCAGCTGGTCTAGATGAGACACTGGTAATTATGATGCTTAACATATGAAAGAAAGGTCTCCCTCTGTGCTTACACCAAGAGTAAGAAGATTGAGTAAGGGAAGGACAGAATCTCACATCCTGCATTGCATGGCAGCTATCAAGCTCTATGACCCTATGTCCCCTGGTCCACTACAGGAATCCAGGGCTTTGTTTGCTCTTACATCCAGATGATCAGCATAAGCACTACCTTTTGCTCCTATCAGTTCAGGCCAAAATATAGGAGAAATTCATTACTTCCACTTCAATGTATGTAGGCAGTTTCATTACTTTTTAACCTACTTATGATTTATAGCCAGAATTTGTCTTCTTATCTTTTACTTCAACACAGAAAAATAATATGCAAGAAATGATTTGCCCACAATAATCATATACATAAAAAACAATATATTCAGATAAGGAAATTTTGTGTTCTTCCAAACATATTCTGGAACCCTGTAGTGCAAATTATGGTCCCAATTTAGCAAGGTACTTTAGCGTGTGCCTAATCTGAAATATGAGAGTAGTTCTTAGGTAGATTTAATCATGTGCTCAAGTGCTTAGCTGAATCAGGGCCTTATACTGGTATTCATTAGGGTCCCGATTCTGTGAGATGCTCTGCGCCCTCAATTCTCATCGACTTTCACTGGAATTGAGAGTGATCACCACCTCCAAGGATTAGACCTTTGGGTTTTAGGAAGATAAAGATACTTAGCAAGCTGATACTGGTTATATTGAAGTCATTGGGAGCAAGACTGCCCTAACCCAATAAAAGTGCTTTCATCAATTAGTATGATGAAAGAAACCATATTGTTGATGGGACTTCACCAATTCACTCAAAGTGTGTGGAATATAACAGATGTCATTTAGGTCCTGCCTCAAGTGTCCAGTCTAATTACAAAGGAAGCAAAAAATGTTTTCCAAAATTACAAAACATAAAAATAATTATTCATACCTTTCACATCTGAACGTCTGGATGTAATTAATTCTTTTTCTCCAGTTAATATTTCACTTTGCTTCCCTCCAACAAATATGCTCCTTTGTGGTACATAACAATCACCTCCTGCAAAAAATTATGATGCATCACCAAATTATAAATAGAGACATGGTATGTCCTCATTTTAAGATAAAATTGATTGTACTGTGTTTAAAATGCAGAATGCAACCTTTTCACTTTATTCTTTTTTATCATTTAATTTGTGTTAGTTTTTGGTTAAATTCATATAAAATAGTAAGAACATAAACATGAAAAACAAATAGAAAGCAGGTTTCAGAGTAGCAGCCGTGTTAGTCTGTATCAGCAAAAAGAACAGGAGTACTTGTGGCACCTTAGAGACTAACAAATTTATTTGAGCATAAGCTTTCGTGGACTACAGTCCACTTCTTCAGATGCATAGAATGGAACATACAGTAAGAAGATATTTATACATACAGAGAACATGAGAAGGTGGAGGTAGCCATACCAACTGTAAGTGGCTAATTAATTAAGAGAAGCTATTAACAGCAGGGGAGAAAAACTTTTGAAGTGATAATCCAAATGGCCCATTTCGGACAGTTGACACGAAAGTGTGAGGCTACTTCAACATGGGGAAATAGATTCAATTAGTGTAATGACCGAGCCATTCCCAGTCTCTGTTCAAACCTAAGTTAATGGTATCTAATTTGCATATTAATTCAAGTTCAGCAGCCTCTCGTTGGAGTCTGTCTTTGAAGCTTTTCTGTTGCAAAATTGCCACCTTAACGTCTGTCACTGAGTGATTAGAGAGGTTGAAGTGTTCTCCCACTGGTTTTTGAATGTTATGATTCCTGATGTCAGATTTGTGTCCGTTTATTCTTTTGCGAAGAGACTGTCCGGTTTGGCCAATGTACATGGCAGAGGGGCATTGCTGGCACATGATGGCATATATCACATTGGTAGATGTGCAGGTGAACGAGCCCCTGATGGCATGGCTGATATGATTAGGTCCTGTGATGGTGTCACTTGAATAGATATGTGGACAGAGTTGGCAGCGGGGTTTGTTGCAAGGGTAGGTTCCTGGGTTAGTGTTTTTGTTGTATGGTGTGTGGTTGCTGGTGAGTATTTGCTTCAGGTTGGGGGGCTGTCTGTAAGCGAGGACAGGTCTGTCTCCCAAGATCTGTGAGAGTGAGGGATCATCTTTCAGGATAGGTTGTAGATCTTTGATGATGCGCTGGAGAGGTTTTAGTTGGGGGCTAAAGGTGACGGCTAGTGGCGTTCTGTTATTTTCTTTGTTGGGCCTGTCCTGTAGTAGGTGACTTCTGGGTACTCTTCTGGCTCTGTCAATCTGTTTTTTCACTTCAGCAGGTGGGTATTGTAGTTTTAAGAATGCTTGATAGAGCTCTTGTAGGTGTTTGTCTCTGTCTGAGGGATTGGAGCAAATGCGGTTGTATCTTAGAGCTTGGCTGTAGACAATGGATCGTGTGGTGTGTCCTGGATGGAAGCTGGAGGCATGTAGGTAAGTATAGCGGTCAGTAGGTTTCCGGTATAGGGTGGTGTTTATGTGACCATCGCTTATTAGCACAGTAGTGTCTAGGAAATGGACCGCTTGTGTGGACTGGTCTAGGCTGAGGTTGATGGTGGGATGGAAATTGTTGAAATCATGGTGGAATTCCTCAAGGGCTTCTTTTCCATGGGTCCAGATGATGAAGATGTCATCAATGTAGCGCAAGTAGAGTAGGGGCGTTAGGGGACGAGAGCTAAGGAAGCGTTGTTCTAAGTCAGCCATAAAGATGTTGGCATACTGTGGGGCCATGCGGGTACCCATAGCAGTGCCACTGACTTGAAGGTATATATTGTCCCCAAATGTGAAATAGTTGTGGGTAAGGACAAAATCACAAAGTTCAGCCACCAGGTTTGCCGTGGCATTATCGGGGATACTGTTCCTGATAGCTTGTAGTCCATCTTTGTGTGGAATGTTGGTGTAGAGGACTTCTACATCCATAGTGGCCAGGATGGTGTTTTCTGGAAGATCACCGATAGATTGTAGTTTCCTCAGGAAGTCAGTGGTGTCTCAAAGATAGCTGGGAGTGCTGGTAGTATAGGGCCTGAGGAGAGAGTCCACATAGGCAGACAATCCTGCTGTTAGGGTACCAATGCCTGAGATGCTGGGGCGTCCAGGATTTCCAGGTTTATGATCTTGGGTAGCAAATAGAATACACCTGGTCGGGGTTCTAGGGGTGTGTCTGTGTGGATTTGCTCGTGTGCTTTTTCAGGGAGTTTCTGGAGCAGATGGTGTAGTTTCTTTTGGTAATCCTCAGTGGGATCAGAGGATAATGGCCTGTAGAATGTGGAGTTAGAGAGTTGCCTAGCAGCCTCTTGTTCATATTCCAACTTATTCATGATGACGACAGCACCTCCTTTGTCAGCCTTTTTGATTATGATGTCAGAGTTGTTCTTGAGGCTGTTGATGGCGTTGTGTTCAGCATGGCTGAGGTTATGGGGCAAGTGATGCTGCTTTTCCACAATTTCAGACCGTGCACATCGACGGAAGCAATCTATGTAGAAGTCCAGTCTGTCGTTTCGACCTTCAGGAGGAGTCCATGCAGAATCCTTCTTTTTGTAGTGTTGGTAGGAAGGATACTGTGGGTTAGTATGTTGTTCAGAGGTGTGTTGGAAATATTCTTTGAGTCGGAGACGTCGAAAGTAGGATTCTAGGTCACCACAGAACTGTATCATGTTCGTGGGCCTGGAGGGACAAAAGGAGAGGCCCCGAGATAGGACAGACTCTTCTGCTGGGCTAAGAGTATAGCTGGAAAGATTAACAATATTATTGGGTGGTTTAAGGGGACTACTGTTGTGGCTCCTTGTGGCATGTAGCAGTTTAGATAGTTTAGTATCCTTTTTCTTTCGTAGAGAAGCAAAGTTTGTGTTGTTAATGGCTTGTCTAGTTTCTGTAAAGTCAATCCATGAGGAAGTTTGTGTGGAAGGTTGGTTTTTCATGAGAGTATCCAGTTTTGAGAGCTCAGTCTTAATCTTTCCCTGTTTGCTGTACAGGATGTTGATCAGGTGGTTTCGCAGTTATGTAAAAATGTGTTTATAAAAGTCAGATAAATGAAAAATATATTTAATATTCTTTTAATTCATACTTCTCAGTATGAATGTACATTTCCATAGTTAATTCTCCCTCTGAATTAACTCTTGATTAACCAAATACAAAGCACTAGGACAACAGGCAATAACATATAAAACATAAAAACAAACACATACATTGCTTATAATACATACAGGTCTCAGGAAAGTGATAAAATTTATAAAATGCTACCCAAAACCCTATTAGTTCTGCTATTACTTACATCTGATATCTTTCTGATAAGATCACTGATTTTTTTTGGCAAGAAAAATGCAGCAAAACTAATCTATCTGGACTTCAGTAAAGCATTTGACACAGTACCACATGGGAAATTATTAAACTGGAGAGGATGGGGTTTCAAAGGAAAAGGAACTAGACAATGCTAGGTAAACATAAATGCTTGCGATATCCAGGTTCATTCTTAGTGACTGAAATCCTGATCCTGTACTGAGATCTCTAAGCAGACTCCTATGGCTGCACAGAACCCCACTGAAAATGGGCACAAGGATCTGCCCACATGGAACAGCTTGCAGGATTGGGGCCTTAATACTTTCCCATGTGACTGCCAAAAACATAGTCTGTTCAGCTTTACTAACGATATTCTCTCAAATATAGCAATTTCTGAAAGTTTAGTATACCCCTGTTATATCTGACTGTCACGCTTGTCTAAGTTGATGCTGTGTGAGTTTCTTTGCAGCCAGCATA
The DNA here is from genome assembly GCA_003942145.1 of Platysternon megacephalum. Classification (NCBI taxonomy): domain Eukaryota; kingdom Metazoa; phylum Chordata; order Testudines; family Platysternidae; genus Platysternon; species Platysternon megacephalum. Next base: position 12,808,954 of record QXTE01000034.1, read on the forward strand.
GCTCTAAGAAACAATCTCTTTTTCAAGATTAAATTAAAATCCAATTAAGTGGAGTCACCAAACTGAAAATATTTTTTCACTATGTTACTGAGATGGGTGGCATTCAAATACAACAGTAATATTTTTTTTATTAACAGCATTGAAATAAAAAGACTTTACAGAAAATACAGAAATAAATTCCATGAAAGGTATATTTGGAAATTATTTTATCTACCAAAGGATATTAGATAATGAGAACACATATTTTAAAGTAATTACCTCCATTTTCAAAGGCACCAAGATCAGTCCTGGTGTTACCATCTAATGATGCTGTTACCTCTCCTTGTCTTTCTATAATATTAAACTTTGTTGGAACTGTAACACCATCACCTGGAAAGAAAGCAGAAGGATTTTTTTGGCTTAGTTATGTGGAGTCATTGCATTTGTGATAGATCAATGAGTTTGGGAGAGTAAATGAAGTTATGGATAGCATTGTGCAACATGGACATTTTTGCACACTGATTGATTTTATGGATAGACACATCTGCGAGCATTTCTGAATTATGAGCAAAATTTGCATGAATGCTTAAAGGATTAATAGAATTAAATCTCAGAGTATAAAGTTGAGGGTAAACCCCTATCTCTGACAGAGGTATTCCAAAAATAAAATGTACTAAAACTTTTGAATTGATATCTGAGCAAACCATGTTTATTGCACGTATATCAAACATATTTAATTATACTGCAAATGATTAGCCACTTCACTTCAGCATAATTAATTTAATTCGAATTGTATTATTTCTTTCTGTAAACAATGACAGATCACCAGTACATTTTTATTCATCAGCAGATTTGGTCAAAATTCAGACCTACGAAAGAAAGTATTCTCATAGGATTCAACTGCTCCAGCCTCCTGTCAAATCCACAGAGTTCATATTCCACAGACACTCCACAGCCAGACCCAGGGAGGTGGGATCCTGCGGTGGGGGATATGGGCAGTATGCTTTAATAAATTCCCTGACTTTTGTCTTGCACAGGTCTTAACAGGAAAGATCTGCCTAGGGTTTCTGGGGCCTCAGTGGGCATTTCTACACTGCCTCTGGGAGCAAGCCTCCCAGTCCTGGTCCACAGATGTGTGGTAGATGGGCTCCTGTTAGAGCTTTAAAAATAGCTGTGTAGACATTGCAACTGATGCTGGAGCTTGGGCTCTGAAGCACTGTCTACATAGCTATTTTTAGAATGCTAGCATGAGATGGGGCGGCTCTAGCTTTTTTGCCACCCCAAGCACGGCAGTGAGGCAGCCTTCGGCGGCATGCCTGCGGGAGGTCCCCGTTCCCGTGGATTCGGCGTACCTGCCGCTGAAATGCCGCTGAATTCGCGGGACCAGCGGACCTCCTGCAGGCAAGCCGCCGAAGGCAGCCTGACTGCCGCCCTCGCAGGGACTGGTAGGGCGCCCCCCGCAGGAACCGGCAGGGCACCCCCCGCGGCTTGACGCCCCAGGCACACGCTTGGAGCGCTGGTGCCTGGAGCCGCCGCTGAATGAGCCCTCACTAACACAAGTCTGTGGACCCAAGCTGGGCGGCTCACTCCCAGATGCAGTGTAGATAGACATACCCAGTGAGGTCAGATTATGGGTCCACGTTAGTGTTGCTTTTGCTAACGAATATCATAAAAATGAACAGAACCTGACTGCATCCCAAGAAGTATAGTGAGACATTGTGATATTCATAACTGACTGCTCTGTGCCATTATAAACCTTCCTTTTTGAAGATAATGTCACTCTCCCCCCACACCACTCTCTATGACTTAATCATTGGTTTAGAGTATATTTCCTCTAACCTCTCCTTAAATGTTCTCCTTTCCACTTTTATTAAGTCATTTGAGTGCTGTGTAATGCAACTTATGCACTGTAAGTACATGAAATACACATTACACGATTCTTGTGAAGTGCCACCACACACAGGCTATAGGAGAGCTGCAAAGAGGTTAATATTATAGCTATTTAGATCACAATTGATGTTTATAAATATAATCTATGGTATTTCTAAGGGCCTATCACTGTGATATCTAAGCTCTTGAATACCCATTAGAAATACCTTCTCAAAAGTACTTTAACGGAAATACCTATACTCCCAAGACAGAATTCACGGCATATTGTGCAGATAAATTATTTTTCTCTTTCTTCATGCCTATTAAAAAGGTTAAATTGGTAAAAACCAGAGGTCCAAAAATATCATACTTTTACCAACCAATATTATCTCAGATTATCTTTATCTGAACCAAAATAATATACTCTCTTTCACTTTGCAGTTCTTCATTATTGTTCACTATCTTCCTGCTTCAATTTTCTTTATATGTAATTGTAGATCCAGATGGTTATCCATGAAGTTTTCCATTTTGTTGTAAACAACTTTATGGCAATGATAAATGTGTTACTAATACTAACATCTCACTTCTGTCTCAAACACTTTAATGGCCAACACACTAATTACACTAACGTCCAGGAAGGTTCAGAGCATAAATCACTCTGTTAAGAAGCAGCAATACTATCACCTATTATAATAACAAAAGCTGACATTGATTTTTGCAGACATAACACCTGGCTAACGGGAAAAAAGAAAAACTCTTTAAAATCTTGAGTGGAATAAATGTTCATTAATTCATGTCCCTTGGAGCTCAGATGTGTTGTAGCAGGCCCAATAAAAAAGAGATTGTAACCTTATTTCAAAAGACACTAGAAGACAAATTGTAGCAGAGATGCACGCCATGGAGTTCAGGAAAGTACAAGATGTTAACCTTGGTTCTACTCAATTGACCTGGCCTTATTTCATCATGCCGTAGTCAATGCAGGTGTCCCATCCTCATCACCATGTCTATGCTGTTTCCATTTAATTAAAAAAGTCACAAAAATATTTCTATTGGTTTTATTTTGTATAATTCTTTTTTTCTAAATTTGCAAAACCTAATATTTGGATCTAAACTACCTGATAGTGTCTTTCTATGTAATTACATATATATAAACTTTATCCTTGAAGTGAAAAGCGTTACCACTCAAGTACTTACCTTCCTGTAAGTCTCTGCCAGTTTCCATGGGTTTCAATAGCTCATTATCCAGTGCTGAAGACATGATTTTTGCTGACTGGTTCTCCTGAGGAGTCTGAATTCTGTAATATTCTCCTACTCATGCCCCCCAAAAGAAAGAAAAAATTGTCTTTACTTACTGATTATATTAATATGTTTTAAATTATCAATAATTAGATATTTACCAGATTTATAACACATCTCCTTTATTGCTTTTTCTTCTTCAATGTCTGCCGGAGTCTTTGTCAATAAATAAGAGGCATCTATAGGAAATATTTTTAAAAGAGAGAACTATACCTGAGTACAGACCCCTTAGGATTTGTTAATGCACTATTCTTAAATATAAACAATTTCATTATAAAATGAAGTAACTTTTTTTCCCCTTTCCTATTGCTAGTGTATCCCAGCCCTCTGCAATAGAAAAACTATTGCTTATTGACAGATATTTTATGACCAATATTGTCTTAGTTACAATGAAAGTCAAAAGGTTTACCATTATTGATGTTTATTTTAGATGGTGATTAAATTAAAAATAATTCAAAAGCCTTTTTTCAGTCCTCTCAAAACAACCATACAATCACACATAAAAGGAAGTGATCCTGAGTGGGCAAATAAATACTTGAGTTGAATGACCTATTCTTTGATAGGCTATCTGGGGACGAATTGAGCATATTCTGCACATTCATAAGAAACTCGGCTAAAGCCTTGTCTACACAAGGAAGCTGCACAGATATAATTAACTATTTGTTTTTTAACCGATTTAGTCAATTCAGTGCAAACCCATGTGTGGACACTCTTATTTCAGTTTAAGAGTGATTTAGTTCAGTAGCTCAACCAAAATAAGACTGTCTACGTAGGGGTGAGAAATAAAACTGATTTAAATTAAAGTGGTGCAACTTTCTTATGTAGACAAGCCCCGTGGCTATGACCCTAGCCCTAGGTTGAATAGTTGTATGCAACTATATGCAAGCAGCCTCTTCAGAAAGGTAAGTACACACTAAGAATAGGGGTAATTTTAAGGGCAGGTGTAGTCCATGAGGTTTGTACAACCTCTGTAGAACAGCAAGCATGGAAATGACTTTAGGCTGGATAGCACTCTAAGTCTTCTTGTTTGGCATAAAAATTACATCATCTCTGAATTGCTGCAGATACTTTAAATTCTCAACTAAATGCCACCTAGCACAGCTAACATGTTTCTTGTTAAAGCTAAAGCACAAAATGAAATTAGCATCCTGATCAAACATATACAGTGATAAATTTAAGAGCCTTGGGAGAAATAAAAGAACCTTTTCAATGAGTAAAATGATCATTTAAATTATAGATGGAGCCAAATAAGTCTGAACATCCCTGAACTTTGAGAAAGTTTGGATCTGTATCTGAATTGTTGTATTTCAATGCCATGTGAATAGTGGCACTTGGATCCATTTCTAATTAAGGAAAAAAGAGTATTTGAATTATATCAGTAAGAAAAAAATAGATATTAGATATTTTGAAAGTTTATTGATGAGAGTCTACATTTACTATGTGTTTTGTACAATAACATAAAGATAATTATAAAATGAGTTGTAATGAGGTTATTCCCAAATATTTGACCTCTTTCCTCAAAAATGGCATGATTGTTGAAAACAGCCAAAAATCTGTTGGCAACCATTTTGCAAATTATTTGAGAAAATCCATTTTATTTTCAGATTTCAGAAAAAAAGTCATATTTACAGTTCTCCTCTTCTTCCTCTTCCTCTTCCTCCTCCAGGCTGATGTTTATGATCAGTGGAGGATGAATGGGTCTTAAAATGCTTTCTTGACCCTTTAGGGGTTCTTGAGTGTGGGCAGGATGCAGAGTTCCTTCTTGAACTTCCTTTTGGAGTGTGGCATCTATAGGAAAGTACATGAAGTTCAGTCTGTTAATAAGGCACTAGAACACCAAAATCAGGTTCTGATCAGTTTGTTATACATTTGAAATCATAATCGTATTTGACAAAGCCACAAATTGCCAAACTGTGTCTTTTAGGCACTGTACTGGGAAGGAAGTTGGCAGAAATGTGTCTCCACAGCAGAAGGAACAGGGGGAAACATGGTGACTCAGGGACACACAGTGCCTCCCAGAGATTTTCAGCATGCAAGGATAACACATCATTGCACCAGCCCTGAGTAGGAAATAGCATACAGTCCTTCCAGTGGCTGGCCATCTCTTCTGGCTGGTGTGTGTATGGGGAGGTATAAATAACTTTGCCTACTACTGCCCCTTTTTAGGGGCATGTCTACACTGCCTGGGCTCTGGCTCAGGCACAAATCTCCCTTCACCTGCACACAATTCTGTCTAACTCTGTCCAAACCCCAGGATCCCACAGGAATGGAGGATTCAAGCCTGAGTTCAACAGAGGCTTCGGCCCAAACTCCATTGTTTTGCATTGTAGATGCAGCTCAGGCCCGGGCCCCCCAGATTCGGGTCCTGAGAGTCCACCAACCCCATCTCACAACCCCATGGACAGTGTCCTTTGTCTTTCCTATCCCAAGACTGGCCAATCGACTCCTGGTTCAAATGCAACCCTCCTGGTTCAAATGCAACTGCTCAGCATTTAACCCTTCCATTTTATTCTGCCCACTGAGCTGCAAGCAGAGTGACCCATCTCCTGCATTTGTAATGGTCACCGCCATCAAGAAGTCTTTTGCCAAGCGTGCTGCACCACCACATTTTGCTTAATCTCTGGTGCAAGGTGAGCAAACAGTTCAACTTTCGCAAGAATTCCACAAATGAGCATGCATACCAGCTAATAGTGAAGAAGCTGGCAGTGCTGGGGATTCACTGGACCAGTGACCAGTGCAGGGAGCAGATTAAGCAGTTCAAGACCAACTCCCGGAAAGCTAGGGATGAGAACTGGATCTCTGGGAACTCGCTGTCATCTTGCCACTTTTACAAGGAGTTTGACCAGGTGCTGGGTACTGCGCCGAGCACTGATCCACCAGTGCTTTATGGTCAGTCAGGAGGGCAACCTTCTCACCCCTGAATACAGTATAGGACCGAAAGGGAGCCAGCAAGTGCTGGCTGAAGCTGCCCAAGTGACTCTTGTACCCAGACCAGTCCCCCAGAGGAGCTGTAGCACATTCTGGGTCCCTACTCTGAAGAACTTTTTGATGCCTCTCTGGGAGAGCTGTCCACCACGGAACCGGCATCAGAAACACAAGAGGCAGAAGCCTGGTAAGTTTCTGGATCCATGTTTGTTATTATTAATGTAGGGATGGGAGTGATTTCCAGTTTATGGGAGGGATTTCCAGTTTATTACCCAATGCAAAATGTATTGCAAGCTCCAGGCAGCAGTATGTATCTGCTAATGGGGGATTGCACAAAGATTGTTAAGAACACACAAGCCACAGTAATACAGACAGCATTGATGACGCTGGAATCCAAATATGTCTGTAAACAGCACCAGTGGGATTTCAATCTGCTAAATGCACATTCAACCACCATTCCACACATACTCAGAGTGTAACTAAACCTTCTTTTGCTAGGGACTCTTACCACGATATGGTTTCATAAGCGAAAGAAAAAGGGGTTACACTGGGTACTCTAAAATAACAGTGGGGATAGTAACTCCATTTATGACAATGTCATTTGGTGGGAATAGTGTCCCAACCTGTCCATGAATGTAGATTCCCGATCAGCAGAAAACCCTGGCATCATGAACTTTTCCAGTGCAGCCCACACTGGTGTCCATAAATCAACCTCTGTGGTCCACGAGGGCCTGCATAATAATGGAGTAGTACACTTTGCAGTTTATGCACTCATGTACTCCTTGAGGAGGTCAAACTGTGGGCACATGAGTCCCATCAATGGCCCTGGCACAGTTTGGAAACCCCATTCTCTCAAAACCAGCAATTACTTAAGGGATATTTGTTTATGCCCACCACCTTTGGATAAATCACATGCCTGACTGCATCTGAAACCTCTATGACCACTTTACACAGGGAGGGATAGCTCAGTGGTTTGAGCATTGGCCTGCTAAACCCAGGATTGTGAGTTCAATCCTTGAGGGGGCCATTTAGGGATCTGAGGCAAAAATCTGTCTGGGGATTGGTCCTGCTTTAAGCAACGGGTTGGACTAGATGACCTCCTCAGGTCCCTTCCAACCCTGATATTCTACACATGGTTGACTTTTCAATGCTGAACTGGTTAGCAACAGACTTGAGGCAATCTGTGGTAATCAGATTCCAGACAATTATAGCAGCCCACTTCTGGACCAGTATGGCTGCCCTCATGCATGTCTTTACACTGGAGTGTAGGTGCAAGCTGCTCACAAAGTTCCAGAAATGTAGCTTTCTTCATGCAAAAGTTCTGGACCCACTACTGGTCATCCCAGGTCTGCATGACAATGTGATCCTACCAGTCTGTGCTTGGGCCCCTGCTCCAGAAGCTCTGGTCTACATGGGGGGAATCACTAGCTACAGCAAGAGTTGTGAGCAGCATCAGCCAGTTTGATTCTTTCATGTCTGTATCATCCTCCTCTTCCATCAGGCACCTTTAGTAGGTCAGAAACCACCTACAGAACATCCACCAGCATCTCATGGATGCTTTGCCTGTTTGCTGAAACAGGCTTGGCAAGATCTATTGCTAACTTGGCAGACTGTGACAACTTCCTGTAATGTGTGGGGTGGACAGTCAAGTTTTCCCACACTGCAACACTAACCAGGGGCTGGAGTGGCTACAGCTGCAGAGGGCACTAGGATGCCTGAGAAACAGTGGTTTGACTCGGGACTGAGTATTGCAGTGTGGACACTGGAGCCCAGTGGATTTGCAGTTCAGGTCAAGAAATTCTAAACCTAGGGTCAATATGCAGTGTGGATGCCAAGCCCTGGATTTGTTTGTAATATTTAATGACCTGCTCTCCCACAGACATCCGGAACCACTGTTGGTAAGAGGAAACCCTACTCCACCACTGAACAAAGCTCCCTATTTAATGCCACTGTGTGCATCCAGCTGGGGATCACCTGTGAGTTTAGAAATTATACTTTCTAATAGCTCTTCCAAGCTGCACTCTCATCCATAATTTGGTATGCTTTTTCAATTGTTATTCTAAAAACAGAGCTTCCTCTGTTAAGTCTTTCATGGGTTGCTCAGTGCACCATAATGTGTTTGGCTTGCACACGTGTCATCATGTACAGTACGCATTGGACACACTCCCATGAAATAGACAGCTCTGGCAAAGTCTGCATTCAGCTTTAGTTAGATTTGTCTCATGGACAGAAAAGAACTCCCCCATTAGGCTACATTTTCTTTGTTCCTATTCTTCTGGAACAAAACTGAAGCCTTTTGCCAATTCCTGTCCAATCACTATGCTTGGAAATATGCCACATGATAGTCCATGTTAATGTGACACCACTATAATGATCAGTAGTGATCTAAATTATTGAGAAAGCATTGTTTAAGTTGTATTATTTTTTTTTGCAAATTAGTATACATTAATGTGTTTAATATACATATTAAAGTAGTTTATAAAAGTCTAGAGTCATACATAAGTCAAATATGAACTGAAGATTCATCACACATGTATTGTTTAAGGGCTACATAACACCCCCACTGAAGTTATTATTCCACTGACTTCAGCATGACCCCGATATCTTTAGCGTCCATATTGATCCAAATGTTGACCTCAATCAGTAGGGTCTGTGACACATTCACTGACACCATCCCATTCTATGCAGTTGAGTTGGTCTTTAATATTTTGCCTTAAGGCTACAGTCACTTTTCTTGGTTTACAGATCCACAAGAGGGACACTGAGGTCTACCTTTACATGAAACAACCTACTCCACAAAATACAACCTTGTAATCTTTAAGAATATCATATGCAGTAGCTTTGGCTCCAGAGTCTGGATGTGTACACATGGTGATCCCAATCCTGAAGACCTAACTCAGGCAAAACTTCATTAAAGTTGGTAGGAGTTTTGCTTTAGGAAGGGTTGAAAAAGTACTAGCCATTTTTCCAGAAATAGTCTGGATTTCTGGAAATCAGAGAGTAAAAGAAAAATCATAATTAAGAAGTATTTGCTTCACATATTCTCTCCCTACCCCCATCCCCACGTGCCCAGCCTGAAAGGCTTAATTGAAGTCAATTAAGGGGGGAAAACACTTGAAAGTGACTTGCACACGTGATGCCGCATTAGAAATTATTTTTTAACCGTCTCTAAATGAGGGCCATTTCATACATATGCAATTTAAAATTTCCCTGACTTAGTGTGATGTTCCATCATAGACTGCTGGTGACATCACACCCAGCAAAGAACCTTTTTCTTTTAAAGTATTGCCTAGGTTTCTAAACTTTTTCATTATTTTATGAATAGTAAAAATAATAAAAAATAGTAAACATTCTGAGTAAACCAAAATATGAAATAGTAAATGTTTGTAGGTGTTGGTTTTTGTGAACATGTTATTGCTATTCCTATCTGCTAAATCTAATCTGTCCTTCATTTTGAGATTTTCTATTTTCATCACCACAGTTTCTATGCGCTAACTCTCTTCCCCACCTCAGACAGTTTAATAATTGAAGGCAATTGATGGAATCTAAAATGTATCTTTACTTAGCTAGCCTGTATTTGCAAGGGCAGAAATCAGTTCTCTCCTATTTCATTTGTTCATTGTATTTTAATTTCTGGAGTAGCATACACCATGTTGTGGCCACTGTGAATGCTGTGTTTTACACCAGGAAAAGGTTTACATAGATTCTAACTCTCTGGTTCACTGTAACTATGAGGCAGTTGTCTCAAAAACATTCCCATTTGGCAAAGCTAACCATTTAATCAACATCTAATCACTTGCTCAATTACTGAACGGAATCTTAAAATAAAAAGTTTTCCACTCAGCCAGAACCCCACTTTGAAAACACAGTTGTCTCCCAAATGCCAAGAGATGCTGTAAAACCGGTGCAGGAGGATGAGTTTTTATTTTTTTATTGACATTCGGCTGGTTACCTGCTTTGAACTTATAAGTGAGAAATTTTTACATACCCTCACCCTCTTCAGATGTATAAATTAGATCATTTGTATCAGGAATGTGAGCAGAACAGCCAGCAGTTGACAGGAGAGAAGGAGAAAAATTTTGATTATTTCTTTCTATATTAAGATCAGTAGATCATTCCAACAGATGGAATGGATTATTTCAGATGTTGTTTTAGAAGGCTTCCTTGATTTGTATGTATGTGAGGGAGTGGGGGGAAATTGAAAAGGATAGCGAGAGAAGGTGTAACTGCTGCCCACACAGTTGCAATCCACTAGTCATGTATGGTTAACCAATTAATCATGGCCATGCAGTAATGTACAGTATACATTCTTCTAAAATTGTGACTGCATAAATGACCCCAAATGAATACTATATGCTGTGAAGAAAGTACTGTACTGCTTTAACATTCAGCTCCTGTGTTTGAGTGAAGCCCTGAAGAGACCTCACTGTCAGTGTAGAGGCCATTATATAGTTGGAAGTGGATGAGTGGGTGTCAGCAAGGCCCAAAGCTTTACAAAGGTAGTAAAAAGTACAGGGATTTCCTATAACACAAACTCTTCAAACTAGATTTGACTGCTTATACACAAATCACTGCCTCACATGACTGTCATTCAGCACATCAAGGATACACACAGCATGTAAAATGTTACAGTGTATAATTTTTCACTTGTGAGGCAAATGGATTAAAATTTGAGTTGCTACTCAGTACATCACCTTTGATGTAACTGTTACCTACAGAAATTCCTAACATAATGGCCAGAGAAATTCCTATGGGAACCCTAGTCAAACATAGGGTGACCAGACGTGCCGATAAAATCGGGACCATCTCGATTTTTAGTGGTTTGTCCTGCGTCCCGACCAATTTGTCCCGATATTTTGCTCGGCCGGCAGCACTTGGCTTTTTTTTTTTTTTTTTTTGCTCGGCCGGCAGCACTTGACTTTTTTTTTTGCCCCCCTCCCGGTGTCCCGATATTTTCTTCATCTCATCTGGTCACCCTAAGTCAAACATAACCATAAGTCCTTTACTAACCTTGACTTCAGATCATATTCCACCCAATCTGCAATGCTGTCTTTCTTCACCTACAAAGGTTTATATCAACACTAGAAGTGGCCAATACATTTTTAGCATATCTATTTCAATGTGCAAATTATTGAGAAAATAGTTTTACTCACTGCTACTAGGTGGCAAAAAAAGTCCATTTATATTACGAGGTTTGCTATGATGGAAGACACAACTGATCCTCACACAGCCTAAAGGCTGTGTTTCCCAGAAACATGAGATTCTGTTGTACTTTTGCTACAGGAAAAATAAAAAAGGGACAGTTTTCAGATATGATGATTATAACAAACAACAAAAAATAATGGACGGAACACTGATTAGTACCATATATCAGTTAAAAAAGAAGAAATATGGTATTGTTGTGAAGGCATAGGACTAGGATACATGAGGCCTGATTCTGATCTTTTACAACAGTGTAAATTAGGAATTTCTTCACTGAGATCAATGGAGTTATAATGGTGTCAGATCAGAATCAAGGTAATGGATTCTACTCCTGGCTCTGCTACAGATTTTCTGAGATGCTTAGAAAAAAACATTAATTTCTAATACCCCAAATTCACTTAATTTTTGTGTCTCAGGGCCTGTCTATTTGAACAGTTAGTGCGCAGCCAGCTGGGGTGTAAATCTATCTCACATTAGTGTACCACACACTAACTGTACATGTGGACCCTGCTACCACACATTAAAAGTTCCATGATGTGCTTTGATCTACTCTGCTTTGAAATGGGAACAGAATAAAGTGAACTAGAGAACTTTTAGTGTGTGGTAGCAGGGTCCACATGGACAGTTAGCGTGCATCACACTAATGTGATGTAGACTTATTCCCGCACTTACTGCGCACTATTTGTTCATCTAGACAAGCGCTTGGTTTCCTTATCTGTAAAATAGGGATAATAATACCTACCTCACAGGCATGTTGTGAAACTAAATACATTCATGTTTGTAATGTGCTTTGAGATCCTTGAGATCTGCTGTATAACTTCAAAGTATTACATTTTTATTCTTTTATTATAAAATGGATATTATTAATTATGATTATTATGAAAGGAAAATCAGAAAAGCAATTAACATCCAGTGACTGACTTTGAATCAATACAAGTTTTAAAGCTTGCAGTACATGCTAGCCACAAACTTGGAAAAATAAAAAAAAGCTTGTATCTGGGTGCCACAAGGTCTTCATATTTGAATATGAACTTGGGTGTCAGATGTGAAGTTTAACAGAAGTGAGGGTCAGTTTTGCTTTAAGAATGAGTGTACTTCAAGAAACTTATCTACCTGTATTTCCATATGTCTAAATCGGCAAAGCTGATGTGAACATCTTCCCTCTCTCCATAATGAGCACACAATCTCACTGCCAAGGGCTTTTTCACAGTGACGGAATCGGCACTTGGAACCCTAACACAGAAAAAAGGCAAGTCAAAGTTGTATGATGTTAGATGCGTCAGTAGTTGGTTTATATCTTCTTTATTAATGAGGAAGTGGACAATACACTAGTCTGTATTATTGTTGTGACAACATACCTGCAAGCAACGGAAAAAATGTAGGACCTGATTCACTGATGCTAGCTCCACTATGCCCAATTCTGCCGGACAGGTAAAAATCCCAAGCCAGTGGGAGTTACACCTGTGCGGTTGAGGGCAGAAGAGGCCATTGGCCTCAATGGAACTGCAACTGATTTATGCCAGTGTAAATGGGGAGAAATCAGGTCCTGATAATGAATTATGCTGTAATTGCTTTGTCCAGTCTAGTTTAAATACCTGAAGATATGGGGCTCCCATTACTTATGAACTTGGGAGACTATTCCACAGTCTACTGGGTATTACTGTTTTCCTGATATTTGAACTAAATTTCTCTTGCCCAGCTCTATCCCTTTACACCTATTTATATCCCTGGATCACCCTAAGCAATTCCTCACCCTCCTTGTTGTTTATACCACTCTCAGATACTAGCAAATGTTAACATAACTCTCCCACAGTAATCACTAAGCAAACTACATAGATTTTGTTCTTTCAGTACCCTATTCTCCACTACATAAGAGCTATGCTCAGAGGTAGTGGGCAGTGGCAGTCACAGGACGTCAGAGTAGCAGGGGGCATTTTCTAACATCCGCAGCTAGTGTAAGACCTATAATTGGGCTTAAGAAAGCAGGATATCAGGCTTAGAGAAGCTCAGCTCAACCATATCCCCCATGCCAGCCCCAGTCACCAACTGACAACTCTTTCCTCACCCTTACAGCAGGGATATCGGGGCAGCTGGTGTTATGCAGCACAAAGTAAATTTAGCAGATTGAGAGATTGACCCTTAATCTTTTCTCATAAATCAAACATTCCAGCTACTTAATCATTTTGTTCTCTTCCTTTGATTCCATCCAGCTGGTCAATATCTTTCTGGTTCTGAAGTGCCCACCACTACATGCAGTCTTATAGATGTAGTTTCACCATCTGGGAGCATGGAGTGGTATGATGCATACTACTTAAATGCTCTCTTGTGTTAGCTAGCATTTGTCCAGGTTAAATTTCATTTTATTTTCTTTCTGTTATTCCTCTACCATTTTTGGAGTTTGGAACACCTCCTAATTTAGTAACATCTGTGAATTTTAATACCATTTGCTCCTCTTTTCAGAGCATCATAAAAGACATTAATTATAATAGGGCCAAGGAGTACTGTCTGTAAAATGCACTACTTTATTAAATAAAATCACTGCAGCTGGCCAGACTGGTAACATATGCTAGGGATTTGTACTGAAAGTAATACCTATTCACTAAGGTCCTAATCCTGCAACTGGATGTACTAACATAGACTTCTGCATCACCCCATTGACTTTGCCTACTGGGCCCATTCTCACAAGCACTTCTTCAAAGGGTAATAACATCAGGAATGTCATGCGTCTGACGAAGTGGGTATTCACCCACGAACGCTTATGCTCCAATACATCTGTTAGTCTACAAGGTGCCACAGGACTCTTTGTTGCTTTTTACAGATCCAGACTAACACGGCTACCCCTCTGATATCAGGAATGATGTGATTTCAAAAAAGCAGTATGAAGGAAAGTTAGTTAGTCACACTATCAATACCAGGCAAAGTTCCTGTTGTCTAACAAATTTATAAATGTTGTTTATCACAGGTTATAAAAATGTTGTTTAAATGAAACAGAAGTGTGTTGAGTGATCTTTATGTAGTGTTTACAAAAGTCCACCTTGCACAGTGCACATTTTTCATGAATTAAACCCCTTTAGAGTGTGAGCTTGATTTTCAGAACTAATGAGCACCCACAAATCAATCTGAGGTGAATGGAAACTGCAGGTCCTCATCATCTCTCAGAATCAGGACCTATGGTGTGTCAAATATACATGTATGGAGACACACACAGAGTGACATATACATCAGTATATAAAGAAGAGACGTAAGTTCAAACGATAAACTCCTCCTTACAGCAGGAAAATCAAAGATGCAAACCACTGTAAATTCTACAATATTTACCTTTATGCAGGTGGAATAAAAATAGAAATAGCAGTCATTCCCAACTTCTGCCATTGTCACCTCTTGTACTTCTACTCCACTGTCTTTATACAAGAAGGGTATAAACGTACAGGTAAGAACTACCAATGTGTATGGAAACAAAACTCCTTTTTCTGAAGACAGTGGTTTTCAGGATTTAAGCTCTATTTCCTTTTAAAAACAGACCTCCAATTATAGTATATCTCAAAATTATATTTAAACTAATTACAAAACAGACGGTACCTTCTCCAGGTTTGCCGAAGTGATGAAACATTGAAAGTGGTTGCTAGTCAGTGCACAAATTCAAACTTCCAGAATTTCTCTCATTGTTACTTTAGTTCTTATGACATCATCACAAATGACATCACATGACTGTTTAGACTGGGACTGCTCACTTATTTTCATTGCTGTTGAGTAAAACAGAAAAAAATGAAGTTGTTCCAAATAGTCTGTTATCCTAGTGTTTCTTTGATTCAAAACAGATTGAAACATAATTCACATGAGTTAGAGAATACAGAACATTCACATAAATGTTTGATGCAGGAACATGTATAGTTTGTAGCTGTATCGATCCCAGGATATTAGAGAGACAAGGTGGGTGAGGTATATCTTTTATGGGACCAACTTCTGTTGGTGAGAGAGACAAGCTTTTGAGCCACACACAGCTCGTCTTCAAGTCTGGGGAAGGAACTCTCAGGTCACAGCAAAATGCAAGGTGGAACCGAGTATTTAGCATAAGTAGTTATGTAAGGGACCATTGAAGGCAGAGTGGCCCATTAACACTGCTGCAGTCATAGGACAAAAAGAGGGAGTTAGTGGGTTACAGACTGTTGTTTGTCCAATGATTGCAGGGATGCTAACGGACTCCCCACCTCCCGTGCCAGTAGATTTCGGCTTGCGAGGCTCAGACTAAAGGGCTGTTGAATTATGGTGTAGAAACTTGGGCTCGGGGTGGAGCCCAGGCTCTAGGACTCTGCGAACCCAGCCAGACGCCTGGAAAGGAATTTTCTGTAGTATCTCAGTGCCCTACCCATTTAGTGTCCCATCACCAGCCACTGGGGATATTTGCTACTAGCAGTTGCAGATTGGCTACATGCCATTATTGGCAGTCATCATACCATCCCCTCCATAAATGTATCAAGTTCAGTCTTGAAGCCAGTTAGGTTTTTTCCCACCACTGCTCCCTTTGGAAGGCCGTTGCAGAATTTCACTCCTCTGATGGCTTGAAACCTTTGTCTAATTTCAAGCATAAACTTGTAGGTGGTCAGTTTATATCCATTTGTTCTTGTGTCAACACTGGTGCTTAATTTAAATAACTCCTCTCCCTCCCTGATATTTACAGAAAGCAATCATATCTCCCCTCAGCCTTCATTTGGTTAAGCTAAACAAGCTAAGCTCTTTGAGTCACCTCTCATTAGGTAGGTTTTCCATTCCTTGGATCATCCTAGTAGCCCTTCTTTGCACCCGTTTCAGTCTGAATTCTTCTTTCTTAAATTTGGAAGACCAGAATTACACGTTATTCCAGATGAGGTCTCACCAGTGTCTTGTATAATTGTACAAACACTTCCCTATCTCTACTGGAAATACCTCACCTGATGAATCTTAGGGACTGCATTAGACTTTTTCATGGCCACATCACATTGGCAGCTCAGTCACCTTGTGATCAATTAATACACCTAGGTCTTTCTCCTCCTCTGTTGCTTCCAACAGATAAATCCCCAGTTTATAGCAAAAAATCTTTTTAGTCCCTAAGTGCATGACCTTGCACTTTGTGCTATTAAATTTCATCCCACTTCTATTACTCCAGTTTTCAAGGTTGTCCAGATCTTCTTGTTTGATATTCCAGTCCTCCTCTGTATTGGCAATACCTCCCAACTTTGTGTCATCCACAGATTTTATTAGCACACTCCCACTTTTTGTGCCAAGGTCATTAACAAAAATGTTAAGAAAGACTGGGCCCAAGACAGATCCCTGAGGAACTCCACTAGTGACCTCCCTCCAGTCTGACAGTTCACCTTTCACTATGACCCGCTATAGTCACCCTTGCCCTTTTAACCAATTCCTTATCTACCTTTCAATTCTCATATCAATCCCCATCTTCTCCAATTTAACTAATAATTTCCCATGTGGAACTGTACTAAATGCCTTACTGAAATCCAGGCAGATTAGATTTACTGTATTCCCTTTGTCTAAAAAATCAGTTATCTTCTCAAAGAAAAAGATCAGGTTGGTCTGACACAATCTACCTTTTGTAAAATCATGTTGTATTTTATCCCTATTTCCATTTATCTCTATGTCCTTAACTACTTTGTCTTTCAAAATTTGTACTAAGACCTTGCATGCAATTGAAGTCAAACTAACAGGCCTGTAGTTTCCCAGATCACTTCCCCCCACCCGCTTCCTAAAAATAGGTCCTATATTAGCAATCCTAAAGTCAGAGGGTACAATACCCAAGTTTACATATTCATTAAAAAATCCTTGCTACTGGGCTTGCAATTTCATGTGCCAGATCCTTTAATATTCTTGGATGGAAATTATCCAGGCCCCCTGATTTAGTCCCAGTATGCAGTTTGTGTTTGACTTCCTCCTCGGATATAGTAATTTCCATTAACCACTCTGCCACTATCCCTAAGCTCCTCGTTACCCTTATTAAAAACTGAGGTGAAGTATTTATTTAGGTGTTGGACCATTCCTAGATTGATCTCCACCCTATCTTTACTGCTTAGCAGTCCCAATTCTTCTTCCCTTGTTTTCTTTTTATTTATATACATATAGAACTTTTTATCGACTGGCTGTGGTAAGAAAAGAACTGAAGTAGTTAGCTCTGCATAGCCCTTTTATATCCTCAGATCCAAATATTCAGAGCTGTGAGAGGGTGTTTGAGGAATCTCAGTGGGTACTGCTTTCCAGCAGATTTCTGAAGCTCAACAGTGCCAGTGGGTTCATCTCATAATAAGAAATATGCAGAGGCCAACTCCAGAACCAAATTAGTTTTAATAAATCAAATTATTTTGTGATGTTTATGACCTGAGATGATTCTGCTTTCTCTCTGTGATTTCAAATCACTTTAGAAACATTAATTGAGCACTAATCCACTTCTTATAGATGTGGAAACTGAGGTACAGACCAGTTACTTCCATAAGGTCACACAGCAAGTCTGTGGGAGAGCTAGGAATAGAACACAGCAGTCTTGACTCCACACAGTCCTCTATATTAAAAATGGTATTGTTAACAACAATAATACATAAAATAAATAATAAAATGTCCTGGTACTTGGATAGGCCTTGTTGAAAAGAGTTTAGGAAATTGGCACTCCACAAAGAAGTACCATACAGCACATGCTAGTACTTGAGAAATTCTTACATGGGGAAATAGGATAGGACCCTCACAATACATTGAGTTGGAACCAGCAACATTTTCCAGTGATGGATATTTAGTTTATGTTCTTTCAGAGAAAGCAGCCATCACTGCTATCAGCCCAGTCCTGTCCATATGCCCAATGTCTCATTTCTATCTTTTCCCATAACCAGGTTTCACTGAGTTTCATCCACCCTTCCATGCCTGGAAAGTCAGTGAGTAAAGATGTGTTTACATTACTGAATAGGGGATAATGAAAGCCAGGGACAACACAGATGTAGAAAATGGAGCTGAGCTACTGCAGCAGAGGCAGCTTACAACATTGAGGCTACTTCTGAGCCGAACCAAGGTTGAGGCAGACGGTGAAGGTCTCCAACTGCAACACACAAGCAGAAGGCTAGCACCCCACCTCTCTACATCAGGGGACTGTGGGGCTCTAACACCCACATAGCTACCCTCCAACCATCTCTAAGGCAGGGGAGTGTGGGGCTATAGCACACACACACAGCGACCCCACAACCATTCCTAGAGCAGGGAAATGTGAGGCTGTAACACCCACACAGCTACCCCTCAACCATTCCCAGGGCAGGGGCATGTGGGGGTGTAAACACCCTCACAGCTACTCCCACAACCATTCCCAGGGCAGGGGCATGTGGGGCTGTAACACCCTCACAGCTACCCCCCAGCCATTCCCAGGGCAGGGGGTGTGGGGCTGTAACACCCACACGTCTAACCTCCCTCCCATCCCTAGAGCAGGAAAGTGCGGGCCTGTAACACCCAGAGGGCTAACCTCCCTCCCATCCCTAGAGCAGGAAAGTGCGGGCCTGTAACACCCACACGGCTAACCTCCCTCCCATCCCTAGAGCAGGAAAGTGCGGGCCTGTAACACCCAGAGGGCGAGCCGATGCAATGAGCGGTCCCTGTGCAGCGGGGAGGCTACAACTCTCGCACAGACACGCCCGGGGGGCGGGACACTCACACAAACGCAGGGCGCAGCTGCAGCCTGCGAGGCCTTTCGGCGGCGGCTGCCCCTCGAACTCCATTTCCCAGCGCGCGCTGCGGCCCCGGCCCTGCCGGCGGGAGGCGGCTCCGGCTCCGCTCTGCTCTCAGTCCGGTTGCGCGTGAGGGGAGCCGGGGCCATGAGCCGCCTGGGCTCGGTGCAGCGGAAGGTGCCCTGCTTGTTTGTGACGCAGGTGAAAGAGGAGCCCTCGGCCAAGCGGGAGCGCCAGGTACCGGGGCAGCGCCTGGGCCCGGCCGAGCGAGCAGGGGCAGGAGCCGCGGGTGCGGAGGGGACCTGCCGCCCATGAGGGGCGAGCTCAGGGGTCGCGCTGGAGCTACTGGCCGTGGGGGAGGAGAGGAAGCCGCTCGGGCGCGGTGGACACCGGGTGATGTAGGGACTGGCGTGTGCTGAGGAAGAGGGGGGCGCGGAGGGTACCGAGGTGATGGGGGAGGGGGTGTCGTGGGTACCCGGGAGATTGCGGGGAGGGGTGCTGGCTCAGGATGCTGGGGAGGAGGGGGCGTGGTGG